>OLMO02000231.1:4825959-4837946 GCA_900291935.2 Cassiopea xamachana | reverse complement strand
CTTTTGAAAACTTTCCTTTAGATTTCAAAACTTTTTTCCTGATACCTCTCGGACATCGTACTTAACAACAACAAAAGGCCACATAGTAATTTCCAGGCACATAAATTAGTATTATTTATGCTAATCTCGACTAATGCACAGTAATAGAAATAGTGTCTGAATAACTTTGGTAAGCAGGAATTTAATACTATAAGAAGGAGCAGATGTAATTACTTAATCAGTTGAGGAGGAGAGACACATTTCAAGTTGTCTTTCATACCTCCTAGTTCTTCTTTCATCTCAGCTATGTGCTCTCTGATATCTTTTGTCAAGTCATTCATTCTTCTAGTTCTTCTAGGCTCTTCTAGTTCTAAAAGAAAATAAATTGTCCCCTGACAATCGTTATCTTTTCTACGATAATACCAAGAATAATTCCATAGCTTGTAATGATGCATTCTTTACCCACTAAGGAAGTATTTATAAACGATGTAAATTCAGCTGGAATCTGAAAATATCATAATTATCCATTAACTTCAAATTACTCCATACGGCATGCAATTTTTCACTTCTTATGAAATTAACCTAATGATAGATTTCATCATGTTTATGAGAAGTCATATTTTACATGTTGAATAGACCAGTGGTTCCCAACCTTTTTTATATCGCGGCACACTATTGAGTTCTTAAAATTTTCGCGGCACACCTATCACAAAACATGAACATTTTCTACTCATGAAGTCAATAGACTATCATGAATCAACTCATATCATACAATAGTACGTCTTATTTTAAGAAAACAATTTTTAAGAGAATTTGGCTCAAATGGCCAAAATCCTTAAAATATCTTTACAAACTCATATTGCTTAATTTCTAACATGCAGTTTATTTGCTTGCTAAAAGTAAACATTACATCATTACTTCATTCAAACTGTTATCAATAGAATTTAGATTAGAGTTAACAAGATTCGTATAGCAAGGGTAACCTGTTTTAGCTGGTTGATATGTTGATTCCCTGTGAACATTGTTTACCAGAACTGTTTGTGTTATGGACTACTTGTGGACACTGTGCATTGTTTATATTCCAAAGGATTTTTGAATAGTTGGTTTTAATATGGACTATCGAAATGTCGGATAGAGCCTAAGTCAAGGTAAATTACATCGAATCTTTTCAATCTAGAATTATTTTCTATATCATTTCAATCCATCCGACATTTCTGAGATTTCCTAATAATATGGAAAAGTTCTTGCGGCCAGATCGCTTCAACGCACTACCAAGCGCTACAGGTGCAGACAAGACATGGCTTCATTGGAAGCGCACGTTGTCAAGCTTTCTTCATTCCATTTCTGCTGAGTATGAAAGTCTGAGTAAATTCGACGTACTTGTAAATCATGTAAGTCCTACAATTTGTGAATTTATTTCTAAATGTGAGGACTATTCTGAAGCAATGGACATGCTGGAAAAACTATACATTGCACCCAAAAATGAGATACTTGCCAGACATCTCTTAGCTACAAGACGACAACAACCTGGCGAATCACTAAGTGAGTACCTTGATATTCTAAAACTTCTTGCAAAAGAGTGTACTTTTAAGGCAGTTACTGCAACTGAATGCCAAGAAGAAATGATTAGAGGTGCTTTCATAAATGGTTTATAGTCGCAGTGTATACGACAACGGCTTTTAGAGAATATATCACTTGACCTTGAAGAGGCATATACACAATCTAGGTCACTTGAAATTGCGGAGAAAAGTTCTCATATTTATAACAGTTCGTTGCCTATAAATTCTTTGAGTACAGAAAATGAAGAAAGTAATGTAAATGCTGCTCTGAAGCCCAAGGGGTCGTGTTACTTCTGTGGAGGGGCCCGGCATAACAGACAGCAATGCCCTGCAGGAGATGCTATTTGCAATGATTGTGGCAAAATCGGACACTTTGCAAAAGTTTGTAAGTCCAGAAGCAAATCTAATAAGTCTTCTTCTGCATCTCTACCAGCCGTTAATAGCACCTCATCAATTCCAACTGTCGCTGCGTCTCCGCAGAGGCTCCAAAAAGCTGTGATATCTCTAATTATTAAAGAAGATAGCTAGATGCTCTGATAGACAATGGAAGTTCTGATAGTTTCATCTGTAAAGATAAAGTAAAAGAACTAGATCTTGAAACAATGCTTTCAAATTCTACTGTTTCTATGACTCAGTCCTCACTCAAAGCCAGAATACTTGGATATGTAACTATCGTCATAAGCATAAATGAACATGACTATCGAAATCAGAAATTAGCTGTTTTGGATAAACTTTGTACGGACGTTATAATAGGGCAGGATATACTAAGACAGCACGAGTCTCTCGATTTGGTATTTGGTGGGAATAGAGCCACCCTCACTATTTGTGGCTTAACAACTGTCTTAGTGAAACCACCAGCCCTTTTTGCAAACCTGAAGTCAGATTGTAAGCCAGTGGCAATTAATTCTCGTCGATACAGTAAAGCTGATCGGCATTTTGTAGAGATTGAAATACAGAGATTACTCAAAGAAGATATCATAGAGCCCAGTTCATCACCTTGGCGTGCACAAGTGGTAGTAACAGCAAATTAAAGGTACAAGAAAAGGATGGTAATTGATTACTCCCAAACTATTAACCGTTTCAAACATCTTGATGCTTATCCTTTACCACGCATTAATGAGCAGATAAATGAAATTGCTAAAAACAGAGTATTCATTGCAATCGATTTGAAGGATGCCTATTGCCAAATTCCTTTAAGAAATGAAGAAAAATGTTTCGCTGCTTTTGAATGTGCAGGTAAACTGTATCAATATAAAAGGATCCCTTTTGGTGTTACAAATGGAGTTGCATGTTTCCAAAGAGTTATGGATGAATTTATCAGTAATAATAAGCTACATGGCATATATGCATATTTAGATAACTTGACTGTATGCGGAAGAGATCAAGACGAGCATGATGCAAATCTTTCAAGGTTTCTTGATGCTGCAAAGAAGCACAATCTAAAGTTCAATGATCAAAAATGCACATATTCTACTACTTCAATAAAGCTACTCGGCTACGAAGTAAATAACGGTGAGATCAGACCTGATCCAGATTGCCATCAACCACTGCGTGACATTCCTGTACCACAAAATCTCTCAGCACAAAAGAAAGTCATGGGGTTATTTGCTTACTACTCTAAATGGATAAGAGGTTTCTCAGGGAAAATTAAGCCTCTTGCCAGTAATACAAGTTTTCCAATGCCCCAGTCTGCCTTGAATGCATTTCAGCAGCTTAAAAAAGAAATTGAGGAATGTGTGGTTTGCGCTATTGATGAAAGCCTACCTTTCTCGATTGAAACTGATGCATCAGAGTTAGCTATTGCTGCAACTCTGAACCAAGGGGGACGACCAGTTGCATTCTTCTCTCGTAGCCTCCAGAAGAGTGAGTTACATCATCACCCCGTTGATAAAGAAGCATATGCAATTGTTGAGGCTTTAAGACATTGGAAACATTAATTACTGGGCAAGCATTTTACACTAATCACTGATCAAAAATCAGTTAGTTTCATGTTTGATGGGAAATGAGCAGGAAAGATCAAAAATGATAAAATCCAAAGATGGAGAATTGAATTAGCAAGCTATAACTTTGATATACTGTATAGACCAGGCAAAGAGAATGTGCCAGCCGATTCCTTAACTAGAACGTATTGTCCTGTGATCACTTATGATGAACTTAAGCAACTGATCACAAGAATGACTCATTTTTGAAGACGAAAAATATACCTGCTACAACAGAGGAAGTACGAAATATGACTGCTTCTTGCAAAGACTGTGCTGAATGCAAACCTCGGTTTCATAGGCCACAAGGATCCACTCTGATTAAGGCAACACAGCCTTTTGAGCGACTAAATCTGGATTTCAAGGGACCACTGCCATCTGTTAGCCAAAACAAGTATTTCTAATAATCATAGACGAATACTCAAGATTCCGTTTTGCTATACCATGTAAAGGAATTGAAGCTCAAAACGTCATTAATTCTCTCTGTTCAGTTTTTGCTACATTTGGCTTACCTAGCTATATTCATTCAGACAGAGGGAGTGGCTTTATGTCAAACGAATTGAAAAGCTGGCTACAAAGTAAAAACATTGCAACAAGTAAAACCACACCATACAATCCTATGGGGAATGGACAGTGTGAAAAATATAACGGAGTTATCTGGAAAGCCATTACTCTAGCCTGCAGATCGCAAGGTTTGGAGATAAAACATTGGGAAAGTGTATTGCCAGATGCGTTACACTCAATTCGATCATTACTTTGTACAACAACAAATGAGACACCACATGAGAGGATGTTTGCATTTGCTCGGAAATCATGTTTCGGAGACTCTATTCCAACCTGGCTGAGCAATCCAGGTCCAGTGCTTCTAAGACGTCACAATCTTCAGTCAAAATTTGATCCATATGTTGAAGAAGTGGAACTATTAGAGGCAAATCCATCATATGCACATATTAGACATCATAGTGGTCGAGAAACTACTGTCTCTTTACGTGATCTTGCACCATGTGCTGAGCCAATTGTAAAGCATTCTATAGAGAATAGACAATCGGTTCCTCAAGTTGAACAGCTAGTAACAGTGAATCAAGCAGAGAACTCCTCCTGTGATGAGCGTATTAAAAATGATGCAACATCAAATAATAATGAGTATTTAGAGCAGAATAGAATGCCTTTGGGAAGATCAACTCGAGAAAAGAAAGCACCTGATAGATACTCAGATGAATGACTTAATTTGAAAGACAAAGAATCTTCTTAGACAGTTGAGTTGGATTCTATCAAAGAAGGGAAGAATGATATGTTGATTCCCTGTGAACATTCTTTGCCAGAACTGTTTGTGTTATGGACTACCTGTGGACAATGTGCATTGCTTATATTACAGAGGATTTTTGAATAGTTGTTTTTAATATGGACTAGCGAAATGTCGGATAGAGCCTAAGTCAAGTCAAATTACATCGAATCTTTTCAATCTAGAATTATTTTCTGTATCATTTCACTGGTTTCAATTAATAAATTCAATTATGAGCAAGAAATTAAGCCTTTCACACCTTTCTTGAACCCTAAAATAAACACTGATTTCAACAAAGGGGATTTCACCCTGCTGAGCTCTCCTGGAAGTTACCCTTGTTGATAGCACCCGGTGCAAATCTTTTAGGAGACTGATTGGGGTTCCCATCTAGACAATGACCAAGAGAACATTGGACCAGGTATCATATTAATTTCCAATGCAAAGTTAATTGTTGCCAATAAATTTTGAAAACTATCTTTTAGATTTCAAAACTTTTTCCTGATACCTCTCGGACATCATACTTAACAACAAGAAACAGCCACATAGTAATTCTCAGGCTCATAAATTACTATTCTTTATGCCAATGTTGACTAATGCACATTAATAGAAATAGTGTCTGAAAAACTTTGGCAAGCAGGAATTCAATACTATAAGAAGGAGCAGATGTAATTACTTAATCAGTTGAGGAGGAGAAACACACTTCAAGTTGTCTTTCATACCTCTTAGTTCTTGTTTCCTCTCAGCTATGTGTTTTCTGATATCTTGTGTCAAGTCTTTCATTCTTCTAGTTCTTGCAGATTCCTCTAGTTCTAAAACAAAATAAATTTTTCTCCTGACAATCGATATCTATTCTACGATAATACCAACGATAATACCATAGCTTGTAATGATGCATTCTTTACCCACTAATGAAGTATTTATAAATGACGTAAATTCAGCTGGAATCTGAAAATATCATAATTATCCATTAACGTCAAGCTACTCTATATCCCAAAGATATGTTTTCACTTCTTATGAAAATAACCAAATGACAAATTTTATCATGTCTATGAAAAGTCAGATTTTCCAAAATGAACATTCTATTGAACTGAACTCAAATCATACAATAGTATAAGTTATTTTAAGAAACAATTTTTAAGAAAACTTGGCTCAATTCGCCATAATCATTAGATTATCTTAGCAAACTCACATTGATTAATTTTTAACATGCAGTTTATTTGCTTACCACAAATCAACATTACATCATTACTTCATTCAAACTGTTATCAATAGAATTTAGATTAGAGTTAAGAAGATTTGTAGAGCAAGGGTAACCTATTTTAGCTGGTATCAATTAATAAATGTTGGGGAGATCTTAAAAAAAAGTCTCAGGCTCAATTTCTGAAGAAGTTAAGTATATTGAAGCTCAAGCAATAATGTAGAGTTCCTATTGAGAAAACGTAATTTATGTATCACTAGAATAGAAGTGCATTATGTGTATTTCCACACAATCCTTCATGAATTAGAAGGCTTAAACAATCATGCGGGATAATTGGAATGGATGGGGCAAGGGGATGACCGCTCCCCCTCAATGATAAAATGGTCAATTCACGAGATACGCTTAAATCTGCAATGAAATAAATATATCGGAAGGTAGCTTTGAAATAGCAAGTACCTTTGTCTGTCTAAAAAATGGCGTATCTTTATGACCAAAAGGGCAGTTCTCTAATATTGAAAGGTTGTGGTCAAAACCAGTGATGTGCCAGGACACCTGTTGGGGGGCGTTCTGACCAGTTGACCAACTATTGTTACCAAATTGTTACTAATTGAAAGAAACAGACCACAGAAAATACTGTGGCCAACCCTCTTGCTGCATGGCTAACTTTTGACCTACTTTCTTGCAAATCTGAGAATTTGAGAATGTTGGGGTGGGGGCGTTACGCCCCTATACCCTCCAACGGCACATCCCTGGTCAAAACATTTACACCCATCACTATTTTCTCTTTCTAGATGCCTGAAGCCAAACACACACTAGAGCTTCCAGCTCAACAAAATGTCATTCCTGCCCGCGAGCGAAGAAGGGAATTCCAGTTTGCGTTGAGCATTTTAGACCCTTTGCATAATTCTCATGCCTGCTGACACAGATATTGAACATGCTGAATGACTTCCGCAAAGAATGACAATCTCCTTCAAGTGTGCGCTGAACAAAAGGAGACAGCTTAAGAAACTCTGCAAAGCGCACGCGTTTCAAGGAAGTTAAACAACTGGTCAGTACATTGAATAACAATGAGACTATAAAAAGACATGGAAGACCAACGTCAGTTGCTAGCTGGGGTACTTCTAGAAGATAAAATCGCAAGTCTATGACATGAAAGCCATACCCCTGCCTGTACGATTTACGATAACCTGACTTCAATAATCGAGATATGAGAGAAATGGCCTATCTAGAAATCATAGAAAAATTGGAGAAATCAGGTAAGATGCATGTTGCTATACCTTCTCCAATATTTACATACTACTTTCTGCAATATTTACATGATACTATTACATCTTCATTTGCTGCTTAGCTTAGCATCTTGGATTAAGAAAGATGGAACGTTTAAGAGGAACAACTAAGTAGTGATACTAATGATATCAAGTACTAATGACATAATTGGATTAAGGACTGAACATTGTAAAGCAGTAGATGATTTTCTGCGTGCAACTAACAAATTTCAATCAACTTAATTTCAACCTGAACATTCTAAAACATTGATACAAGATTTTAGTATTCTTCGCAACAGAATCACGATTTCTGATTTGTAAATATCAGTGCTGTGATCCTCTTAGATTCTAGATTAGTTTGAAGTCAACTGAGAATTGATTAAAAGTTGCAGTGTAGAGCAGCTATTATACAGCCTCGGTGAATCATTGGGGTGATGCTATTTTGTGAGTAAACTTGGATGTAGATAGTACTAACAAAGAAAGGGAATGACATGAAGGGCTTGTCCAAAAAGTCAACTTCCTTAAAATTAATAAACTGGGAGATCCTAAGAAGGTCCCAAGAAGGGTTGAAAACAATTGGAAAATAATAAGCGGGAGGGACGGTTACTTGAGACCTGAGAGTACAGATGACTTCTTAACTATACAGTGTAAGATGTTTCGCTTTAACAAAATGTCTACCAAAGTAGAGGTATGTATGGGAACTTGAATTTTGTAATGTTGAATAATGGCAAAAATCATAGCTTCATTCATACGTGGTGCTGCCTGGAAGGTAATTAGCTCAAGTCATTATTACCAATGTTCTTTATTCATTGATATACAATGCTCAAAATGCAGTATTAACAGTTCTTTAATAGCTCATTAATCCATTGACTGCATGTAGCCTTAGCCCTTAATAGAGAGGAGGCAGTGAGGAAAATCAGCGATATGACAGCTGGAATGTAGTCCTCTTCATGAAGGTTCTTAATAAAGTAGAATCTCACAGAATATGTTGTAGCAACCATTGCTACCGTCAAACAATATTGAGTTATCAATTAATTTGTTGCCGAAGGGGATGTTACCAAGTTGTTGGTACTTCAGTGAGGCAACAAAGTAAAAGTAATTAACACTCTCATTAAAGTTTAACTGTATTTCCCTCCAATATATTTTGGGATCTTCTTTATATTTTCTTCTATTACAGGGTGATCATAAACTACACACTCTTACGACATTTCTCTTTCTTTTTCAGCTGCCATTTCAACAGTAGAAAACGCAAAATTAGTGCCTAACGACTTTGCTAAAATACAACGCCTTGTTAAAACATTGAGGTCACAGAGAAATCAACAAAAATACAGGAACACTTTGTAGGATCACATCATCAAAAAAGGGAAGCATACTCTCCTTGAGAAGCCTGGTTGTTAAACGCAGATTCAAGAATAACAGAATGCAAACAAGCGGGAAGTAAGAGGATACCAAAAATCGTGTTAAAATTGAGACCTGTGATTGCGTGGGCATTAGCGTACACATACTGCAAAGGTTAATAGACCTTACAATAATTATAAAGCGGAAGGAAAAAGAGAACCAGGTTACCATAAAGCACAAAACTAAAATGCCGACAGAAGCACTCTACTTTGCTTTGAGAAGGTGGCCTTAATTGTACTTACAAAGACAGGAAATATAGGAAAAGGTTCACAAAGGGCTTCATTTTCCCTACAATTAATAAAGGGTGGGTCCTAATAAGGTCCGGGGGTTATAACAATATCAATAAATTAATAAGGGGTGAGGGGGTGTTAATTAGCCACCTGAGAGTAGAGCAACTGTAAGGAGGAATCTGTGTTTGCTTTTATTTTCTTTCATTTACATCATGTAAGCCAAATGTTGGAGGTGACACTCTTTTAAAACAAAGTGCACCTGTCAAAATTTCATTTTAGGCTCTCATCTTAATCACTTCTACTCAGGTTCTTCAAACGAAGATGGATAGGGGGTGGACGAAGAAGGTTTATTAAACGCAGTAGTTAGTGCAAATGCAATATACGAATAGGCGCTGATCTTAATGACTTCTACACATGACACGACATTTCAAATTTGATGGGCAATGCCCTTTTCTCGAGCAACTGTTTCACGCCCTCTCAATGGAAGCACACTAGTTTCACCCATGTCCATAGTAAGAAAGGGTCCAGAAGTTTCGGACCCTAATTACATGGTTCCACCATGAATGTAATAAACTACTACAACATCAAAGTTTATATGAGAATAAATGATGAAGAATTAACCATGAGGAACCTCGTATTTCAGTGGCTGAATGAAGGTTATTTGACATTTTGAATTAAGAAATTTCCAATTAGTATTTCCACTTTTTCTGAATCTGAAAAGCCGTTTTCCAAGGCCAGAACTTCTTTAAAATAGTATTTTAGTATGCCCTTTTCGTGGATTGAACTCCTGTCCTCTAACAGCTGTATTTGCAAGCGTGTCAGATCAATATGACTTGCTGTTACATGTCATGATGATGATTGTAAGTTCTAAGCTGCGTAGTCATGGAAATGATAGAAATAATACGTATATCAAGAATGTAAATCATGTCCAGCAGATTTGCATAAATAACTCACCAATATCCTCTTCACGGGAGGGCACTAGAAGTAAATATAGAAAGTGTTAAACAAAATTAAAGTATGCAAGGCATACATTTTCATATGTAGTGGTTGGGGTTTGCCCTACTTGTCCCTCCTCCCTACCCCACTGTTGAAAATGAAAATTTTTCTACCAGTCGCTAGGCCAAATCAAGAATTTTGAGTTTCATTACTATAGAGCAGGTCCTATAAATTCAATTTATGTGAGCATTAAAGATCGACCCTACTAATCAAATTTTGAAAAGAATGCTAAAGCTTGCTGCCAAAAAAGTATATTTTTCTACAATAGAAATTGTCAAGTATCAAGACGACATGGACACATTTTAAGGATCTCGACTCCATGGAGCTTATGAGAATACAACTGATATCAACTTTAATCTTGAGGTTTGCTGCAAAAAGATAATGCTCAATTGATATTTGCATAATCGAGAGTGCAGAGGAAAACCATTCATTGCAAATTATCTCATCTTTCTGGCCGAGTTTACACTGTGCTCCTTATGTCTTCTTTGATATTTTTATTATGTAGTTGTAAAATCCATTGCAAGAGGGGGCATGGGGCACATTCCTCAAGGGGTTCTACCAACGGGGCCCCATAAACCTCAATACTTAAAGGTATGGGAGCCTAATAAACTAACACCAGCAGTAATTTTCCATCGCTAATTTCTAGACTCTTAAATTTTCTACTTGCCTTACTAATAAGGAGCCTAGGTTCTCTTTCTTTTTCCACAGGGCCTCTTAAGTCTTTCGGCGGTCTTCGTTGTGGCTATATTTTGCTTTCTGTCAAATGTACAAAGATAAGATTTCTCCGACAAACAAAATACTGGAGCCAATAACATTGAAGTATAGAAGATGTATTTCCATTGTCTTCAGAGCGTTTAGATAGTATAGTCAGGAAAAATCTTTTCCAAGGCTTTACTCCTTGACCCAAATTTCTAGGCCCATCTGACCTTTGTTAACACTGGGAAAGTCATTGGCTTCCAATTTATTAGTATTATTGCCTCTGCATGAATAACTAGCTTCACAACGCCACCAAATCAACATACTGTTGCACCCACTAGAACGTGAATCTTGAGCTTGCAACACATTGCATATTGATCATCTTTAACGTTTCTATGAAAACACTGGGCACTATCAGTTCTTCCCTATCAATGAAGAATTGAATCTACACATTGGGATGGAAGACAGTTACCAAAAGGATATCTGTCTACCTTAAAAATATTTAAACATCGTGAGGCTTCACTAACGGTTGAACTGAGGAAAGCTACTTTTAGGGTGTGCCTTGCAACGCACTGTGTGCTTTCCATGCTCATGCAGTAGATAAATCATAAAGGAAAGACAATAACAAAGGTGTTAAAGGGAACCTCAGGAGAAAATTAACGACGTTGCATGATTGACGCGGTATTGAATGTTACATTCATGAGAAGATTAGGCAGCTTAGATCGAGTAACTTCACTTAAGAGCAAATATTCGATTAACTTCAACCATTTTATAGTTACATTTATCTATGTTATCTGCAAATCGATGTAATTCTCAAGTCAATGTCAATAGTTATATTATTGAAAAATCCTTAATGATATATCCTGCACATTTCAGGTTGAGTTTGTCTCATCCCCACCTTGCATATGAAAATCTATAAAAGAGCCTTTGCTTCCCAACGTTTAGCCAAGATTGGGACAAGCTCGTCTCCAAACACTCAGAAAAGGTCTTAATGGAGTTTTCAATAATGTCACTATTTGTCATTGTTTTTGTGGATACGCCAATTGAACGTACTCATTAGCAAATGAATCTGGCTATTCTCTTCTACTTTATCTACAATTTTGCTCGTCGTGGCTATCATCCCCAAATTCATTTTAAAGCAAGTTCTGCCTTCAACTGATGTCTCGTGTGTGTCATGTATGTGAAAGTCTTTACAGCAAAAACGTGCCATTCAAATGACGCTAATGCAATTGCAATCATCGGTTGATAAGTTGCTTGATTTTCAAGAACAAAATTGGCCAATTACTTAGGCCTACAAAGTCATTTGATAAGATATTAAAAAATTTTAAACAAGTTTTAACTTCTTCTAAATACTTAAAGAAATGAACATTTTCTCAACCAACTGCGTCCGCTTACAGCAATATCG
>OLMO02000231.1:4775878-4813542 GCA_900291935.2 Cassiopea xamachana | reverse complement strand
ATAGTACAGCCAAAAATTAGAAATATCTCAATAACCATTTAGCAGTGCTAAATTCATTACAGCTATGCAATTTATTAAATTGAACAGTGACTTAACAATGGGCTCCACTCTATAAGTCACCCTAGAAGTCGCTCTGTTGATACCGTGTGGTGTGTATCTTGAGGAAACTGGCTGGAATCCCATCTAGACGTTGACCATGAAAATGTAGGCTCAGGATAATATTAACTGCTGGTGCAACATTAACTTTCGCCTTGCTTTTATGAAGTGTTTGAAATGAGATCTTAAAGCTTCAGCTTTGAGGCTTTACAACTGTTTGTCGTAATATTTTCGTTGATTATGAAGAGAATTCATGGAGAAATTTTGTACAGTTCTAGCAGCAAACATAGATGTCTGTCACGTTTATATTGGGGCTTTTGCAATTATTTGACTATAATGTGTTGAAAACAACAATATTGATCGACGGCATGGTCTAACATCCATAATCTTGCTGGAGACATACCTACCTCGATAATGAAGAATTACATTGACTTGCAGATAACATAGATAAATGTAACTATAAAATGGTTGAAGTAAGTCGAATATTTGCTCTTAAGCGAAGTTACTCGATCTAAGCTGCCTAATCTTCTCATGAATGTAATATTCAATACCGCGTCAATCATGCCACATCGTTAATTTTCTCCTGAGGTTCCTTTTAAAACCTTTTTTATTGTTTTTCTTTTATGATTTATCTACTGCATGAGCATGGAAAGCACACAGTGCGTTGCAAGGAACAACCTAAAAGTAACTTTCCTCAGTTCAACCATTACTGAAGCTTCTCGATGTTTAAAAATTTTCAAGGTAGACAGATATCCTTTTGGTAACTGTCTTCCATCTCAATGTGTAGAGTCAATTCTTCATTGATGGGGCAAGAACTGATAGTGCCCAATGTTTTCATAGAAACATTAAAGATGATCAATATGCAATGTGTTACAAACTCAATATTCACGTTCTAGTGGGTGCAACAGTATGTTGATTTAGTGGCTTTGTGAAGCTAGTTATTCATGCAGAGGCAATAATACTAATAAATTGGAAGCCAATGACTTTCGCCGTGTTAAAAAAGGTCACATGGGCCTAGCAATTTGGGTCAAGGAGTAAAGCCTTGGAAAAGATTTTTTCTGACTATACTATCTAAACGCTCTGAAGAAAATGGAAATACATCTTCTATACTTCAATGTTATTGGCTCCAGTATTGCGTTTGTCGGAGAAATCTTATCTTTGTACATTTGAAAGAAAGCAAAATATAGCCACAACGAAGACCGCCGAAAGACTTAAGAGGCCCTGTGGAAAAAGAAAGAGAACCTAGGCTCCTTATTAGTAAGGCAAGTAGAAAATTTAAGAGTCCAGAAATTAGCGATGGAAAATTACTGCTGGTGTTAGTTTATTAGGCTCCCATACCTTGAAGTATTGAGGTTTATGAGGCCCCGTTGGTAGAACCCCTTGAGGAATTTGCCCCATTCCCCCTCTTGCAATGGCTTTCACAACTACATGATAAAAATATCAAAGAAGACATAAGGAGCACAGTGTAAACTCGGCCAGAAAGATGAGATAATTTGCAATGAATGGCTTTCCTCTGCACTCTCGATTATGCAAATATCAATTGAGCATTATCTGTTTGCAGCAAACCTCAAGATTAAAGTTGATATCAGTTGTATTCTCATAAGCTCCATGGAGTCGAACTCCTTAAAATGTGTCCATGTCGTCTTGATACTTGACAATTTCTATTGTAGAAAAATATACTTTTTTGGCAGCAAGCTTTAGCATTGTTTTCCAAATGTGATGAGTAGGGCCGATCTTTACTGCTCACATAAATTGAGTTTGTAGGACCTGCTCAATAGTTATGAAACTCAAAATTCTTGATTTGGCCTAGCGACTGGTAGAAAAATTTTCATTTTCAGCAGTGGGGTAGGGAGGAGGGACAAGTAGGGCAAACCCCAACCATTACATATGAAAATGTATGCCTTGCATACTTTAATGTTGTTTAACACTTTCTATATTTACTTCTAGTGCCCTCCCGTGAAGAGGATATTGGAAAATGGCTTTTCAGATTCAGAAAAGGTGGAAATACTAATTGGAAATTTCTTAATTCAAAATGTCAAATAACCTTCATTCAGCCACTGAAATACGAGGTTGCTCATGGTTATTCTTCATCATTTATTCTCATATAAACTTTGATGTCGTAGTAGTTTATTACATTCATGGTGGAACCATGTAATTAAGGTCCGACAATTCTGGACTCTTTCCTACTATGGACATGGGTGAAACTAGTGTGCCTCTATTGAGAGGGCGTG
Source organism: Cassiopea xamachana (assembly GCA_900291935.2). NCBI lineage: Eukaryota > Metazoa > Cnidaria > Scyphozoa > Rhizostomeae > Cassiopeidae > Cassiopea > Cassiopea xamachana. The sequence goes on along the minus strand of OLMO02000231.1, from coordinate 4,811,215 downwards.
AAGTAGTTGCCCGAGAAAAGGGCATTGCCCATCAAATTTGAAAGGTAGTGTCATGTGTAGAAGTCATTAATATCAGAGCCTATTCGTATTTTGCGTTTGCACTAACTACTGCGTTTAATAAGCCTTATTTTTATACATATCCATTCACTTTGAATGAGTCTTCTCGAAATCCTATATTTTTGTGCGCTTTTGTGCGATGTCGTGTGAATGCCTTCAAAAGGGATATTTATCTCTGTTTTTGCACTTGGAATTAATTCATTATAAAGCCAGTAGAAGTGGAAAGAATAATAATCAGTGGAACTTTTGCCCTTTAGTTACAATTTGTGCAACTACAGTTCCAAAAGATTGTAAGTCAGGATAAATCATTATACTTAGGGTATTCGTAAATTTCAGCAAATCCTAGCCTTAATATTCTAATAAACTTTGTTGAAGACGAGTGTAATAAAAATACATAAACACCTAGCTGTCTGAGTTCAAGATTTTAGCAGGCCATTTCCAGATCCCTAGCAATGTCGGCACTTACCTACTATCCACTGATTTTCGTGTTTTATAATACGTCGGTTGCATATGCTTTCCTAGAGAAATCTGAATGGGGATAATCGATCCCCCTATCCATCTTCGTTTGAAGAACCTGCGTAGAAGTTATTAAGATCTGAGCCTAAAATGAAATTTTGACAGGTGCACTTTGTTTTAAAAGAGTGTCACCTCCAACATTTGGCTTTCATGATGTAAATGAAAGAAACTAAAAGCAAACACAGATTTCTCCTTACAGTTGCTCTACTCTCAGGTGCTTAATTAACACCCCCTCTCCCCTTATTAATTTTTGATTTTGTTCCAACCCCCGGACCCTATTAGGACCCGCCCTTTATTAATTGTAGGGAAAATGAAGCCATTTGTGAACCTTTTCCTATATTTCCTGTCTTTGTAAGTACAATTAAGGCCACCTTTTCAAAGCAAAGTAGAGTGCTTCTGTGCGTATTTTAGTTTTGTGCTTTATGGTAACCTCCTTTTCTTTTTTCTTCCGCTTTATAATTATTATAAGGTCTATTAACCTTTGCAGTATGTATACGTTAATGCCAATGGAATCACAGGTCTCAATTTTAAAACAATGTTTGGTATCCTCTTACTTCCCGCTTGTTTGCATTCTGTTATTCTTGAATCTGCGTTTAACAACCAGGCTTCTCAAGGAGAATATGCTTTCCTTTTTTGATGATGTGATCCTACAAAGTGTTCCTGTATTTTTGTTGATTTCTCTGTGATCTCAATGTTTTAACAAGGCGTTGCATTTTAGCAAAGTCGTTAGGCACTATTTTTGCTTTTCCTACTGTTGAAATGGCAGCTGAAAAAGAAGGAGAAATGTCTTAAGAGTGTGTAGTTTATGATCACCCTATAATAGAAGAAAATATAAAGAAGATCCCAAAATATATTGGAGGGAAATACAGTTAAACTTTAATGAGAGGTTTCAATTACTTTTAACTGTTACCCCACTGGAGTACCAACAACTTGGTAACATCCCCTTCGGCAACAAATTAATTGATAACTCAGTATTATTTTACAGTAGAAGTGGTTGCTACACGATATTTTACATTGCTGATTTTCCTCACTGCCCCCTCTCTATTAAGGGCTAAGGCTACTTGCAGTCAATGGATTAATGAGCTATTAAGGAGCTGTTAATACTGCATTTTGAGCATTGTATATCAATGAATAAAGAAAATTGGTGATAATGACTTGAGCTAATTACCTTCCAGGCAGCACCACGTATGAATGAAGCTATGATTTTTGCCATTATTCAACATTACAAAATTCAAGTTCCCAAACATACCTCTACTTTGGTAGACATTGTGTTAAAGCGAAACATCTTAAACTGTATAGTTAAGGAGTCATCTGTACTCTCAGGTCTCAAGTAACCGTCCCTCCCGCTTATCATTTTCCATTTTTTTTCAACCCTTCCTGGGACCTTTTTAGGATCTCCCAGTTTATTAATTTTAAGGAAGTTGACTTTTTGTGCAAACCCTTCATGTCATTCCCTTTCTATGCTAGTACAATCTACATCCAAGTTTACTGACAAAATAGCATCACCCCAATGATTCACCGAGGCTGTATAAAGGCTGCTCTACACTACAACTTTTAATCATCTCTCAGTTGACTTCAAAATAATCCAGAATCTAAGAGGATCACAGCACTGATATTTAGAAATCAGAGATCATGATTCTGCTGCGAAGAAAACTAAAATCTTGTATCAATGTTTTGGAATTTTCAGTTTGAAATTAAGTTGATTGAAATTTGTTAGTTGCGCGCAGAAAATCATCTACTGCTTTACAATGTTCAGTCCTTAATCCAATTGTAAACTACTACTTGATATCATTAGTATCCCAACATTGTTGTTCTTCTAAAACGTTCCATCTTTCTTAATCCAAGATGCTAAGCTAAGCACCAAATGACGATGTAATAGTATCATGTAAATATTGGAGAAAGTAGTATGTAAATATTGGAGAAAGTATAGCAGCATGCATCTTACCTGATTTCTCCAATTTTTCTATGATTACTAGATAGGCCATTTCTCTCATATCTCGATTATTGAAGTCAGGTTATCGTAAATCGTACAGGCAGGGGTATGGCCTTCATGGCATAGACTTGCGATTTTATCTTCTAGAAGTACCCCAGCTAGCAAATGACGTTGGTCTTCCATGTCTTTTTATAGTCTCATTGTTATTCAATGAACTGACCAGTTGTTTAACTTACTTCCGTGAAACGCGAGCGCTTTGCAGAGTTTCTTAAGCTGTCTCCTTTTGTTCAGCGCACACTTGAAGGAGATTGTCATTCTTTGCGGAAGTCATTCAGCATGTTGAATATCTGTGTCAGCAGGAATGAGAATTATGCAAAGGGTCTAAAATGCTCAACGCAAGCTGGAATTCCCTTTTTCGCTCGCGGGCAGGAATGACATTTTGTTGAGCTGGAAGCTCTAGCGTGTGTTTGGCTTCAGGCAGCTAGGAAGAGAGAATACTGATGGGTGTAAATATTTTGACCAGGGATGTGCCGATGGAGGGTATAGGGGCGTAACGCCCCCACCCCAACATTCTCAAATTCTCAGATTTGTAAGAAAGTAGGTCAAAAGTTAACCATGCAGCAAGACTGTTGGCCACAGTATTTTCTGTGACCTGTTTCTTTCAATTAGTAACAATTTGGAAACAATAGTTGGTCAACTGGTCAGAACACCCCCCAACAGGTGTCTTGACACATCACTGGTTTTGAACACAACCTTTCAATATAAGAGAACTGCCCTTTTGTTCATAAAGATACGCCATCTTTTAGACAGACAAAGGTACTTGCTATTTCAAAGCTACCTTCCGATGTATTGATTTCATTGCAGATTTATGCGTATCCCGTGCATTAACCTTTTTATCATTGAGGGGGAGTGGTCATCCCCTTGCCCCATCAATTCCAATTATCCCACATGATTGTTTAAGCTTTCTAATTCATGAAGGATTGTGTGGAAATACATCCAATGCACTTCTATTCTAGTCATACATAAATTACGTTTTCTCAATAGGAAATCTACATTATTGTTTGAGCTTCCATTAACTTAACTTCTCCAGAAATTGAGCCTGAGATGTTTTCTTAAGATCTCCCCAACTTTTATTAATTGATACCAGCTAAAATAGGTTACCCTTGCTCTACAAATCTTCTTAACTCTAATCTAAATTCTATTGATAACAGTTTGAATGAAATAATGTTGCAATGTTGACTTTTGGTAAGCAAGTAAACTGCATGCTAGAAATTAATCAATGTGAGTTTGTAAAGATAATCTAATGATTATGGCGATTTGAGCCAAGTTTTCTTACAAATTGTTTCTTAAAATAACTTATACTATTGTATGATTTGAGTTCATTTCAATAGAATGTTCATTTTGGAAAATCTGACTTCTCATAGACATGATAAAATTTGTCATTTGGTAAATTTCATAAGAAGTGAAAACATATGTTTGGGATATAGAGTAGCTTGACGTTTATGGATAATTATGATATTTTCAGATTCCAGCTGAATTTACGTCATTTATAAATACTTCCTTAGTGGGTAAAGAATGCATCATTACAAGCTGTGGAATTATCGTTCGTACTATCGTAGAATAGATAACGATTGTCAGTGGAAAAATTTATTTGCTTTTAGAACTAGAGGAATCTGCAAGAACTAGAAGAATGAATTACTTGACAAAAGATATCAGAGAACACGTAGCTGAGATGAAACAACAACTAAGAGGTATGAAAGACAACTTGAAGTGTGTCTCTCCTCCTCAACTGATTAAGTTATTACATCTCCTTCTTATTGTATTGAATTCCTGCCTGCCACAGTTATTCAGACACTATTTCTATTAATGTGCATTAGTCAAGATTAGCATAAAGAATACTAATTTATGCGCCTGGAAATTACTATGTGGCTTTTTGTTGTACGTAAGTACGATGTCCTAGAGGTATCAGGAAAGAAGTTTTGAAATCTAAAGGAAAGTTTTCAAAAGTTATATGATATCAATAACGCTGGGTGGAGAAATGCTTTGTTTTTGGCTCATTAATAATATTGATAATTTACTTAGTACTGGCAAAAGAGTGGAGGAGTGTGCGGAGTTTTACAATCAACGACAATCTTCGCATAGAGGTTTTTCGAAACTTCTTTGAGGGTCAATAAATTTTTAAGAGTTGGTCCCTTAGGGGATAGTTTGGACACCCTTCTCCAAATGTGATTGAGTTAACTGTTGGGTTTTATTCACCTTAAAGTTTAACGCAGAGAGAAAGAATGTTAAATAGAGTCAGCTTGGCTTTTGTCAATCGTCAGAAATTCTTGATCTCAGATCCATCATCCTGTTGTTAAATCCTCTATGACTATATTTTGGGGGTACGATCAATTGAGAAATATATTGAAGTAATAATAACAGTAGATATCTATAGAAGACTTTGAAATCAATAATTGCATAGGGGCCTAATCTTTTTATTGAATTAATTTACACACGTGCGTACTGTGGTCTTGCATTTATGCGTAATTAAGAACTACAAAAGACAGACTTTCCGGTCAAAGTACTAGATACTCTTGTATGTGTAAAAATCTGAGGACTAGCCCTGAGCTACAAATGAATAATACTTTACTAGAATTTTCACCCTAGATTTGTTGGGGATGAGAGCCCCCTCACCCTACCCTTACCCAGATGTGTCCATCACTAGCCCTCACCTGAAGGAAGCTTTTTCATTTGGATCATTGCTAATACAATTATTAGCAGTGGTAGATTAATTAGAAGGACGAGTGTTGCCCTCCTCAATAATAAATCTGCATATGCCGACTGTACTGCATTGTGATTTCAACATTGACATTCCGAAAGCTGTTGGCCCCTCCCCACATGACTGTTTTCAGTGTTCGCCACTGGCTTGTTGATATGCATCTTTCACACTCATGAAAAATCTGATACAACCTAGAAATGCAAACACCAGCCAACGTAAGATCTGTAAGAGTAGTCTCTGTCATAGCTCTTTCTTAATGAACCTCTGAATATGTGAACAATGGACACTCATCTTCTAACAAAGCTATCAATTTACTTTATTAATTGCTATCTTATCCCAAATATCCCATCTTTGCTGCAGATTCAGAATTATCAATTAAGTAATTACTGTCAAACTTATAACTAGAATGGTTTCTGATTGTCATACTGTCTTCTGTACATTTTTTCAATAATTGTTTTACACATTATGTATATTTATTTAGGAAATTTAATGCCACATATCACGCTAAGAGTCACTGAGGTTTTGAAGCAACAGACGTCTCTAGCTTTTATGTCATACTGTTATGATAGTACAGTACATGATTGGTACTTGTAGGTCTATGAAAAATCAGATTTATTTTGATTGGAGACTCAGTTACCTTGAGTCATTGCTTCTGTTTAATGATAAAATTCCCTCACATCCTTTACCAATGTTTCCTTCTCACTCATTATCTAGCTAACAATGTGTATGCTTTAGCTGCTAGAGGTAGATTCCAAACTATGTGAGTGATTGTTCAACATGAATGCAACGATTTGTCAAGATAAACAGACATCCTTCTTTTTTGTATTTATTAGGCAGGGTTACCGAGAGATTTCTCAGATATAGAAATTAGCTTTTCGAAAATTCCTGCTGGTTTACATTTCTGAGGCCTCCAGACCTTGAAGCAATGGGTATTATGAGTCCTCTTGGAGCTTGAGACCCTGATGCAATCTGCCCCTCCCGCCCCCCTCTTGACATACAACACTAGAGTGCCAAAGAGGCCTTTTGCCTCATTTGTCATAATTTTGAATTTGAAGAGCCCCCTTTTCGTATGCACAGTTGTGCATTTTGTATTCATGTCAAATTTCCTGGCTACATTGAACAACCACCAGCAATCATATCTGAACTTATAAAGTCATCTAGTTGTAGCAGAGGTGTGCCGAGACACTCCTTTGTGAGGAAAAGTTTGTACCATTTTGACTAACTGTTAATAGAGAAATTCTGGAAGATACTGTTTCCGTCATACGCTCTAATGCCTCCTATAGTCCAATAACTAAGTTGGAGGCAAGTACACACTTTTTTATAGGAATAAAGTTAATAAAAGTAATAGAGCTCATACTCGCTGAAATTTAAAAATAATTATAGAATATCAGGGTGACCACTTCTCCTGGAAACTCTTTGAATGAAGTATATCTCCTGGAAAATACTCCTAGAAAATGTAAAATCTCCTGGAAAACTTCTGGAAGGGGCTTTTTATGGCATTTTATAAAGGATATTTCTAAAAGTTTTCTTGGGGGCGACCCCAAGCCTCCATTTCCCTCCCTTACCCTTATGTAGCCACCCGGCTGCTTGGCAGCCAGCTGGGTTCTGCCTCTGTTCTATTGTACTGACATTGTAATTAACTGGAAGAGGCCATTTTTTCTATAAAAATTAGGCATGCAATACATCATTAGCATAGGAAAATGAGCAAGCTCCTTCAGAAAACTCCTGGAAAATGCCAAAGAAAGACCTGGAAACCTCTTGGAATTTTATTGCAAAAATATGATTGGCGTCTTTGAATGATGCAAAGCTCAGAATCAAACAGCTTAATGAATATTCAGGCCTAGCAAAGAAAGATTTGGTTATTCTTAGAAAAGAAGAGTGTACAACATATTGAGCTTGAATTACAGTCTCTGTGAGAGGAAACTTACGCCCGAAAGACGATTTTCAGAGCCAATTCATCTGAAACAATTTTTTGTCATTGGAAATAGAGAGAAAGACGTTTTAAACTAAATCTACGAGTTTAAACACTAGGGGAACAAAAGTATTAGAAAACTTGAACACCTTAATCATAATAGCATCGAAACATTTGGAGTTGTATTATTCTAAAGATTGGCAGTCAGTTATTTTGCATGCTTGAAGCTAAAAGTATACTAGACTTATACTCAAACGCCAGGAAATTTATCGAGGATTTCAATAGCGATAGAACTGCCATGATATTATAAGAAGTTACACAGTTATTAACAAAACAGCTGAAGTGGCTAGAACGAATGAGTTGCAAAATAAGGAGAGAGCTATTGCTAAAAATATAAGTGTACAAAGTCTTTTGATAATACTTGAATGTTCTTTTTCGCTATCAAATGGTAATAAAACAATACGATGTTCCAGAAAACCGATTAAAATGAGAATCCATAATGTATTGCTCCAAATTTTTCAAATTCAACATTGGTCATGTTTTCGGGGATCCATGGAGCCTAAAAGTCTTAGTAAGCGTGCTCCTTGTAACGGACGAACCAATATAGAGAAGAACATAGAAAGCGTGGAGACAAATTTGTTTCAAGGAACAAAAGGAATGCTTGGAAAGAAAGTGAGCTATTGATCTACCAACATGTCAATGTATTCCCTCAAAAATAAATATTTTCCAAACTTTACCTGAGTATCCGTAAGATCAGTGTCCTTCCATGACCAGCGCAGAGTCCCGACTTTAACATGATTGGAAGTGTTCTTTGCGCATGAATAGCCAAATAAATGCTGATACGCAAGGTCCTCTAAGGCATAAGCAGCAACTCAATGAAAGAGTTTTTGAAGAATGGAGGGCGTTTTTCATAAATCAACTTTGTACACCCACTCAAAAGCGACTTTCAACGGTTCTTATAGCAAAAGTGGCTTCTTCACAAAATATTATTTTAATTTAAAAGATGCTTCAAGTTTTTAATTTAGAACTTTGGAACGCAAAAAGTATTGTTTGATGCAACGCTTCATTGAGTTAGTCTTCTTATTCGTGTGGCCGTTGGCCCGATAAAAGACAGGTTAATAAGACAACAATAAAATCATGACTTTTGTCCGCCATTTTCTAGCTTCAGAAGTGTTATAATACTTTTGGTCCACTAGTGTGTACTTAAATTACAGTCTTTTTTATAAGAATGCCTGCTTTGCCACTGAGCCTCATTATTCTTAATTTATTCTTAAACGCCAAAGGTGCAGCTTAGAATATTTGTAAATTTCAGCGAATTTCAGCCTTAATGTTTTTATAAACTTTATTGAAGATGAGTGTATTAAAAATGAATAAATGCCTGCAATATTGGCCAAAAGTTCTGGGACACTTTGCATATTTTCAATGTGGACGGAGCTTTCGCCCCCCTCCTCCCCCAATACAATATTGGTTATTGGAAAAAGTACATGCCGTAACAGAAATCGTTTTCATGCATAATAACCGCAAGTACCTCAGGAACAGACCAACAATGTTTTTGGGGGAAAGGAGGTACATCAAGGCGTAATGGTTGAAGATGTTCAGAAAGCTATAGTTTTTCATAATTTTTTGAAAATGTCCCAGAGACTTTTGGAAGGTATTTTAACTGTCTGGGTCCAGAACTGTAGCAGGTCTCTTCCAGAACTTTCACAATGTTGGAATTTACCTATTATGTAATGATTTTCCTGTATTGTAATAAAACGGGAAAATCATTCGCCTGAAGAACTGGCCGTGAACTTGGAAGAAAAGCTTTCAATTGCAGAATTCTACCACATCAAAATTTTTCAACACATGAAGATTGCATTTGCTACATTTGAAGATAGTGACTGTCAAACACGTATTTATTTAAGTCAAAGGAACTTTTATACTGTATGTGTAAATTGTGGATTTTCAGATAATATGAAGTTACCTGACCTGTCAGTCGCCCCTCACAAGTCCATGTGCAGTATTGTCGACTTTTGAAAGAGGTGGTGCATGCGGCTCCTTGCCCTAGCCGCGGACCCTTGGCCATAGACTGTTGTTGTTTTCTTGTGCAAAGGATATCATTTGGAACGCAACTTGTCTTGTTTTATTTGGAAGTTTGTAAAAACAAGGAATTAGAAAGGGAAAACAACATGAACAGAAGAGAATATATGTTATGTAAACTAACCACAGCATAAACAAATTTTTTGCTGCAATATCTATAGTAAGGGCTTGAAGACATAGGCCCTATGATAGGGTGTTTTGAAATTATCACTCTCATAAAATTTGCCGAAAATCTCTGAAACTATTATAGGAAGTTACTCTGAGGCCATTAGCCTGCCAAGAATCACTAGCAAGAGGTGATCGCAACCCCAATTCATACTGACAGTACCAAAAGTCCTTCCACACACCATTGATCAGCAATGGGGTGCTGGCCGGGGGGGGTGGGGGGTTTGAGCATAAGAAATGAAACAAGAATATTTCCAGCTACACATTACAATAGGAATCCGCACTCTGAAAGACAGTGGTAACGACGGAGTGAAGAAAAGGGATGCATAAGCAACTAGCCTGCAATAAGGGTCGTAATTTCCAGAGGGTGTGTGGGTGTAACATCCCCAACAGCAGTAGTGTTATTGCATAGATTGCCTTGGGGTGCCCAGGTGAAATTTGGCACCCCTTTTCAATAAACATCTTACATTTTTATTTCCAGTTTTTAAAAAAAGGTACAAACTTCAGATCTTCTGAAACCATGCTTATATCCCCACTTACTCTCTCTTAAAGAGCTGCTGAATATTCGTTCCAACTTATCTATTTTTCCCAAAGAAAATGACCCTGTAAAATATAGCTGGGAGCTGAGATATGACAGCCAATTATGAAAAAAAATTACTAGTATGCCAGTCCCCAATTATACAAATTCTGCAGGATATTTTTTTAAATCTATAACTTCATCGATCAAGTTAGTCTTGTTGAGTAGAATGGCTAAAAATGATTCAGTTTCTTCATTATCTCTTTAGTCTCTTCTTGTCCTTTGTAAATCTCTGTTAGCTGTGCTAAGCAGTCCGGCCAAAAGAGTTTAGAAATTGGGCAAAATGAAACTTTAGAGCAACTAGCATAACATAAGCTTGCTTTGTGTAGTAAATTTTTCGTTTATAGCAGTTCAGAGTAAGGTGTCACATTTCCAGTCTTGTTTTGCATGTTCTGATAGTAAACCTTTCTCTTGAAATTGTTAAAGTTTACATCTATCACTCTTGCTAGTTTATGACTAGCAATTGTATATTACAGGTAAATATGGCTACAAAAGGAGCATAAGCCTCTCAATTGAACTATTCACCTTGCTCTTAAAGCACCCCTTAAAAATCACGCTCATCTGATTTTCAATGGTGAAAATGATCAAAAATATTTAATCTTCTATCGAACTCTTCACATTAATCTTTTCTTCCTCGTTAGAAGACACTCTCAGCTGATTTTGAACTAGAAATAATGGTAAAAGTTTAACCATGTAATTAAAAAAGTTATTGGCTTGTTCATTTGGCGCCCCCGAACAGTCACGCCAGGGGAAGGGGCCATAAGCAGCTCAGTTTTCAGGGCAATTCAATCTATTTTATGTTAAACATGATTTCAAAGAGTCTTGCCACAAATGAATTCCAACGCACATTCTGGCATGGATTATCTTTCCGTCAGTGTAACGTCATTGGATTTTGCGAACTTTGGACTCTAGGAATAGGACAGCAAAAGGAATGGTCAGTATGTAGCCAGTTCATCTCTCGTTGCCAGGTTAAGTGATCAATTTTCAATCTGATAGCAACTTTTATCACTTGTTCCAAAAGGGCATTTTCCGAAATTCTAGAGCACGTGGCCCTGAAGATATTCTCTAGGGGCGAGCCTCAGGACCCCAATCTTTCATACGCTCCTTATCTGTATTACTCCGGTTTTGTGTAATGCAATCATGTACGTGAGTGCGTGTATTTTCAGAGGCGTTATGGGCTGATAATATCCCTTGAGATGCCAGCATGCTTTAATGGCGGCTATAGCTCCCTATCCCTTCCTATCCCTCCCCCATGCTTCATCTCCATGGTAACATGCATATGTATACAAATGAGCCTAACTCGATTTTTTGGGGGTACCATTTTTCTTCAGGGATGAAAGTGACCTCTGTGTTGATAACATCTCAGCACATCACTGCTGATATGTATTCAGTAAATAAAGGAAACAAGTAAAATAGTATGGTATTAAAGTTCTTAGAAACTCACTATTGTTTGAAGCTATTAAGTATCTTTGTCAGTGAGATAAATACCATTATTACCGGACTTCTTCACCCTATGCATGTACACAGAGTTGCCAAGTGAGCCCGCTAGCAACTATGAGCGTTATGATAGTTATGATCATGATCAAACTTGGCCAGCAATTTCGTTATAATCATAATTATCATAGCCCTTATCTGTCTATATGTTTCTATTCTCTTAATTTTATTAAAATGTATGGATAACTTTTTCTACCATTTTCCTCACTCTTGCTATTTCAATGATTTTAGCATACACTGTAATCATGTTTTTGATTGTTTAAAGATATTTCCTTAGAGGTTAGAACTCTGGACACCTAATTAGTGAATGTATACTTTTGAATACATACATCCTGTAGACACCTTCAGAGATGAAGCAAGAAAATATTTGGAAAGCCTTGGAAGTACCACAAGTGAAGATATCAAACTGTCTCGGTATGATAGAGAAGAAAGATTCTTAAAGTCACTTGACATTGTTGTTTCATGTCTAAGTGATGATGTTGCTGATAAAAGCAATTTCCTGTCAACTGTTCAAATGTTAAGCACTGGAAATGTTCAGACAAAGCATAAAGATCTGATGTATGATAGCATATATTTATTTGTTGATGGCAGCAAGAAACTATACTCTATCTACAAACATATGGTGAACATTTACAAATGCAATGAAAATGAACTGCACAGTGCTTTTAAGCATATTCATGTTAGCGATGTCTTCGTCAATGACTTCAAAATGATCGAATGCGTTAAGTATTTTGGATACATTCATACGGTCACTTTGTATCAAATGAAGCTGAATGTGAATGCCGCCCGCCGTGAATTCGAATCCATTGATTATGGAAAATGTAAAAGAGTATATATGCAAGAATGTGAATTAGAAGACAATGATATTGGAATGGAAGCCTTGGCTTCGAAGTTGAATATGGTGGAGATAAGTGGATGTACATTGAAAAACGTAAACAGCTTATTAAACGCATTTCATTGGGTGACGTCTTTATCATCATCATCATGGAAAGAGCTTATATTGAGTGATCTTAAAATTATGGATGGATGGTGGATCGCATTGGTAGCGGCCATTGAGCAAGGGATGAGCAATGGAAAAGGGAATTTGAAAACGCTGTACATTAGCAAGTGCACACCGCAAATGAACAGGAATTTGCAAAAGAAGGTAAGATGATTTGCTAATAAGTTAATTTTCATTCTAATTCATGAATAAAGCCGTTTGCAAATATATGCAAATGGTTTTATGTTTTAAGTCATTTTGCAAACGGCATTAACAATGAAATTCAAATTTTTCTGAGTTATCCTTTCACATATATATTCTTTTATTTCTAAGTTGTTTTTGAGAAATCACAGAGTTTTGCATTCATTTATTTGAATTTCACTACTCACAGTAACATTACATAGCATATCTACCTCTGTTTTGATAATTAATTGATCAAAATGGAATTGCATAGTCTTAGCAAACTATGAGTATGATCACTTCTTCAACTGCCATATAGAATAAATACACACTTTCCTTTTCTGAGAATACCTCATCCTTAGCCTCACCATTCTGAAATTTGTTTCATTTTAGACCTCTAAATATTATTTTACTAGAGCAATATAACAAATTGTTTTCCTAAATTATTGACAAGACTTGCCTATGTTCTGATGTACTTCTTCATAATGACAGAACTGTAAATGTGTTATCTACACTCCAAAACAGAATCTAAAACCCTCTAGATGTAGTTATTAACTAACCTTGAGCCTTGTATTATTCTTGAATTGTTCTTCATTTTGGTTGAATTTGATGTCAGTATTATTCTAGACCAGCGGTTCCCAACTGTGGGGTCTGTGGTCCCCTAGGGGACTGCAAATGGTTTTTCGAAGGATACAAGAAGCTGCTGAAGCTTGCAAGTTGTAAGGCCACAGTCATAGATTTTTTAGGTACTTTTTGCCCAAATCTACAAACCTCTACAACTCAGAAACCTATACTTTCAAACTCTGTTTGTATTTTTCTGTGAAGTATATTTGTTGTTACTGAATAATTTGGCATTTATATCTATCATCTACTGGGAGTGACGTTAAAATTTCTGATGGCGTTCCTGTCGTTGGATAGAAAGAGTATGAAAGAAAATCAATTTTGAGTCAAAAGCAACTGTCTGAGCAAGATGCTTACTTTCACGCTATATGTGGCGCTATGTGTGCAAAAAGCTGCCACGAACTATCCAAGTTTCTTGTCGCCTATAACAAGCTTAATAATAGTAATAGAGGTGTATATTTTTTGAAATTCACTAATATTCATAAGGACAAATCTACAGTAGGGTTCTAGGAAGTAAGAATGATAGCTCTGCAGCAAATGGACGCACTGCGCTGAATTTCCTAAAAAACTAAGGAGATGGCATAAAAACTTTTCACCAGGGATACTCATTTCGAAGATATCCCTCCGCTGGAGGACCGCAAGTAAAAATAGTATGCCAATCAAAATATTTTGAAAGGTTTTGGAGCCACTATTATAGACTATATTCTCCTAAAAAGGAAAGTGTGCATATAGCTACAGAAGTAGCTTTTAATCATTCAGTCTAGAGGATGCGCTAGAAATTTATATTAATTACTCACATGTTCCCACCATGAATTTAAGCTTGAGTTTCAAGATATATTTACACGCGGCAATCTTTATTCCATTTGAAACTAACTATGATACGTAAATGTGGTGCAATAACTATAAAAAGTTCTTCAATATATGTCCATACTAATGTCAGTTTTCTGCTATGCGAACGTTTTTCATCAATTAAACATCTGAGTTATAGGAATCACATTAGAAATGATAAAGGTGCAATGTTCAATTGATAGCAATCCATTAACCTCTATTTTGGTTGAATGCGCAAGCAAGGGTATACTCATCTCTTCTAAGCCTGCAATTTCCACTGATGGAGTGTTTTGTCTCAAGCCATGGATTGCCCCATAAAAATATTCCACTATTATGAATAGCTATCCACATGTAACATTTTGATTCAGTTTCCATCTTTGCCAATGCTCCCTTGTGATGTATCAACTCTACTTCAGCACACTTGCTGTTTTGTTTGCGGCCATGTACAATAGCGAATGAATTTGGCGATCCATGTTAGAATCCGCATTTAGAGAAATTTCGCTTTGTTGATTTATCCCACTTGTGCTATATCTCAGCATCTTCTTCAACTGACTTAGATCTTAAATGCAATTCTCACAACTTCAAGATTTGAACTAATTGCGTGATTTTCAGATAATCTTTTCGGCGGGAATGTCGCCTCGGTTCTATTTTTATCATAATGGCTGATATGTGATTAATGGATTGGGGTAAATATTATTTCAATATGTTTTTGACTCAAAAATTTACTATTATATTTTACATACTTGTTTAATATTATTGCTTAGTAAAAAAAATGGCAATTAGTAGTTTTGTCTTTGGTGAGTACCACTAGAACAGGACATCTAAGTTCATTTATTACATGTCATTTTAGTAAGCGCGCATTTTTTATAAGAAATAAGATAGCTCCTTAAATAGTAATAGTTTATGAAACTGAACTCTATGTGGTCTTCAATTAGAGGTCAGGTATGTAATTTTGGGTAAATCAAGGGTTTCAGCCCCCTGTCCAACCCATGGATGTTTTGGGGGCTCAACCCCCTTCGAATACTAAATTAATGAATGCGTATAATAATATTTTCTAATTCGCTCAAAATGTCCAATTTCATTTCAATATTTTTTCGCAAATGCAAAATATTGTTAATTTCAAGCACAATTTTTCATTCTGTGGCATATCAAGAAATGAATTGGAGTTGCTTTACATTCTGTTTTTAACCCTTCCCTCCCCCTTTGTAAAAGCTTTAGAATTGTACCCCTTCTCAGAACTGTTTTAATGAGGTTAACTGGACATGAGGTCAGGCAAAAACTATAAGAATATTGTTATATAGCTCAGATATTGTCATTGTCATTTATAAACTGAGCTGTTTTCAAGGAGCCCTCCCTTTGAGTACATAGCCCAGTATGAAACAATTTGTAAAACTCTAATAACAACCTCTACCTGAAAGCAAATGAAGAGTGACAGACAATACTCAAAGTAACATAGTAAATCTGCCATGTTGTAATTAGAAAGTAAAGTAGGAGAGACTGCTTTTTTGGTGTAGATTTATTGCATCATGGATAAGAGAGTTTTTGAAGGAAGCAAGGCTAGGTGCTAGGTTTGCTTTTTTTAGGCTGTTCCATAATTTCGCACTCCTGCAGAAAAAGCCTGTCTTCCCAATGGAAGACAATTTTTGGCAAATATAGGTCTTTGACAGTATTTCGTAGATTATTCAAGTAATCAATTGCGTTAGCAGCAAGAAAATTATAAAAGCATTGAGGTGCAAGCTGACTTCTAGATCTAAAGACTATGATTTGCAATTCCTAGTGGATAAGATCTTCGATTTTGTTTCAAACTTCATTGTATTGAATAACATATTGTATACTACAAATGTAGGCCTCTCTCTAATAAGGTAGTCTAGAAATGGCTAGTTTGGTACAAAATGTTATTAAATGTCATACTCATTTTGGACAGAAGGGTCAGATGAGCGGTTGGAAGGAGAATAGGTCAGGTGAGGTCCATGGCTTATTGCGGCAGCAGAAGATGTATGTAGTAGGTTGTGCAAATGGTGATGTTTGTGATTTGAGAATTGATATATTTTTGATGGCGGCTTTCAAGCTTCAATTCATTGTACATTTCCATGAACATTGTACAAGATTGATCATATATGCCAAGCAGCTTAAAGATAAGTTTATGAATTTAACGTACTGGTAAATCTTTCTGAGATTTTTCACAAGAGTGGAGTATTTTGCTTCTTTACGCTCAGCGTCGCATTTAACATTGGTTTAAAAACCAATAATTAGTTCTAGAATGCACTAAATTTTTTAGTAGTTTCTAAGAGAAGGTCCGGGCTTAAGGTACCTTCAGTGATTACGCTTGGAGAAGGAAATGAGGGAAGGTCTACGAACAGAGTAGCACCCTTGACAGATTCCAATGAAGGTGTTATGAAATTCAAAACAGAATTGTGGCGCAAAGTATACCAACCCTCCTCAAGATATACCTTGTGTCCAACAACGACATGTAGTAATAATTCTGGGAGCAAGCAAAAAGAGCAATCTGATGTTTGTGAAAGTTGCCACAAGAGAAAGTTTTTGCGAGTTGCAAGTGTTTTGTTCATATAGCGTACAGTCAAATTAAAAATTTTTTTAGGCCAATTACCATGGACTGATGACCAGGTTTATGTTATTCGTCGAAGAGAATTTTTAAATACTGCAGAAAGAATAGCACCTTGAGAAGAAAGCTTGTGCTGGATCCTCTGGAAATTGTCACTGCGGCCAGTTTTCAAAACCTGCTTGGTGTTTTGATAAATTTCGTACTGTATTTTTGATCCACTACTGGTATTTTCCCATATAAGTTGGAGACAACTTCAGGTTGTTACGTAGGACTTTTTGATATTGGAGAAATTCTGTAGAAAGAGGTTGGAGGTTAAGACCGAATTTAGATTTCGACAGAGTGAGATGACTAATTGTAGCACTTATAGGAAGGTCTAGCCAAATGCATGCATATGAGTTCAGGGTATTGTCAAGATTTTGAATCACCCATGTTTTTGATATATATGCAACTGTGAAATGCCAAGACAATTTAGAGAGAATGGATTATTGGTACAGCAAAAGTTTGCTGTTTTGATAGATGTTCAAGGAATCAATTTGCTGTAGAAGATCTGTAAGAGCTGCATTAGCATCCAACAGGTGTTGCCTGTTGGACATTTCATAATCAAAGTATCGGCCAAGGTATCTGAATGATTCATCAATTTTAACAGCAGGAATACGTTGATTATTAAAAGAGAGATTAGGAATGGACTGCAAAGATTTGGTAGAGAACTTCTTTCCCCCAAAGGTGGAGCATTTATCAACTCAGACAATAATATTCACCCATTGGCACCATCTCGTGAAACAGTTTAAAAGTAGTTGATTTTCTTTTTCATTAGTTGGGATGAAAGCAGCGTCATAGTCGAATTGGCACCAATGAACTGGATCAAACATTGCACTGCGCTCATTACCTGAAGAGAAGCCTACTGGCTTGTAATTCTCTGATTTAACAAGTTGGATTAAAGAGTTGAAACGCATTGAATAGTAGAGGACTTAAGCAATTACCTTGGAGAACGCCCCTTTTAACTAGAATGAAAGGAGTTCCAAAGTCTTTAGATATGACAGAAGTATGAAAGTCTTGGTAAAGGCTAACTATCAATTGCTGGACTTCGTCTGGAATGTAGTGATATTCCAAAATTCTTTGAATCAACTTATGATGTATCTCACCAAAAGCGTTCGTAAGGTCAAGAAGTGTAATTATAAGAGATCTTTACTTGACGCGAGCTTTGTTTATCATGTAAGCCATTTGTGAAGTGTGGTCAAGAGAGCCAGATAATTTGCTTGTAAAGTCTTTTTGTATGACATGTTCAATGTAATTATTTCGTTTAAGAAAATCGTATAGGGCATCTCTAGTGCATGAGGTAAAGACCTTTAATGGCACTGATTTAAGGCTTATGGGTCTAAAATTTGAGGGATCATCAGGAGATCCTTTCTTGTATACAAGAATGGTACATGCCCTTTTTCAGACAGTAGGAAATATTTTGTGTATCCAAATGTAGCGAATAATTTCACTTAGTTTTGAACGTAGGTATGGCCATAGTTTGAAGCAAATTATAGAGGTTTTGTTAAGGGGTTATGGGGAACCAGACGCCTTCATGCGACGGATGATATGTGTGACTTGCTGGTATGAAGGTGGGGTAAGATTGAAAGCTGAAGCGGGTTTGTTGGAAGTAGGTATCCAGTCAGGTAAACTAAAGATTTACCCAGGTGAGATAGCAGAAAAAACTTTTGTGAAGATGTCTGTGCACTGTTGCTTGGAAAATTGAGGAGACGGAGAGTGTTACATTGAAAAGTGGCCTTTACATAGCCCCCAAAATTATTTAAAATATAGTTATCATCATTACATCGTCTTTTGTAGCTCCTCCTTGGCTTTGTTAATACGTGTCCTTAGAAGGTGAGAGATAAATTTTATTTCAAATACTTCAGCGTTAGAGAGTTTCAGTCACTTCAATTGCGTCTTTAATTCCTTGACAGAGTAGCAATCATACTTGGCTTGTAAATCACTATGGCATTCATTTCTGACCAATCCACAAGTACTTTTGAAATAGCTATAAATCTCTGTATTCAAATTTTCAACGACGGACTCGATGTTTTGAGAATTAATTTCGACACCTCCAAGGTGGGCTCTAAAATATTCATTTGAAATTCGCCATTCATTATCGTACTTAGGAAGACGTATTACATGTTTTATTTCTACGCCACCAGGATCAGTAGGTTGCTGTTCTAACAATGTCTTCTTTTGAAGCAATCTCTTCTAAAAATTCTTCATAGAGATTTCCACGAAAGCCTACAATCAGTGGTAATTTCTAAACATTTTAACAAGGGGGGCTCTAGCTGCAACCACGCCTAAACCTTGGGGTGCGAACTAGATGCAAACACGCCCATATTTTCAGAGACGCAGAGATGATACTTTAGTTTAGTACTAATAAAGTATAATAAGCAGTTAGAAATGTCTCAATTACCATATAGCAGTGAATAATTAATCATAGCAATACAAAAAACTTTAGAAGCAAGGTCAATACACTTTGAGAAGCAAGATCAATGCAAGAAATTTTAGGGGGGCTGAGCCTCCCAAAATGAACAGTAATTTTATCATAGGGGTACTCCTTCCCCTGAGTCCCCTAGAAATCACCCCTGCCTACAATAACTCTACAGCGCCTTTAGTATGTTTGGAGCCCTCTAATCCCGTTAAAAACCTTGCCATAGCAGCATTTCACATTTCCTGTATTGCAGGTCGAATCCGTATTATTTAGATCGGGCTTTAACAAAGGCACGTTGACACTTGCATGATGATTTCCAGAGACTCGTTGTTTGCATCGCCACTGATGTCCGCCTAACGACTTGAAATCTTGTTTGCAAAAACAACCACGAAAACTGATGGTAGGGCGATCAAACTCATATTTCTAGTTGATCCACATAAACTGTCCAAAGTATCAATTGAAAAATTTTGACAGAGAAATTGCACCTAGCTGTTTTAGAACAATTTAACAAGCTATCGTGTACAGGGTGTGTGGACGCTACCCTGCTCAATGATCAATCAACAATGACAAATAATAAATAATAATAATTTTTCTTTCAAACTTCATATATAATATCTCGTTAAACTCCAGTTCCTTGCACATGTCTATAAAACATAATAATAATGATAAAAAAGAGCTATAGTTTATACAATGTTGTTTCAATAAGAGAGGAGTTCTGCGTCAGTCCATGGTTTGTTCCTCATGCAAAAAGGTAGTACGTGGTGCGTATGATGATGGTGGTCATTTTCATTGTTATATAGTTGAGGTGAGGTTGTTCAATGCCTAGCTCTTTGCACATGTCAAAAAATGATTCAGATGTTTGACCAAACATACCAAGAGAACTTGTTGATAAGTTTATAAACTTTACCTTACGGTATGTTTTTCAAAATGTTTTATGAGAGGTCGATACTTAATCTGCTTTCGTTGAGAATTGCGTTCGAGGTTAGTTTCAAAGCCGACTGTTAACTCTATAATATAGAGGCATTTATCTTCTATACTTGGAAGCATGTCAGGACAAAGACTTTCACCAGTTAGAATAGATGGCGATAGGTAACCTGGTAGATCTACATATAGTTTAGATGGTTGTAATGACAGCAATGTTTGGGCCAGGAAGTTTAGCACTGTATTGTGCCTCCATTTATAACGAACTTGTTCTAAATACGATTTGCATCCAGCAACAACATGGAGGAGTGACTCGGACTGAAGGCAGAAAGAGCAATCAGGTGTGGTGGCAAGTTTCCACAGGTAGAGGTTTCTCTTATTAGTAAGAGTGTTGTTTAAATATGTAATGGTGAAATTAAAGAAGTTAGTAGGGAGGCTGCTTTGAGCTATAGACCACAAGGAGTTGAGTCTCTTGAGGGATTTCTCCAGAAGGAATGATAAGATGAAGCCTTGAGATGGCAGCTTAGATTGGAGCTCTTCAGCGTGATCAGCACGGACAACTTTTAGGACATGTTTTGTATATTGATAAGTGTCATACTGGATGTTAGTTCCACAATTGGTGCTTTTCCATAGCTTTGTTATAGCATCGTCTTAGGAAGATTTCAGAGCAGAACGTAAGACAGTTTGGCATTGTATAAACTTAACAGATGGAAGTTGAAACGAAAGGCCAAAATTATTGTGTGAGAGCATGATGGCACTTAGTGTTGCAGAGATGGGAAGTTCTAACCACTGGCGATTATATTTTGTGACGACATTGTCAAGATGTTCACAAATCCATGTTTTAGACAAATCTGCTGCAGTTAGATGCCAAGAGAGTTTGGAAAGAATATAGCGATGATAGAATAACAATTTTTTTGGGGTGAATATGCAAAGAGTCAACTGTTTGCAGTATGTCATGAAGTGAAGAAAAGAGGAGATCTTTATGGTCTTTGTTATTCATTTCGAAGTTGAAGAAGCGGTCAAAGTATTTGAATGATTCGCCGTTCTTGACAGTTGAAAGACTCTTAGAGTTGACGAGGAGTTTTGGTTGGAATTGCAGAAATCGAGTAGAGAATGTTTTTATTCCAAATGTGATGCATTTGTCTACGTGTATTTGCATTTTAGCCCATTGGCACCATCTGGTGAAGCAATGTAATAACAACTGGTTTTCATGTTCATGATTTGTCACAACTGCTGCGTCGTTAGCAAATTGGAACCAGTGAATAGGATGGAACAAGCGGTCACTAGCATCATGTGGAGAGAAACCTAAGTGAGTATATATTTCTTGCTTGATGAATTGTATAAATATGTTAAAGCACAAGTTGAACAAAAAGGGGCCAAGACAATCACCCTGCAGCACTCCAAGTTGAAAGGGAATAGCCGGAGTAGTGAAACAATCAGAAATGAAAACCTGTATAAAGATTGACAATGAGTAGCTGAACAGTTTGAGGAATATGGTATAATATGGTGATATGACAGAACATTGTCAATCAAGTTGTGGTGAACCTCTCCAAACGCATTCTTAAGGTCCAAGAGAGAAATAACTACAGAGCGCTGTTTCAAACGAGCCTCATTAATCACATGGCCCATCATTGACGTATGTTCTAGAACACCGGAGAAGCCGTGGGTACATCCTTTCTGAATCCGTTGTTTGACAAAACCATTTTGTTTGAGGAAAGAAAATATTGTATCGCGTAGACATGAGGTAAATATTTTTAAAGGGACAGATTGTAAAGTGATAGGTCTGAAATTGGCAGGGTCGTCATTGGTACATGCTCTTTTCCACGCGCTAGGGACTCGACCAGATTTCCAGACAACAGCAATTATTTATGTTATTACCGTTCGAAGATACGGGCACCTCTTAAAGCAGATCACTGATATTTGATCTAGTGGACACGGACTGCCTAAAGTTTTCATTCTGTGAATAACGTTCGCTGCTTTCTGGTAAGACGGGGGGTCAAAATTAAAAGGGGTTGAAGGCTTTTCCAATAAAGGAATCCAGCTGGAAATTGTAAATTAGCGGGTAGGCATAACAGACGAAAACATTCTGATAAAGTGCTTAATACATACCTCACAAGAAAAGGACGGCAAGACCTTTGATGGCTTAGCACTAATTTTTTTTACAAAGCCCCAGAAATTTTTGGAAATTTGCTTGTCGTCATGTATGGCAGAAGAGTGAGAGCTGATTGAGGACTTGTTTGAGAGCTTAGTTCTAAGTAGACGAGAGACATATCTGATTTTGGATGTAGGAGCAGTAAGCATTTTGAGTCGTTTCAGTACCTTTTTCAATGTATTGGTGGAATACTCCTTGTATTTGATTACAAGCTCTTTGCCTGTGTAGTTGTCAACAGTCCCGTAAGTAGACTTGAAATAATTATAGATAGAATCGTTCATAAATTCGTCAAGATCAAGTGAGTAAGACTTAAAATCCCAATCTGCAAAAATTAACATGAAGTAGTTATTTGCTAGATCCCTTTCTTCATCCCTTTAGGCAACAAAATCCCAGTTTTTATTTTATGATATTCGAGCAAATCAGCAGGTACTTCTGCGTAATCATCCAATGAGCTGTCAGTATCTATATTTGAATTTCCAACCGCCACTTGATCCTCACTTAGGCCCTCAATGACTCTGCAGCATCTCTGATGTATTTTAACCCTTTTACACCCCTACATATTTTACCGCAACTGCACTTTATGCCATTTATTTCATTTCCCTGATCTATTTTTTTTCAAACTTCATATAAGTATATTGAAATTCTACAATACAATCATAAACCTCGGTATACATAGGTAGTTTATAATTGGCTACTCGTGTTACAAATAAAAATTAAATAAGAAAAAAAATGTATTAATAAGTCAATATTTCTGGAGTATTCCAATCCTTTCCTCGTCTGCAGAAGATGACATAAGTAGATCTGATTGTAATGGCAGATATCTTTTTCAATATGTATTCTTGATGAACATTTTCAACCTTGATCTCGTTGAGCATGTCGATAACATCAGTTGAGAGGAATGAAATAATACCTAAAGTGCTGATGGAGAGGCTTATTAGTTTAACGTCATTGCACTGTTGTCTTAGGTTTACAGTCAAGTCCTGGTATTTGTTAGTTTTTCGAGCTGCGTTAAAAGATAGATTTGTCTCGAAACCAAAGGTGAGTTCAATAATATACAAACAAGTGTTTTTAAAGGTTAAGAGAAGGTCTGGTCGTAACTTATCCCCAGTAATAACTGATGGACCTATGAAGCCTGGAATATCGGCATACAATGTTGTACCTGTAACTCCTTGTAATGATAATGCAATTAAGTGAAGGACAGAGTCATGCCGCCATGTTCTCAACAATTACCTTCGTTAAGGCAATTGTTGCAACCAGCTACAACGTGGAGAAGAGATTCCGGTTTCAGGCAAAAATGACAATCAGATCAGGTAGCAAGTCCCCAATTGGAAAGATTCTTTCTAGTTGGGAGAGTATTATTGATGTATCTAACTGTAAAGTTGAAAATATTTTTTGGTTAATTAAACTGAACAGAAGACCAGACAGAGTTTAGTTTTGGTAAGGACTTTGAAATAACAGCAGAAAAGAAAGACTCTTGCGAGACTTAATGAGACTGTAGTCTCTCTTCCTGAGATGATCGAAAAGCTTTAAGAACCACTTTTGCATCTTTGTATCGGTCATATTGCAGGTTTGTGTGAGTACTTGTTGACTTCCAAAGATGCTTAATATCCTCATTTGGGGAGCATTTAAGAGCATTACTAGTGACAGTCTAACATTGGCTAAATTTAATAGTTGGAGAATACAGGCTTAAACCAAACTTTGCTTTAGTAAGAAAGACATTGCTGAGTGTTCCACACATTGGAAGTTCCAGCCATTTTCGAACATACGATGCAAAAATATTATCAAAATTTTCAGATCAGCTACCGTGAAGTGCCAAGAAATTTTGAAAGTGGGTGCCTGCTATATAATAAAATCTTGTATTTGGGATGCAAAGGCAACTGGTCAATTTGACCTAGAATAGCATTTGTCATATCAATTAGTTCAGATTTGAGCATGTAATTACTCATTTAAAAATCGAAGTATCTCCCAAGATATTTGAAGGAACTACCAGTTCTAACACAAGGTACTAGCTGACTGTTGATAAAGAGCTTTCGTTGATACTGAACTGATTTCGTTCTTACTTTGTTCATACCAAATGTGACATATGTGTCAACCCTAATAATCATATCAGCCCATTGGCACCAAAGAGTAAAGCGATTTAAAAGAAGTTCATTTTCGTTATCCTGTCCACTAACTACTACTTCATGATCAGCAAACTGGAACCAATGGATTGGCCGAAGAGAGAGGAGGGTACCATTGACGACACTTTTGTTAAGGAAACCACACTGACGGTATTAATCTGATTTAATATGTTGAATAGATGTATTGAAGTAACGATTAAAGAGAAGAAGACTTAGGCAATCGCCTTGAAGGAGTCCACGACCTATAGTAATGAATGGTGTGCTGAAATCGTGTGTGATGATTGATGTTTTGAGATCAGTATAAAGATTACGAATTAAACATTTAATGTGTTCCGGAATATGATGATAACTGAGGACTTCTTGAATTAAATGATGATGAACCTCACCAAACACATTCTTAAGATCAAGAAGCGTTACCAATAGAGATCGCTGCTTTACTCTTGCTTGATTGATGACATGGCCCATCTGCCCTGTATGCTCTAACGTGCCTGAAATCTTAGGATAGAATCCTTTTTGAATGGCAGTTTCTATAAAGTTGTTCTCTGTAAGAAATTTGAAGATAGAATTTCGCAGGCAAGATGTGAAAATGTTCAATGGTACTGATTCGAGAGTGATCAGACGAAAGTTTGATGGGTCATCAGTGGCTTCCTTCTTATGAACAAGGACAGTGCATGCTCTTTTCCATGCAGATGGAACAACTCCGGAGAACCACGCACGTCTTATCAGGTCAGTTAGGTGAGAGCGCAAATAAGGACATCGTTTGAAAGAGATTATTGAAACCTGGTCAAGAGGACATGGAGACGCAGAAGCCTTCATATTGCGAATAATGTTTGTGATTTGCTGATATGAGGGTGGATCAATATTGAATGGTACATGAGGGAAAGATAATGAAGGAATCCAAGAAGGAATGGCAAAACGCTTTCTAGGAGAGGATACACAATCATCTTTGTTGAAAGTTGGAAGAACAGTAGACTTACGAGTCAGGAAGTTTTTAACGTATCCCCAGAAGTTATTCCTAATGTACTTGTTATGATCGATGTTTGTATTTACCGTCTGTTCACTCCTAGAGTTAATTGAAAGAAGGTTACGCAATCTTCGGGATACAAAGTTAATCTCATTAACGTTGCCATTGTGTTGCTTTAACTGTTTGAATAATGGAAACAGTCATGTATCATTAAATTAAACTAAAATTACAAATCAAGGCAACTTGTATTTAGCTAGCCTGATTTACAATACATGCAAATGAGTAAATAACATTTGTTGTATATAACACAAATCAAAAACAAAGCAAAATGCTAAAAGCAAAGTAGATCTGGGTTGTTCCATTGTTTGTCTCTGCAACAGAAGATGTAGTAGGTTGTTCGAATTGAAATTGCAGATAGTTTAGAAATGAGAAAACATTTTTGTTGGTTATCGATAGAGAGAGAATCACGCATTTTAAGAAATGAAAGACATGAGTTATCATAGATCCCAAGAGAGCTCATTGAGAGATTTACAAAGGTGACAGATTTGTATTGACTTCTCAAATCTAAGACTAGCCTCGAATATTTTAAGCGCTTTCTTTCTGCATTGTTGCTCAGGTTTGTTTTGAAGCCTATCGTTAGTTCCACAATGTAAAGACAGTTATCCCTAGTTTTCAAAAGTAAGTCAGGACGTAAAGCATGACCGGTAATGATTGAGGGTGAAGGGAAGCCTGGAATGTCTGCATACAGTGAAGATCCTTCAACTACTTTCAATGATGTGGCAAGAAAATTTAGGACAGAGTTGTGCCACCAAGGGTACCGGCCTTGTTCAAGGTAAACTTTGCAACCCGCTACAACATGAAGTAAAGTTTCAGGAAAAAGACAGAACTAGCAGTCAGACGATTGCCTGAGCTTCCAAAGACAAAGATTGTTGCGAGTAGGTAGTGTGATACTAAGGTATTTTATGGTAAAATTGTAGATGTTCACTGGTAGACTACTCTGTACACCAGACCAAATTCCGTTTAATTTTTTGAGTGAATGATCCAACAAGAATGAAAGTAAGGTACCTTGTGATGGCAAATTGTGTGTTAAGCGCTCTTTATAACCCAATTTGACTTCTTTCAGTACCTCTTTGGTATTGCGATAAGTGTCATATTGCAAGTTCGTTCCAGTACTAGTATTTCTCCAGAGACCTTGGACATTGACGTTAGATGAAGATCGCAGAATATTACGAGAGACAGTTTGGCACTGAGTGAATTTGACAGAAGGCATTTGGAGATTCAGACCAAACTGTTTTTGAGCTAGAGCTAAGCTTGTCAATGCTGCGCTGACCGGAAGGTCGAGTCAACTGCGAATATATCTGGATACAGGATTGTTAAGATTTTCAGTGACCCAAGGTCTAGGTAGATCTACAACGGTAGAATGCCATGAAACTTTGGATAATACATATCTGTGATAGACTAAAAGCTTATTTCTAGGATGAAGAGGCAAATCGTCGATTCCTTTCATGAAAGTGGAGAAGAGAGAAAGTAGTTTAGACTTGTGCAGTTCATTAGTCATTCAAAATCAAAGTAGCGATGACCTCAAAGTACAAACTGAAGCAACGATTTGCGCCGCACAAGAACAAGCATTAAGAACAAATTATATAAAGAATAAAACTGACAAAGCATCGGAGAATCCATGATGTTGAATTTGTAGGGAAAATGGGGAGACTGTGCAGCATATAATATGTGAATGTAAAAGACTAGTTCAACTTGAGTATAAAAGAAGACATGACACGGTTGCAAAATTGGTTCACTGGAAATTGTGCGAGAAGCATAACCTAGAGAGAACAGAGAGGTGGTACGAGCATTGCCCTAAAGGAGTTGTGGAAAATTATGATGTAAAATTAATCTGGGATATAAATATTCAATGCAATAATATCATTGAGGCAGGGAGACCCGACTTAATCTTGGTGGATAAAAAGGGAAAATCATGTGTCATCGTCGATATTGCTGTACCAGGAGATTGTAGAGTACTCGAAAAGATTGAAAAATATCAAAATTTGAAGATAGAAATGAAAAGGCTGCAGTCGCTGAAAAGAGTAGAGATTGTACCAGTGGTTGTAGGAGCACTGGGGTGCATTAACAAGGGCTTTAGTAGATGGATGGACATACTTGGTATTAAACTAAGCATTGGCATGGTACAGAAATAAGTCTTGTTGGGAACTCCTGGGATACTCAGGAAAGTCTTAGACATGTAAAGTGAAAGCACCCTCTTGGCCTTTGGCTACTTGTTGTAGCCCGCCCATGAGGAATATGTCGGCAATAAGAACTGCCTGTGCTAAAGCTATAAGACAATAATAATAATAACAATACACACTGACAGATCAGTTAAAGCAAATCGGCCAGATATTGCTGTGAAAGACCACAAAGAAAAGAAATTTTTTTGATTGATATGACAGTGCCTTCTGATAGAAACGTTTCACTTAAGAAGTATGGAAAATTTAGCAAATACAAAGACCTAGAAATTGAAATACAGAAGATGTGGCATTTGAAAACGACAGTAATACCAGTAGTTATTGGGGTATTGGGTATGATAAAGAGGAAATCTGAAGATCGTATCAAGCAAATTCCTGGGAACCCTCGTCTGCACAAAATGCAAAAGATAGTACTGAATGGAACAGCTCATTTACTGCGGCGTGTACTATTCATGTGATCAAAAATACTGTTATTTCACAATCAAACGACTAACATTAGGGAAGTGCTACAGTTATGAAGTACATAAAACTTCATCTTCCCTTGCCCTAGGTTATGGGTTATAACTCGGCAAGAGGTTGTATTCAATGGAAAACTAGAAAACTAGAGCCTGAATAAAAATAACAGGTAATAAATAATGGAAATTTCATGCAATTAATACAATATTTAACAGCTGCAATTGTAAACCTCGCTAGATGTTAGGTAGCTTACAATGGCTACTTGGTTAAAAGAAAGAAAAGAAAAAAGTATCAACACAGGAGTATTCCAGTTTCATAAGTTCAGGATCTGTCCATTCTTTGTAGCGTCTACAGAAGATATAATTTGACGTTCGGATAGCAATGTTGGTAAATTTTTAATAGTGTATTTTGTCGTTCTTTTGTCAATTCTCATAGTTGTATTTTAGCTGCTGTACTAGTTCCCTATATTTTTGTTTCTTTCTTTCAACATTGCTTCTTAGCTTAGATTCGTATCCCACAGTCAATTCTAAATTATAAAGTGTTTTATTAGAAAGTGAAAGAATTAAATCCGGTCGTAAATCGTGCCCGGTGATAATAGAAGTGCTAAGAAATCCTGGAATGTCAGCAAAAATGTTAGAATGTTGCAATAATCTAATTTTTGTGGCGATGAACTTAAGGATAGAATCATGGCGCCAAGTGTAACGGTCTTGTTGAAGATAGACTTTGGAACCAGAAATTATATGAAGAAGGTATTCTTGTGTAAGGCAGAAAGAAAAATCAGAATATGATGATAGACCCCATCTCTTAATATTAGCCTTTCTTGGAAGAGTGTTTTTTATGTATTTGATATAAAAGTTCAAGATTATTTTGGCAAGCTACTTTGTGTAGATGACCATATAAAATTTAGGGTAATTAGTTAGCATTCACTCATGCTCCGACAAAAGACCCTTGTGAAAAAGTTGGTCTCTGCGCCTGTCTTCATGTTGTGAGTGTCTTCAAAACATCCTTTCTGCTTTTGTGCTGGTCATATTGAATATTGGTCGAAGCACTCTTCTCCTTCCAGAAGGTATGCATGACATCATAAGGTGAAAATTTTAATAAATTGCAAAGAGTGGTTTCGCATTGTGCATTCTTAACTGATGGAGAATCCACATTAAGACATTGCTCAATGTACCTGATATTGGAAGGTCTAAAAATGAACGAAAATATTTGGCGACCAAGTTATTCAGGTTTTCGGATACCCATGTTTCTGTAAGGTCTGCAACAGTAAGATTCCATGATATTTTAGGTAAAAGATAACAAATATACAACTGGACCTAAAATATTGGATGCAAAGGTAAGAGATCTATCCTGGACATAATGTCGGTATCTGTGTGAGAGTTCTCATTTATGGACAGTGTTCGGGATATCAAAATCAAAATATCTACCTAGGTAATGAAAGGAATCACCAATTTCGACACTTGGAACTAGCTCAATATTTATTAAAAGTTTTGGTTTTTATTGCGTTGACCTTGTTGTAGACTTTTTAATTCCATAAGTTATGCATTTGGCAGCTCTAATCATGACTCGTGCCCACTTACACCAAATGGTAAAACGGTTGAAGAGATGTTCATTTTCGTTTTCTTGACCTCTTATAGCAGCCACATCGTCTGCAAATTGAACCCAGTGAATTTGGATAAGACTATTGTAACAATCAAAGGAAACCCAAACTGACGGTATTCTGGGGCTTTAATGTGTTGTATAAACGTGTTGAAACGAAGGTTGAAAAGAAGAGGACTAAGAGAGTCGCCCTGAAGTACTCCCCTTCCGATAGGGAAGTAGGGGGTTTGGAAATTGGAAATGATAATTGACGCGTGAAATCCAGTGTATAAGCTTTTAATGAGAGATATGATATGGTCTGAAATGTGGTGATATCTAAGAACCTCATAGATCAAATTTTGATGAACTCCTCCAAATGCATTATTAAGGTCCAGCAAGGTGATGACAAGAGAGCTTTGTTTGATAGGTGCATTATCAATAATGGTTGACATTTGAACTGTATGCTTAAGGGTACCTGAATCTTTTGGCGTGAAGTCTTTCTGAATCTCTTGCTTAATGCAGTTGTTTTGAAAAAGAAACTTGAAGTTTGCACTCCTCAAGCAAGATGTAAATACCTTTAAGGAAACAGACTGCAGTTTAATCGTTCGGAAATTTGATGGGCCACTTGTGTCCCCTTTCTTATGAATTAGAATAGTGCACGCTTTCTTCCAAATTGTAAGTACAGCTTGTGATTTCCAGATATTTGTTACATATGATCGCAAGTAAGGGCAACGCTTGTAACAAATAAGAGATAGCTGGTCTAGAGGGCAGATGATGAAGCAGATGATTTCATTTGACGTATGACATTTGTCACCTGTTGATAAGTAGGAGGATCAAGGTCAAAAGGAACTTTAAGGGAGGAGAATGAAGGAGTCTGTCGGGACTTTCCATATACGTTGCATGCTTTGCAGACGCTTTCGCAGAGCTCTTTCTTCTTTAAGTCATTCATTAACTATTCACACACAGATGACACAAATCATGCATGAGTAGTGGATGTGATATGCAGTAATATCGTTATTTACTATATGTTTCAGTCAAGTATAGCCTTAAATTAGCCATGTTTACGTTCAAGAGCTGTTTTTCCAAGTTGTTTATTAACAATATTTACGTAAATTCCGTATCCTGTTATTCTTAATTGTGATTAGTAGTAATTTATAAATTCTGTGTAAGTTACCTATAAAAACGAGAGAGTGAAGATTGAGGGTAGAGAGATTCGAATAGATAGTGGAAGGCAAATCAGATTGGATTGAAATCAAGAGAGAGACAGAATTAGAGAGAGAGAGAGAGAGAGATGGTGACGTTAGCAGTATAAGCTTAAATTAGACAGCTTTAGAGACATATTTTCATGAAGAGAAACTGGATGCAAATAGGTGTCTCTCTGAGAGTTCTCTTGGCACCTTTACAACTAAATCCCTGAACCAGCAGATAGTCAGCTGGGGACGCTGAAAAGTTTCTACAGAATCCAGCTTGTAATTGAGAAGAGCTTTTCTGGATTGAGACGAGTAAAATATTTCTTGAATAAGTATGTACAGGTATTTTTATTAAGCGTGGAATTAGAAGTGCCTTGGTTGTTTAGGAAGGTCTTAACGTACCCCCAAAAATTTGCTTTGATCCAATGGTCGTGATTAACTGTTTGGTTGCTGTTTCCGTTGCCTACGCATTTCCTGTCCGACCTTTGGAGTTTCTTACGTAGTAAGTTAGCAATAAGCTTAATTTCAACTGTGTCCGCTTTTGTGATTTCAGGGTCTTCAAATCTGCCTTTAGTTCTTTGATTGGTATTTTTTTGTAACTATCCATAAGTTTGCCATTGGCTGTGGTGCTGCTAATTCCGTAGTTGTGCCAGAAATAATCGTAAATGATGTCATTCATAGTTTCGATTGTTGAATGTAAGGTTCTCTCTCCACATTGGCTGACTCAAAAATTTGAATTTAAAAATGTCATTGGCGATTTTCCATTCTCGCGAAGAAGTAGGAAGTTTTATTTCTTGATTTAGGTCAGGTTCTTCTTCTAAGTAAATTTGGTTTTCTGTAATATTAGTTATATCTGATAGTGTAGTCAATGTACAACAATCGTTTCGACCTTTTTCAAGATCCTCAAGCAGTTCTGCGGTTAGGCCATTGATAGCCCTGTAACTCCTCTGGCGGACATTTCGACCTCGAAGTCCCTTGCATTTTTCCCAAAGGAACATTTTACATCATTGTTAGCAATGAGTGGATGTTATCCCAATTGTGTCATCACTAGCGCTGTTGGTGTTTTCACTATGAGTCTTGCTACGACATCGCCATGAATTTCGGCCTAAGCTAACAAAGTCCTCTCCACACCATGAACAAACAACGGTTATCAATAGCAACACAAGCAAATTTGTGCGAATCATGAAGATGTATTTACTTGCAGCAATAGAGTAATATAATGAACATCAAAGTAGCGAAGTAATGCATAAAAAATCTTGTTTAAACTTTTGGCACGTATAGAAACACGAGTGTTCTGCTCAATGCCAGCGATAGTAATCAATAACTAATAATTTTTTTCAAATTTCAATTTCATTCTCATATAACTAAAATACAATTATATGTCTCTCTAAAACTAGGCAACTTACAACTGGCTGTCAGGTTAACTACTTGCAAAAACAAAATGAAAAAATTACTGTGACATCAAAGGAATAGAATGTAAAATAAAATAAAGTTTAAAAAAATCATCAGTATTTCTCATAAGTTTAGTAAATCAGGGTTTGTCCACGGTTTATTTCGGCAGCAGAAAATAAAATATATAATTCTTATAGTTATGTTGATGAGGTTAGATGAAATGAGTTTTTGCACTTTGTTGTTAAAGCCGAGAGATGTAAAAAGATTAATAAAAGATTCAGAAGAAGACCCAATTGTGCCAAGGGCTCCGATAGAGAGGTTTATATATTTGATTTGTTTATAGTTCGGAAGTAGAGTTTGTTGTATAGAATAATATTTTGAATCCTTACGCTCACTATTGATTTGTATGTTAGTTTCAAAACCAATAGTGAGCTCAAGAATATACAGGACCTTTTCCTTAGTAGTTATGAAAAGATCGGGTCGGAAAGCACTACCTGTGATAAAAGAAGGGGATATAAAAGCAGAAAGATCTGCGTATAATGAGCAATCTTTAAGTGTGGAAAATGTCTTAGCTATGGAATCTAGGACAGAATCATGTCTTCAGGTATACCTACGATGTTCTAGATACAGCTTCCAGCTAGAAACAATGTGTTTCAAAGTTTAAGATTGAAGGCAAAAGGAACATGCTGATAATTGAGACATGGATCACTTTGAGAGGCATTTGGGGTTGCACATGTAGTTTTTATGTATTTCAGAGAGAAGTCAAAAATATTTTTTGGTAGTTTTTGTTGGACGTTTGACCAAATGCTTATTGGCAATTCAAGCCACAGACGCACATAAGCCTCAGCTTTGTTATCTTTGTTTTCAATTACCCACGTTTTGCTAAGATCAGCTATAGTGAGGTGCCAAGAAATTTTAGAGAGAACATAGCGATGGTATAGCAACAGTTTATTTTTAGACTGGGAAGGGATTTTATCAATTGCACATAATAAGTCATTAATAGTTTCTATTAAAATAGATCTGTGCTCTGCGTTACCCATAGAGAAGGAGAAGTACCTGCCGAGATATTTAAAAGAACTGCCAATGCTGACAGTGGGAACGAGATCATGATTACTGATAAGTTTGGCAAAAATTGCACAGATGAGGTTGAAGACTATTTCATTCCAAATGAGGAGCATTTATCAACCCTGATGGTCATATCCGCCCAATTGCACCATCTAGAAAAATGGTTCAATAACAGCTGCATCGTCAGCAAACTGAAACCAGTGCAATGGATTTAAAGAGGCCGTAGAGAAGTCAAATTGTGCAAATTTAAGATCGGAGATATATCCGATAAAGTCATTAAAGCATAGATTGAAGAATAATGGACTGAGGCAGCCACTTTGTAAAACATCCCTTTTCACCTTTATAAACGGAGTTTCGAACAACTTGGTAATGATAGATGTATGAAAATTAGAATAGAGATTGCCAATGATTGTTTGGATATGCATAGGTATATGATGATATTTTATTACTTCCGTAATAAGATTATGATTGACTTCCGAATGCATTCTTGAGATCTAGCAGGGTGATAACAAGAGATTTTTGTTTCACTGTTGCTTTGTTGCTTACTTGCGCCATTTGAGCAGTGTGTTCAAAGGTGCCTGACAGTTTAGGGAGAAAGCCCTTCTGGATTTTGTGCTCTAGATAATTGTTAGAGCTCAAGTATGAAAACATAGCGTCACGAACACAAGAGGTAAAGATCTTCAATGGAACACTTTCAAGAGTTACTGGCCTAAAGTAGGAGGGATCCGAAGTATCACCTTTCTTATGAACGAGGACTGTGCATACCCTTTTCCAATTCATAGGAATCTCACAAGAATTCCAAAGCAACGAGAATAGTTCAGTTAAGTATGTTCTAAGATAAGGGCAACGCTTGAAAGCAACAACAGAAAGTTTATCGAGAGCGCAGGGTGATCCAGATGCTATCATTCTACGAGTGATCTTGGTTATTTGTTGATAAGAAGGAGAGGAAAGATTGTATGGTATTGTAGGCTGAGGAAGGGAAGGAGTCCAGCTTGGGATTTTGAACGACTTGGATGGTTGTTTGCCACGGAAAAAAGTCTCTGAAGAGAGTAGTACAAATTGTCATATTAGAGGAAGGAAAAGTTGAGGCACCGCTGTTTAGATTGGTTTTCACATACCCTCAGAAATTGTTTTGAATTCTGATATCATGGGCAAATTCAGATGGTGGAATCTCAGCGGAAGTGCGTATCCTATTACGTGATAAGCGTGAGATAACAATTTCGGTTGGGGAGGCCTGGGACTGTGTTAAAACTTTTTAATTTCCTTTTAACGACTTGTTTGGCACGTCTTTATACTTATTACCAATTCATCGCTAATGAAATCTTTCGAGTAACCAAAATTTTCATAGAAATAGTTGTAGATAATTGAGTTCATAAGGTTTATCGCATCATCGATACTTGACGAGTGTAATCCAGAAATCGGTAGCGATACCATGAAAACAAATTTTCAGCGACACCACAGATAGAGTTAGATATGCTGTTATCTATATCTTCGTTATAAATGTCATTATTGTATGAACCGGTAGGGTTCTCCTCTACAAATTCAAATGTTTCTTCGGTACAATCCTTGACTACCCGGCAAGTACGTTGACGCATCTTAAGGCCACGTATACCTTTACATATTTTTCCACAGGAACTTATCATGCTATGACAATTGCCAGGAGACAATGACGTATTTTTATTTCCAGAATAAAGTAATACTTACGAATGATACTGCTGTTGAAACTGTTGATTATCATTAAAGTAATCACCACAATTTTTTTCATCTTTTTCTTGCATCGCCATGAATGGCGGCATAATGATTTAAAATAGTCTCCTAAGAATGAGCAAATCACCATTACAGCAAAAGAACCAAAGCACTACCTCTCAGAATCTTAGAAGCATACGACAGCAAAAAAGCCAACAGTTAAAAATAATCAATATAACGTACCTGACATAAGAAATAACTGTAACACGTACAGACCGCGCAAAAACACATCTTTTGCCTAGCTCAAAGGTCAATAATAGTTGCTATATCTTTTTTGAAACTTCAAGATTAATATAATATATTTTAAGTATAGAATGATATACCTCACTACATTAAGGCAGTATATAATTGATAAATCTGCTATATATATATATATATATATATATATATATATATATA
>OLMO02000231.1:4760459-4775818 GCA_900291935.2 Cassiopea xamachana | reverse complement strand
TTTTATATATATATATATATATATATATATATATATATATATATATATATATATATATATATATATATATATATATATATATATATATATATATATATTTATATATAAACATGCACACAGACAAAGAAAAGCAATTACGAGAATGTATTTGATTTAATATAACCACGTCTTTAAAATTCAAGCAAATCATGGTTGGTCCAACTTTTATCTCTTCTACAAAAGATGTAGTAGCTGCATCTAACTGCTATGTTCATTGTTTTCTGTATCACGGTTTGCTTAGTCTTTTCGTCAAAATTCAAGTCTGTGACCATTAACAAGAGAGATGCAGAAGAAGTTCCAAATATTCCGAGGGTTCTCATAGAAAGGTTGACAAATTTTACCGTCGAATATGATTTCTGGAGGCTATCAATAAGAGGGTGGTACTTATTAGCCTTGCGATCGTTATTTAGTTTTATACTGGATTCAACGCCAACAGTGACTTCCAGTACGTAGACAGTAGCATTGTGGAGTACTAGCACCAGGTCTGGTTGAAGAGAATCACCAGTTATTAAAGATGGAGATGGAAAGATAGGAAGGTCTACGTATAATGAGCTATTCATTCTAGATGAGATAACGAAGCCTTGTCACTTCAGTCCGTGGTGAATATGGTCTTCATTGTCATTTTGAATAGTGAGAAAACTTGTTTTATATTGCGATATTGATCGTATTGTATATTGCAACCAGAGCTAGTACGATACCAAAGAGCATTTATGTCATTATTAGGAGATGACATCAGGGCATTTCTAAAAACTACTTGGCATTGAGCAAATTTTGTTGAAGGAAGAATAAGGCTAAAACTATATTTTGATCTCAACAAAACCAGGGTGCTAAGGGTTGCACATCGGTAGCTCAAGCCATTGACGGATAAATTTAGAAACAAGGTTATCTATGTTTTCAGCTACCCATGTCTTACCCAGATCCGCAATTTTGAAATGCCATGATAATTTAGAAAGAACAAAATGATGGTATAGCAAGAGTTTGTTTTTCAAGTGACAAGGGATGTCATCCAGTTTTTCTCATCAAGTCAGTAACAAGCTGTAAGACTTCAGACAAATGATCACAGTTATCCAATGAGAACTTAAAGATGCAGCCTAATTATTGGAAGGACTTACCAATATCCACAGTTGGAACAGTAGTCCCGTTAATGAACAACTTTGAGAGATATTGCATGGATACAGTAGATGACTTTCTGATTCCGAATGTCGAACATTTATTGACTCTAATAATCATGCTGGCCCAGGTACACACCATCTTGTAAAGTGAATTGGAAGAATTTGGTTCTCACTTTCTAAGCCAGTGATAACTGCAGTGTCATCAGAAAATTGAAACCATTGAGTAGGAAGGAAGAAACTAGTACTAAATCCAAATTTTTGGAACTTTTGGTCAGAGATATAGCGGATGAATGTGCTAAAGCACAAGTTAAAAGTTAATGGGCTCAGGCACTCCCTCTGAAGGGGATTTCTCCTGAGATCCAAACAGTGTTGAATACAGCTGTAATACACTTTTTTTTATAAAAAAATCATTATTTTGCCTGAGCCTCAATTTTCTTAACTTTTCCCGAAATGGAGCCTGAGATTTTCTTAAATTTTTCTTAACTTTTACTGAAATAAACTGGCTAGAGTGGTTTACACTTTCGTTAATAATATTGCATACATTAATTTGAATTCCATCTTTAACATTTGGAATGCAATAATGACGGAATACTGATTTTTTGCCTATAAAAACTTTGTTTTTGGAAATTGAGCCTCGTGATTTTCTTACAATTTTCTAAAGATTTTGACAATTTGAGCCTCATTTTCTTATAACCTTTTTTCTTATAACAAAAACGTGTATATAAGGAAAGAAAAGGGCAGCGCTTGAAAGGAATGATAGATATTTTATCGAGGGGGCATGGAGAGCCAGAAGCTTTCATTCGTCTAATGGTTTTTGTAACCTGATTATAAGATGGAAGGAAAATATCATAGGAGGCTGAAGGCGCACTAAGAGCAGGAATTAATGAGCGAATTGCAAAAGATTTTGAAGGATTTATTGAGTGGAAGAGACAATAAAAGAACTGAGTGCATGACGAAGAATCAATGGTAGGAGGTAAAGATGCACTTAGCTTTATGTGTTGTTTAACGTAACTCCAGAAATTCTTTTGAATTTGTTTCTCATGGTCAATGCTCACATTTTATGATACATTATCCTTGCGCAGTTGTAATAGTAAAGCCTTTGCAACGTATCTAATTTCATTTGGAACACAATTCGAAACTTTTAGAGCTTTTAGTGACGCTTTTAGCATCGACTTAGAGTAGTCTTTGTATTTTTGTTACAAAAAGTGACGCATTCGAGTTCTTAACAGAACCAAAATTTCTATAAAATGGTCATATATTATCAAGTTCATTTGCGAAACCACAACGTTGACAGGATTGTTGTTTACATCTGCTATAGGCAGTGCACCGACGAAGAAATCGTTCGCGAGTTTCCACTCAAAGTCAGAAGCGGGGAGTCCAGCACCAGGCCTGACATCAGGCATTGTGCTAAATTCAATTTCATTATCAAGTTGACCAGTATCATCATAAGTCTGATTTATATCTTGGTGTTCGAATGTTTTCTGTTCAAGGCCTTTAACTACCCGACAGCAGCGCTTGTGCATGTTTAAACCACGTAGACCGTTGCACAATTTGCCACAGCAGTATTTCACCTCAGAACAATTACTGATATCTTTGGATCTCTCAAGAGTTGTGGTAATGGGAGTAGATGTAATTCACATTTAATATTTTTGTCCTTGTTTAGTAAGGAATGTCGGGAAAAGGCCGTAGGGCTTAAAACAAAGCCCCGACAGAGGAAAAACTGAGAAAATGAAGGAAAGTTTATTGATGTTAGATTTAAAAGATGACAACTTGTAGGATTCAGGGAAAGACGTGGGTGGCAATGAGTTCCACAGTTGAGAAGTTCTAGGAATTAAAAAGATGATTTGTAAGATAGAGTTCGTGGATTAGGTAGTTTCGCTTGGAAAGCGTGTGATTCAAACATTCCTCACTGGATCAGGAATAATATTCTTGATTTCCTGAGAGCAATGTCCGTGAAAATAGCGGTAGAAAATGGAAAGATGTACAACAAGACGAGGATGCGAGAGAGACTGTAGAGAATTAGTGAGGTTTGGATTGTTGATGAGATGGATAGCTTTAGACTGGACTCTGTCAAGAAGATGGAGAGAAGATTTAGGAGCACCACCCAAGACATGAGAACAGTACTTCAGAGAAGGACGAATCTTGGATTTGTATATAGTTAGTAATTGAGAAGGTGAGAAGTAACCACGGGCTCTAGAAAGAAAGCCAAGTTTCTGAGATGCATGCTTTGCTATGGAATTGATATGGGGTTTCCAAGTGAAATTAGATGAAATATAGGAAGACCAAGTTGAGTGATAGAAGATGAAATGTCTAGTTTATGGCCGTTCATGAAAACAGGGGGAAATCTTGGTGATGTTTACGTGAAATGACAACCTGTTTTGTCTTTTCTTCATTGAACATAACAAGCTTGTCATTACCCCCACGTCTCTACATTTGTAAAGTCATTGGTGAGAAGTGAGGCTGAAGTGTTACGATATGGGGAAATATTAGACTAGGCAAGGTGTTGAGGATTGGATGAAAAAGATGAACTTAAATAACTGTCATCAGGACAGGAGAAAATACTGGAAGATGTAGAGGAAAGCAGGTCATTTATGAACAGGATGAACTGAACAGGAGAGATAACAGAGCCCTGAAGAATTGACCTATCAGATAGAAAGCTAGAAATCCATTTAATGAGGGTGTGGTAAAGACCAAACATTGGCAGTTGTTTGGTGATAATGGTCTCCATAGTCTTAGAGATGAGAGAAGTGATTGCAATAGGGTGACAGTTTGAAGGGTCAGATTTGTCACCTTTTTTGGGGAGAAGGACAATGTGGGCGAATTTCCAAGAGGAAGGGAAAATACCAAGATTGTAGGAAAGTTTGAAAAGCTTGTTGAGAATGGGAGCGAGTTCAGGGGCACAGAACTTTAGGACCATAGCAGGTATGCCATCAGGTCCACTAGATTTGGAGGTGTTGAGCTGAAGAAGGACTTTCCAGACTTTGCGTGTAGAGAGCTTAATAGGGGACATTGTGATGGTGGATGTAGTGTAGAGAGGAGCTTGAAAATCTTGGTCATCAAGATTGGAGTTGGAAGCAAAGGTTGATGCGAAACGGTTAGCTTTAGAGGAGGTAGCGCATGAAGATGAGCCAGAGTTGTTTTTTTAGAGGTGGAAAAGAAGAATGGCAAAAGTTTTGTGAGAAGACTGTGGCTAAGGACCAGAAGGAGCGAGCTCTTGTTTGACATGAAGCAATTCTATTGTTGAGGCGTTTGGCAAAAGAAGAATTTTTATGATTGATGGCTTTGGAGCATAGGTTACGAGCTTGTACAAACAAAGCTCTTGAATGTGGAGTTTGGTGTAGTTTCCATTGTTTAAAGCGATGGTTTTTATGTTTGACAGCTTTTGCACATTGTGTTGTGAACCACTTTGGAGATGACTTTTTGCCAGGTTTGTAGGAAGATGGAATACAAAGATCCATACCAAGTTGAGTTGCGTTAGTGATCAAGGTGGCAAAAGAGGAAGGATCGTTAGACAAGCCATAATACCAGGGATAATTGTTGCTTAAGTTGCCTTGTTAGTCCTTACCAATATTCCTATGACTGTGAGAATTAGCGGGCATTAGCTTGGGTTCATACTTGATTAACAGGAGCTCCAGCAACATACGATACGGGAGACTCCCACTTTTCACAAGTTTACGTGTAGAGGGGTCCATTGCAGCTTATAGAGTTGCCCCGGTTTGCTTGTAAGGGTGCCCCATGAAGGTGTATTTCCCCACATTGTGATTGATTCATACGCACCAGCATTCAACCGTCAGTGTTAGGTTTTGATCACTGTTCTTAGTTTTCTTTTTGAACTTTACCAATACTGGTAGTCGTAAAGATGAACTTTGCCATTGTTCTCTAGCAAACATCTTACACTTTGCATTTCGAGCTAATAGAAATTTTGAAATTTAGTTGTTTTGAAGTCGCCTGAAAAGCTTGTATTCCTACTTATTCTCAGAAAAGAACTGTTGAATTTTCAGTGTATTTCCTGATTTTTTTTGCACAGATGAACTTGAATGATGATATGGTATGATATCTAATGTCGCAGTGGGTGGATAGTATGCCAATCCCCAAATATAGCTCTGTAAGGGGGTACAGGGATTGTTCTGAGACAGCGATCTTTGAAATTCGCCTGACGCGCGAACGTGTCTATTCATTCTGAGAATGGTTTGCTTAGTTGTTGCATTAAAGTTCTCAGTATGAAATTAGTCAGTTTTTACATCCATGATTCAAAAACTTTCTGATTTCAATATAGAAACATATAGCCCACTTTCAAATATGCTTTCCTCGTAACGTCTCTTCTTGAAAGATTTTGCTTAGAAGGTAAACATAGATAACATACTTCAAATAGGTATGTACTTATAGATTAGAGTTGAAGGGGCAAAGAACCAAGTAATTTTTCTTCTGTCTGTACGATAGAGAAAATGACCAGTTGTCGTCAGTGGCGTGGTGGCATAGAGGCCAGAGGGTGCCATGACCCGCTCGCGTAATTTTCTAAATGCTATAGGAGCTTATCTGATCTCAGAAATTAATAAAAAGTAAATTGAATTTATGTGCAGCCTTTTTTTTTAAAGCAAAATGTATACTTTACAATATATGGCATTTGTTCTAAATCTACAATTCTTCATTGTTCCTGGTCTTTGTTATTTCTATACCTAGATTTTAACGTGGCTATGGTAGGGAGTAGTTGTAGGTACATTACAGTTATGTTCGCTCTTTTACTGACGTTGCTAGAGTATCTACCTCTGACTTCTATAAGATGATTTAATTTTTCTTGACATATAATGAAATTCTTTCATTTTTTTAGATATTGCAATGTGGAATAAGTTTGTTGATTGATGGGTTAGAGGTAAGTTATACTGATATACGGTTATATTCAAGGAGGAAATATTATTTCTTTGCCAGCTTAGGAATGCAGGATTAAGAGCAGACATCTAGAGGAGTGTTTATAACCCAATGACTAAAAACGTGAAGAAATTTTCTACTCACAAGTAACCTATTACACTAATTGAAAAGTGTTTTTATGATCAAGCATGGCAGGTCAACAAATTTGCAACCTCATGTGAGTTGTGAAATGCTACATATTGCATTATTTTTGTAGCTGTCTTTCCTAGCTACTTTAAAATATGGTTTCAATCAGACACTTTCTGTACTTAAGTAGACCAAGCATAGGTGTTACCAGGGAAGAAATGCTTCGTGGGAAACCCTGGCAAAGCGTCAGCAGTAAGCAAAGCTAGAGAATTTTAGCAAACCACGCCCTTCAGATTGGCTTTAAAATAGAAGAGCAAGTTATGAAATTGCAAGAATGCATGAGGATCTTCAAGAATTTAGTTGGCGGCCGGGAAATTAAGAGACATTTTAAGGGAATCCAACCCCCAGCTCTCTCGGTTGCCCCATCCCTGGGGAAAAGTTATCACCTGATTTCTCCTGGCATATTCCTTGGAAGGTTGGAAAAATTAATACTCGTGTGAGGATCAGTTCCATGGTTCCAACCAGAAAGAATATCCTGACTTAAGAGAAGTCAATCTTCTAGGTAGAATTTGACAAATTCTAACTTACAAGAAGCTGTTGAATGTGAATAGATTTAGGAAAGGCTTGCTCATATTTCTAAAAAGCATTGCTACTGGCTTGCTTACCATAGCCACCATTTCAACTATGCTTAAGAATATCAAGCAATTGTTTGTGGGTTCCTAGGCTGAAGAAATGCAGCAATAGCGCCACTGTTTAACATGTACTCACAGAACATTTGAGATTAACAGTGTTTTTAAACATGCCGCACTGGAGAGTTGTTTAGCCAATCAAAATTCCAGGCATGACGTATCCCAATTTGCAATCATATTCAAGTTTTCCTTAGATGTACAAAGATAAGGTGTAGCCTTCAGCATTTGGTTTATCCAGGGCTATTGAAATCAAAATAACAATCCGCCTTATAAGATTTTACTTTAAGAGCGGACTTCAGGAACAGTTCCATTTAACGCAAATGCTGACTTCATACATTCATCCTTCGTATTAAAGATCACAGTATATGTAGCAAGTGAAGCCAGACAGTCTATGTCTCCGATTATCTGACTGGTAAATATTACTTGCCTTTTTTATAAGAAACTACTTTATATGCAACCTAGTACTAGACAGCCAAAAATTTAAGAAACTTTTAGAACTACAAAGATAGATCTAAAAAACTTTAAACAGTTAGCACATTGAAATCGTTACCTGGTTCAATAATACTGTGCGAAAGCAACATGAATATAATATTGCTTTAGAATTTAACTCACACTGAAGCATTTTGTTTGTTAGAAGACAAACAGTTTGCTATTTTCATGTTTTGCGTGCGCTTAGACTGCAATTTAGTTTGTTAGGTTAAGAAACTTTAAGAAACTTGTGGAACTAAAATGTGGCCAAGAATTAAGAAACTTTAGTACTGGGTCTTGAGATAGGTTTCTTAAGAAAGAAAAACGTCTACGTGAGTTTGACTGTAATTATGCATCCAGGTGTATTACGTCATAGCATCCGTTCGATTTTGATGTATGTTGGCATGTCTAAGGCATAGAAATAGATTTCAATATGAAGCCCAGAAAGCGGATGCATTTCCCTGATTTTCCTGGTTCCATTGCACACACCATGTTCGGTTGATTTACAGGCACAACATTTAAAAAGCATAGCTCAACTTTTTATTATTTGCAAATACAGTTAAACCTCGATAAGTTGAACTGCCAGAGGAAACAAAAACTTTTTATGTATTTGGAAATTTTTTCTATTTACATTATCCTGCTAGCCGTACTTTAGCCCCCTCATTGGAAGAGTCTCTGCGAAAGAGTACATAGGCCTACTGAGTAACTAATGGTCTTTTCGTATGATGTGGGATATCCCACTCACGTGAGATCTCGCTTGTAATGCTAATCCTATATGGTAAACTGATTTCCTTCACATGAGAGGTGGGCCAGCCCACTGACATTAGATCCCACTCGATAAACAATGGGACCCCACTCAAGTCAAATAAATTTTTGTCATATGAACACAATCAAATGGGCTAGTCCACTCAGGTGAGATAATGTTGTTATTACTGTGCATGTATAGAATGGCACATGGAAGTCTATCATTACAAAATGGCTGCCATCAACTTCACCAGTCTACAAGAGAAGTCTTCACATAAAGTAGAGGTGAAGAAAAAGAACTTCCGTTGGACAATGGGAATGATAGAGGATTTGATCAACTGTTTGACTGATTATAAAGCTAAGATGGAATACCAAAGTCTAGACTTTGATGCTGATAGGCCCCAACAGATGAATGAAGTTAGAATTGAAATGGTAAATAAGTATAAAAATGGTGAGTCCGGTCCAGTCACCATCATCCCTCCAAAAGCACCACTTACTGAGTTGTCTGTGGATGAAAAAAGCGTTTACTTGAAAAGTAAGACAACGGAGAACGGGCAAATTCAAAACGGCCACCAATGTGGAAAGGAAGCCACGGAAAGCATGGAAATTAGGAAGCGCTCCAAAATGAATCTCATTTTCAACAGGAAGCTGGCCCACCAAAGTGAGATAGAAAATGCCATATGAAGAGAAGCTGAGAACAATCCCACTCAAGTTAGCTACCCCACTCCATATGAACAGGGCGAAAATGATGCACTGATGCTTAGTATATTGACATTCTACGTCTAAGTAGTGTACATATTACACGTTTTTTTCATAAAACACCGTCATTTTGCCTGAGCATCAATTTTCTTAACTTTCCCTCAAATTGAGTTTGAGATTTTCTTAAATTTTTCATAACTTTTACTGAAATAAATTGGCTAAAATAGTTTACACTTTCGTTATCAATATTGTATACTTGAATTTGAATTCCATCTTTAACATTTTGAATGCAATAACGACGAAATATCGATTTTTCGCCAACGAAAACACTAACTTTTAGAAATTAAGCGTCTTAATTTTCCTAAGATTTTCTTACAATTTTCACTACTTCAGCTCCATGTTCTGATAAACTCTTTCTTATAAAAGAAACGTGTAGCATGATTATACAGCCGAGATCAGAAGAAGAATTGCAATTGCAAAGAATGCAGTAGTTTCTTTAGCAAGAACTTGGAAGGATAAAGGAATGTCCTTGACCACAAAAGCAGTTTGCTATATTATCTAGTCGTTTGGATTGCGTCAAATGGGTCAGAATGTTGGGAATTAAAGGAGTCAGATAAGAAATGGATCGAAGGCTTTGAATTGTGGTGCTATAGAAGGATCTTGCGCATCTCATGGACCACCGAAACAGCTAATGAAGCAGTCATGAAAAAGGTGCAACCACACTCAAAACGTCTAGATTCCATATTGCAAAGGAAGCTTGGGTTGGTCGGCCACATATTGAGAAGAAAATAGAATTGGCAGAGCACTACTTCTGGGCTCTGTTTATGGGCCACGGGGAAGGGATCGGCCGAAGACACAATTCATTGAGGATGTAGTAAAAGTCTGTGGTGGAGTGTGTGCGG
Organism: Cassiopea xamachana; assembly: GCA_900291935.2. Lineage (NCBI taxonomy): Eukaryota > Metazoa > Cnidaria > Scyphozoa > Rhizostomeae > Cassiopeidae > Cassiopea > Cassiopea xamachana. Next base: position 4,766,173 of record OLMO02000231.1, on the reverse strand, counting down.
CCGTGGAGACGGCAAGAGATAAGGACAGTTGGAGGATGTTTGTGAAGGAAGCCATATTGGATCGGACAAAACCCAACCGTAGTTGGTGATGATAGCACGATTCATTCTTGGCTTCACTGGAGAACAATACAGTTTTCGTTCTAGTGTTTCTGTATATAGTCCAATGGTCTAAACAGGAGTTTGCGTGCTGCACTGAGTGAGGCAAACTTGGAGGCCATTTCGAGAGGTGGCAAAAAGGACTTGTTGTTGAGCGTTTGTTGCATGTTCATGTAGTATTCTGTGAAGCTTTGCTTCAAGAAAATGAAGTTACTAAGAACGATTACGATATCCTTTGCTGCAGTAACTACTGTGAAGACTTTTTGTGTGCTACTCTTAGAACAGAAAACAATTTTTTTCAAAGCATAGGACAATAACATAAACAGGCTTAAAATGAAAACTTGCTTGTGCCCATTTTTTGCGCTTTCTTTAAGGACATAGTTGCTAAAATTCTACATCGTTTATCAAAGCAAACCATAGAAGCGGATAGATGATAAACAAACGAAGAACGGAACTAAATAAGCAATATACTCTCAAGTGCCAAATAAACGGGGGCCCTAATAAAGAGGGTGTAAGAAACATTCCAAAATGTAATAAACGATGGGGTCAAATTAGAAGAGGGGGGATTTTGAGACAAGGCTTTGAATGATTATACAAGGACGGAGCTAGAATGAAAATCAGCAGTTTTCTTTTGTTTTTTGTAAGAGTTCACCTAAAGAGCATGGTTCTTGTTACATTTGCGAGTAATTTCACCACTGCCACAGCTGCTACTACGCATAAAATGTGCACTTTAAACCTTTTTTATCATTTACAGAAAAAGTTTATACCGAAGAGTAATTGGGCTGGGTTAAAGAAATTTTCTGACTGAAGAATATTGTTCAAATGCATTTAAAACAATATCTCTATATCATTGTGACGGGACAATGATATGTAAGCGCCGAAGGTGCTTGATGTCTTACTAGCTAATTCCGATTGAGGCAAGGCGGTCATTTCGAAAAGTAGCAAATCAGACTATGGCCAGTACTGGGTCCTTGCAATTTAGAGAAAATTAATGGCCAATAGCGCTTTCCACAGGAGCTTAAAGTAGATTTTGACATCAAGACATGGAGTACTATGGGATCGAGACTTGGACAAGCTAATCAGTTTCGTTAGTGGCCTAAGTGCTGTCACGGATAGTTTTAAACATGTAGCTATCGGTAGAGTCATGAGTTATAAGTTGGCATGCATCAATCTTGTTGAGGAATTTCTAAATGTGATTCAAGGTGTTCTGAATGAATGAAAGAATATTCGTATCCCTCTCAAAAGCAAGAAGACACCACCAGGGAATGACAATATGTAAGATGCACAAAGTCAAAAGGAAGATCTAATGCTTCAATTTTCAATTCAATTTAAAAATATACGAAATTTACCCTTCAACAAGTTTCAATCTAAGTAAAGATAGAACAAAATCTAACCTAATCTAATGAAGAATCTAATAGCATTGATATCAAGCCTAACAATTACAGAGTGTATATCTTATCTACCTATTGTTGTTTTTCCAGGGAGTTGTGTTTTAGTGTCAGCTCTTTAGATGGGTTTTAAATCTTTTTTTTTGAAGTGATCTAGTGTCAGTAGTTTGCAACTGTCAGCAGGTGTGTCATTACAAGATTTGAGAGCTGCATAATGATAGCCTTTTTTGCAAAATCAGTCCTGTGTCTAGGGATCTGGAGATTTTCACATTGCCTCGTATTATAGGTTGAATGGAAAGATCTCAGTTCGTATTTATCCTATAGGCTTTCGGGGCACTGTCTGTTTATTATCTTATAAGTCATGTCATTCCGATCATATCGGAAAAGATTTTCTCCTTTCAACCGAGAAGTCGACCTACTAACTATCTTGGGTTTGTTATTATTGAACACGCCCGATCTTGAAAGCGTTGAAGAGCAGCTATTTTTGTTTTTCTTAGACTACCCCAAATTACATCAGCATAGCAAAGATGACTCTCAATTAGTGCATAGTATACATTGCACAGTTGGGATTGTAGACTGACATCTTTCAACATTGATAGACCTGCAAGACCTTCAATCATGTTGTCTTTGGTTTGTCTAAGCCATGGAAATAGAAGAACTAGAATACAGACTCTGTCACGTGACTTGACACATTAATAGGGAATCATAATGGCTGATAATGAATTGCAAAAAGCCGCGGGAAGTACAACGCGGAACTAGGATTGCATAGAAAAATTTATTGGAAATTCGACATTGGCTGTTCTTTTTTATACTTAGCTAAACAATGTGAATGGTGGTGTCATGTGATACATTCTGGTGTGAGAAAAAGTGGATCCTAAAGCAGAATCCAGCTTTAGGAGAGAGAAAAATGAATTTTCATCCTAAGTTATTCAGTATGCAAATGGCCTAAGTCCTTTGCTGACGGAAGGTTAAGCCGACCTGCTCAAAATTGTGTTTTCAAGTGCTTTAAACACAGATTCTAAATTCCTTTTTATGCAAATGTTCTATCATACAAGGTGTTCGATAGCACATATTCACTTGATAACAGTAGTATGCTGATGAAAAGTTTCAATGCTATGCATCGTGAAAGGTGCAAGCCCAATAAAAACGAGGGAATATGCGATGATAGGATCCTTCCGAGCGGCTATTGAATCCCCAGCACCCAGAAAGCTGAAGTAGATTATGAGGACATGTGGAATTCAGTTTTGGAATGACTTAATAACAGTGGAGGGCACTTCTAGCTACAACGCCAACGAATTATTGGGGGGTAATGTCCCCATAATAGTGTTGGACACAGTTGCCTGTGTTTGATTACCCATTCTATTTGCATGATCGCTGTGCTTACTACATTAACGATTATTCGGGCGGCAAGGGGGCAAAGTTTTCTCCAGGCGCTATCTACTGAAGTCTAAATAATATTGCTTGCGCATGCATGTGTCAGTCCAAAGAGCTTAGAAAAATAGAAAACTCATTTCAGTCCTAGTATTTCTATGGTTTTTCATCCATTATCACTCCAAAGGATTTAGCCTTATCCACTCTTTTTAAGTCACAATTATTTACTTTCAGCACTTCTGGCAGGTAAAGATTTTTAGTTTCAAGTGGGTGTCCCATAATCATGAATTCAGAATTTTTGGGGTTGGGGCTAATTTTATTAACTCTCATCCACTCAGAGAACTCATGATGTGCATCTTCAACTAGTTTTGTGACATCATCTGATACTATCGTTATATTGATATCGTCAGCATAGATGCTAGCCCTTGAGATTTCAAGAAACTTTCTTAAGTTATTTAGGTAAATGATGAAAAGAGGAGGACCCAAACAAGAACCTTGATGAATATATTAGCTACGCTTCTTGCTTTTGAATGCTGACCATTCGAAGAGTAAAACTGCTTTCTTTTATTTGCGTAGTATTCCAACCAATTGCCAGTTTTGCCTCTTATTCTATATGCATCCATATGCATGCAATGTTTTTAGTAATATATCGTGATCGACCATATCGACATCGTCTTAAGATCGAGAAAATTTGTACGACTTGCATTGCTGCGATCACTGTTTCCATATCAAAAGTCTGTGCTGCTTATCAGAGATGTTTTTGTGGAGAATATATCTTCCGAAAAGCTGATTGACTACATGTGATACTTTCATTTGTTTTAAGAAACTTAGACAGCTGATCACGACGGAGATTTGCCAGAAGTTATTCAGATCATTTTTGGACCAGAGTTATAAACAGGAGTGTCTCTGCCAGTTTCCAAATGTCGGGGAAAATCCCATTTACGAGTGATGAATTCTAAATCAGTATTAGGGGGTAAGCGATAAATTCCTTTGCATCTTTTACGGGGGTCGCAGTGACTTTGTCAGGACCGGGTGCTTTTCCGTTCTTTAGCTGATCGATGGCAGCCAGCAAATACGTTCTATTGACTGGTTTGAATTGCATTTCGCTTCTTACTCCTGTGATATGTTGCAAAGAGTTATCACTTGGCCATGTTTCTATTCTACTTGCGAGTTTTGATGCAACCGATACGAAATGGTAGTTTAACATTTCAAGCTGTTTTTTTCAACATTTTTCCATCTATGTCAATACAAGAGACTGCTGTGGATTTAATATCTTTATCCAAGACTATATTGATTGTTTTCCACATTATCTTTGGATCCCCTTTATTTTTCTCAATGAAACTTTTGTAGTAATCCCAAATCGAGCAGCTAAATTTTTCGTTATTCTATTCCATTGCTTAGTATAAGCTGGCCACTTTACAGGGGACTTTGCTGATAGTTTTTTAAGGCTGTTCCAGTCTCCATTGATTTTCTGGGATTTGGAGTTAAACAACGAGCAGATTTTGAACTTACTCTTCTATTTTTTCATTGGAGCATGTACATTCAAGAGCGGTTCGAAAATCTCCTGAAATGTGTGGGAAATAGCAGATGGGTCACTAAGAAAGAGGGCAATGATGGCTTCCCTATCTATTTGCTTTAGCTCGTGTTGGAAAAGTGCAGTATTGCATTTTTCATCGTGGTTGCAGCTTGCAGAAGGAAAGACTTTTCAAGATCAGAGAGGAGGAACTTAAGTTACTTTTGCATGTTTTACTCATTTTGCCAACGGTCAGAGCTAACCCCAGACTTAGTTCTTGCCAAGTCAGCCGAGGAAGAAGCAAAGAGTACGATGAACACATGATGACAACTAACAGATAGCATGTTTGATATACGTGGCTCCTCAATCAGAATAGAAGCAAAACGGATTGCGTGAGCATGTCCATATCGAGCTATTTAGTAAAAGATTGAAGAAGTGTTTGATTATTGGAAGGAAAATTCCATCACAAACGATATATATGTTGCTGCTTGCTTGGTTTATTTTCTAGAGCTACTTTAGGAATAGGCCTTTCTAACTAGAATTTCAGATACATAATGTTTTGCAAGAAGCAGAACTCAATTTGAAAAAGTATTTAGCAGCTTCAGCTATTTAGAGGTATAAGTATGCTCAACTACGAACATATTAATTTACCACAATAAAAATCAACCACAGTTTATGGGGGGAAGGGATGGTTATGTGCTGATTTCATTTGACTAGATGAGTACATAATTTATCCTTAGAGCATGATTTCTTTTCTTTGTTTTTCATTTCTGTCGTGTAGTAGCTGGACATATATGTTAAAGAATCATGCAACTTAATGTAACGTATAACCAAACGTTTGGCAAAAGAATTTTTTTTTCTATAGATATAAGAAATTACATTAAACAAGTTACAAATTGACAAACTACTTTACAATACTACAAGGACGATACCAGGGGGTGCAAAATATCATGACTACCCCCTGGCCTTTAAGGCACCCCTCTGGTCGAAAACGAAATGAAATGAAACTCATAGTTTATGCAGTTTGTGGCTCATTTGTCACTTGGATTTTCGACCAGAGGAGTGCCTCGACAAGAATCTAAATACAAGAACTAAGGAAACAAAATATCGGGAGAGGAGATTAGAAGATATTGATACCAGGTCATTCAAAACGTTTGGAAATGTGGATATATTCCAGTGCTGCTCTGAGAATTTTTGCATTTGAATCAAAAGATAACTGTTCATGGCCATAAAGGATAACTTTTAGCAACTCTTCATTTCAGGGGCATTTTATACCAGAAGGCAACAATATAGCATTCACACTATTGAGAAGATCATTTCTAAATACATCATAAGCGTGGCAGAGC
>OLMO02000231.1:4731434-4760359 GCA_900291935.2 Cassiopea xamachana | reverse complement strand
TATCCCATTCGGATAAGCAGTGGGGATAAAAACTTGATTTGAAGGCTTGTGTTCTTGCTAGTATTTGTCCTACTGTAGCATTCCTGTGAAGATCATAGTTGGGTTCATGAGGGTGTGGAACTGGATTTCTTGTGTAGTCTGGAGTCAAATTGTTGACCATTTGGTAGAAGAGTGTGAGGCGTCTACTCCAACGTCGGAGATTTAAGGATTCCCAACCAAGCTCGTTATACAACTTTTCACGAGACGTACCTTTCCAAGCACCAGTTACTGCTAACGCAGTGGAGTACTGGACAGATTCAAGCTTTTCCATTTGATTAGTTAAGATAACACTATTACTAAATTCGCAGATATTATGTGGGATATGATATACAACGTCACCATAATCTAAATGCGGTCGAACATAGAGTTTAAACATTTCATTGAGGGTGTGTCTTGGTAGATACTTTGAGAAAAATCTCAACACTCCTATTCCTTGCCTGGATTTAGCAATTGCGGCTTTAATGTGACTGGCAAAAGATAATTTAGAATCTAATATAATTCCAAGGTGTTTTTGTTCTTGGGCTTTCAATACCGGAATGTCGTTGAAAAATATAATTGGGTGATTTGGTGGACATCTCCTTTTAGAGAAGGTCACCTCAATTGCCTGTTTACTTGTATCCGGATTGAAGGACATTCTCCATTTACTTGCCCAAAGATTGATCAGTCTTAGATCATGGTTTATGTCAGCAGCAGCTGAGGTGGAATCGTGAACGACAGTGAACATGGAAGTATCATCAGCAAACAATTTGACGTCACATTTTAACCCATCTGTCAAATCATTAATGTAAATTAGGAAGAACAGAGGTCCTAAGATGGAACCCTGAGGAACTCCAGCTTCGATAGCACCCCATTGAGATGCTTTACCATTCAATACAGTACGCTGTTCTCTGTTGGTAAGGAAACTTTCAAATAGGGTAAGTAGTTTGCCAGAAATGCCACAACGACGCAATTTGTATATAAGGCCCTTATGCCAAACCCGATCAAAAGCCTTCGATATATCAAGATAAACAGAGCGAACCTCTAGAGTGGGGTTGCAATCAAATGCTTGAAATATACTGTGAACAATGGTTAAAAGCTGGTTAATTGTTGAATCGCATGGACGAAAGCCCGATTGGTTTGGTCGAGTATATTGTTAGCATCTAAATGCTGATACAGGGCATTGAACATCAGCTTTTCTAAGATCTTGCCAAATATTGGGAGAAGGGAGATTGGGCGATAATTTATTTTTAAATTTTTAAGATTCTTCTTGTGAACTGGAACTACGTTTGCCTTCTTCCACATTTCAGGAAAGATACCATAGCATAAACAGTTTTCAAAAATTAATTTGAGGGGTAGCAACAGTGCATCATCGCATATCTGAATCATGCGAATTGATGTATCATCCCAACCGTGTGCTTTATTAGGGTTCAACGACCGAATAATAGTCAAAATTTTTTCATCTGAAATAGTGAATTCAGTCAGGGGAGGAACACCGATGCTTACTTCTGTAAACTTTGATGCTTACTTCTGCAGAACATGATTTTGGCATACTGCTTTCCATCTGTATGCTCTAACTTTTGATCAGATAGAGCTACGAATGTGAAACTCAGCCACGATCAAATTGAAAATTACATCAAGAATTTCTCCTCTTCTAACGATGGCTTTGTTACTATATACAAAGAAAAAGCGAATTCAGAAAGATATCTTCCCATCATACACGTCCCTTAGTTTTTGAATTTATTTTGCTGTGTGGCAATTTTGTCAGAAGGGCAAGCAATTTGCAGCAATGCAGAGATGAAAGTATTGATTAAATGTGCTTGAAAGCTGTCGCCAGCACATTTGCCTGCAAAATCGTGTTCATATGGAACATGATAATGAAATAGAACATATGGCAATGATCGGCCTGAGAAAAGGCTCTATTCAGAGGCAGCCATTTTGAGCAACCTGTACCATACGTTTGACCCCTACGTGTATATGAAAAAGTCCAAATATTCATGAGTGTTAAAAGCGAAATCTTCATCAGTGCTTTCATGCTATATCAAAATCTTCCTTTGTTTGCACAATTTTGCAAATCGGCCTTCACTTTGCACAGATCCCTATTACCCAGGCCTTGTTATTTAGCGCACTTGCCTAAACACGTCCAGATCAAGTTGCACGTGCGATTGATTGCACTCTCAACTTGGTGTTCTTGAACGCTTTCTGGTGACTTCAAAGTCTGATTTCATCAAATTCTAGTTTCGTGCACCCTAGTTTGTTGACCAAAATCGCCACTTGCTTCGATATTCAGCGTTAGCGTTTAGCCTGATGGATTTTACGTTTATCCCTTAAACTATGGTACTTTCTTTGTTTGAATGAATTTGCTCGATTAATGTAGTCTTTGAAGCACCGAACAATTAATTTTTTGTTTCTTGATTTGATCTACGCGTAGGTATGAAAAGATTTCTTGACAGTACGGTCACAAGCGCAAAATCATTTGTACGTGCTGATTACCACACGAGCAGCATTTTGCTCATGACAATGTCTTCCATTACCCTATGATATTTCTTGCTCCTATTATGCATACCACCTTTGACGCTTTTTCTCATGTCTTCTGTAGATCTATAAAGCTTTCTGTATTAATCTCATAAAAATAGCACCTTTTCTTGCAGATTCAAGACGATGGTTCAATATTTGAAGAGAGTGGAGGTTTGTGGCGACCTGCTTTTGTGAAATTTTGATTTTATCACATTTATATCGATTTTACATACAACAGCTGCTTAGTCATAATAATATATCGTTACAACTCCAAACTTTTGTTGTAATGGAGTAATTGGCAGTATGATGTAATTCTAGATTCTAACCATGGTATGCAAGAATCTGAAGGGTCCACATATGTTTTTAATCTGTTAATATATCGAATATGTTCAGATGCACTTTTGTTCATATGCGCAATTCAGAGTCTCTAGGCAAACTAGTGATGTGTAACTTAGAACTGTTTGCCGTATACAGAATCCTCTTTGGAAGATGAAGAAGATGAGGAAGATGAAGATATGTCTCACTCACCTGCTATCAAGTAAATTTACATGATAGCTGTTCCTTTTTTAAAAGTACAGTTTTCCATTGTCCGAGAGATAGCTTTTGTCTGATCATGTTTCTTTGGTTATATTTTGCAATGTACTCTAAAGTGCCAAATAAACGGGAGAGGGGGGTGGTCCGAATAGACAAGTGGTCGAAAAACATTCTGAAATTTAATAAACTGAGTGGTCAGAATAAACCGGGGACTTCAAATTTGAGAAAAGCTTTAAATGACTATACAAGGACGGAAGAACAAAAGCAGGCTGATACAGAGCATAGAACTAAAATATTTACAACAGTACGCCATTTTGCCGTTTTAAGTTGGGCGTACATATTACTAACAAAGAAAGGAAATGAAATGAGGGGTTTATAGAAAAAGTCAATTTTCTTACAATTAATGAACGGAGAGATCCTAATAAGGTCGGGTAGACTGGAAAAAAATCGAAAAATTAATTAGCTGGGGGATGTTTATTTGGCACCTTAGGAACTTTCCTTACTTACTGTTTCACTATATTATTGACATGACAAAATGCGAAGTCCATTTGATGTCTTTAATTTTCTATAAAACTACTAATTTCTAATATCCATCCAAGACCACCTACCTGAAGCTTCATATTTTGCAACATTGCCTTGCATTGCTTTGTATACCACAAGTGTTATTTTCGTTCTCCTAGATCTGAAATCAGATATATATCTGAAAAAGGTGCAACCATGGAACTATACATTACTGGTATCACACTTGAAGTACCCAAAGGTGCACTTGCTACAGAAGCTATAGTCAAGCTGAGTATGTTGGATCCATCTTCTGCTCCAAAAATTCACACTGAAATTGGTGAGACTGTTCTTGGCAATATTGTCAAAATAGGACCTGCTAAACTGAAGTTCAATAAATCAGTCATACTTTCGATCCCATATAGCATCGTAGATATACCAGAGCATTCCTCGATATGTATCAGTTATTTTGATGAAGGTACCAAAAAATGGTTGCGACTTCCCGTGATTTCAGGTGCATACTTGACACTTTACTTCAAACTAACTTCTTTATATATATATATATAAATATATATATATATATATATATATATATATATATATATGAGCATAAATCATCAATATCATTCACTATTGTCATCATTACTGATACTTGTCATCAATGTTATTGCATGTACCTTAGTGCAAAACATGCAAACTGAATCCATTACTATTCAATAGCATATGTTTTCCTTGCAGTTCAATTAAATTTATACTTAACATAATCCTGCTATTTGTGGTCAGTTGATATCTAAGATATAAGAATCAAGCCATTATATTCTTTTCTATCAACAGCTAAATAGTGTGCAAACTTTCTTAAGCTTTATTCATTTGCAGCTTTACTTATCTATTTTCTTCAATAGTTTAATTCAACTTTATTCAGAATATTTGACCGAGATCAATTGTCAAACTCTTGTAAAGTTTTGTCTTTTCTAGTGTTTTTGGAATATAGCTTTATATCATTTCGTAATATAAGATGTGACAATATAGACTTTCATTGGTTTATGTTTTATGAATCTTTGTAGCACTAAGACCTATTCTTTTGGACATGAAATGTTTTCTTCGTGTTTCATTGCTATAACATCTTTGAAGGTATCAATCCTTAATTTTAATCCTTTCATGGTTTTGAATGAATGAATATCATCGTCAAGATCATGTTCTATGTCAAATCTTATAGATCTTGTTTGCTCTAATCTTGTTAAATTTAGCTATAAGATGTAGAGAAAGGGTTTAGATTTTTCTGTGACAATCTCTATCTTTGAAACACTGCACCCTATAACAATTTCAAAGTTGGATTTTTTTTAATTTGATGTATTTTCAATATCTTTGCAGGATATGCTGAAGGGAAAAAATGTAGAGCAGAAATCGAAAAACCTGGTCTGTATGCTCTTTGCGTATTGCTTGACATTGAAAGTCGTGTTATTTCAAAGTCAACATCAGAAATATTGCCATTTGGTTCGAAGCTTGGTGTTAAAGTTGCATTTGATGAAAATACTTTTCCAAATGATCAAACTACAGTGGATTTCAAGGTTACTTGGGTTTTTTTCTAAAATTAGTATATAGAACTTTGAAAAGCTGCGCCTGTGCTTCAAAGCATGATCTATTTATTAATTTCTAATAAAGCAAGGCTACCCAATGGTAGATTGAAACATTCAACCTCAGATAGCTACCTCCAATCTGGTTCTTAAAAGTGTTGATAATAGTGGTCTTTGAATAAGATGAATAAACTCAGCCAGCCACGTGCATATTGTAGCCTTGATTGTTTATTCTTTCATGTTATAGTATAGTTACATTCAAAGCTACAGCTATAAAGCTACAATTACACTTATACTCTGCCACTAAATGTTCTACTTCCTGGGGAACAATGCTCTCCATTTGATTTTGACATCAATGACTGTTATTTTTTGTTTGATGGCTCTAGAGAGCTCTAGAGATTTTTACATTATTTGTAAGCTTTCAAATTTGATTGACAGATAAACACTTTTACTGAGAGAATGTGTGAAGACTTCAAATTATCTGGAATACGCCCAATCTTAATCTTTCACATTAATGTAAGAGGTGATTTCCAACCAAGCACTCCAGTGAAAATTTCATTTGCCATCCCATTCGAGATAACAGACACATTAATTCTTCAAAGTGACAACGGTGAGGAATTCAAGGATGTCACTAAACAGATTTTGTTTGGCTCGTCAAGGAATAATGTGCTAATTAGTGTTATGCACTTCACCATGTAAGTAGATGTTCATTTCCAATTGGATAAATATTTTTCACTTAGTCCATAACAGCTATACGCTCCTACTTGTTTTCAGCTTGTTACCCAATTTCCAATTCAAATTTTTCACAGTTGGATGGCTACCATTCTGAATACTTAGTTCAAACGTTAAACATATCTTCATCATATTGTTGTTTCTATCAAGTTATTACTTCTTTGCTATAGCATAGTTTCTTACCTGATGTTTGCTACAATTTCGAAGGTCACAAATGTTCTGTAGTAGTTGCTTGTTCTTTTTAGAATTTTAAGATTTATACAGCAAAAGGTCTTGTGCTTTATGATAGGTTTGCTGTTGTCATCAGAGCTATGAAAGCTCTAAACATTACCAACATAAAAAGATTTTGGCACAAAATGTATGAGGTGCATGTTTGTGTGTATAAAGCTGAACAAAAGGGATTGCTCTTTTGCATTGGTTGCTGTGGAGCTGACAGAAGACGAGACATGGACCATGAAATGAAAATTGCTAAATTCAATGTTGTTGCGGTTACTACAATGGAAATACGCCACAAAACCAAGCTATTCATCCAATTTAATGGCTTTTATACTGTTGATACTCATGAACACAGACATTTACTCACGTAGGTGGACAGAGATTTCTCTTGACACTTTACTCGATTCCTTATTTAGAAAAGCTACGCGATGACCAAAATGAGGCTGAGTGAATGGAAGTTACATGTAGTATCAAGACCTAGGAAGTAAAATAGAAATGCTGATAAATTTATTTCATCAGGATGAAGGAATTTTCTTCCAATGGGATTTTACTTACGTTCCACTTGCATCTTGAGGTCTATAGGAGCCATTGATAAAGTACCTACACTTGACAGGATTCAGGAGTTAGCGAAACAGCGTACGAAAACGTATAATTAAGGTTGATTACTCTTAGAAGAACGTATGAAAATTTAATTAGCACTGTATTTTAAAGATAATAAACATAAGATCGTTCTAATCATGAAAAACCAATTGTATGTATATTTCACGAAAGCTTCAAATCAGTTCTTAGTTGCAAATGCGATAGGTCATGCCAGCATTTCAGTGCTTATGCGTTGGGAAGAATTCAAAACACAGGTTATCTAGTACTATATCCTTTGTATATCCCATGCAAACAACAGATTCAAATCTCTAGGCGGGTTGGGAGTGTTCACTTAAAAGTGCACAAGCTCGGCGAGGAGTGGTGCCGCAAAATTCGTTCCTAGAAAATCCTCACCCAGAAAACTCCCACCGGACAATTACCTCTTGTAGAATTCCCATCTAGGAAATCTCCCACCCAGAATTTTCCCTCCCAAAAATTAGAGCGGAAGTCATGTGGTGGAAGCCTTTGAAAGGGAATTTTAGGGAGGGTGAATAAATGATGGTAAATTTACCATTCAATTTCAAAAAGAATGCAGTGGATAGATATCACATTAGGTTTAAAGAGAGTCAACTCAAACAGATGAACAAGTACACACAATTCTTGTATCAATTGGAAATTATGTGTGCTTTTCTTTTTCCAGATTTAAAGAGAACGAACTAGAGTTTACAAAGTCGTTAGAACTGCATCAAACAACACCTACAGAATGTCCAGGGGAAATCAGCATCCTTGTTGATAGTGCAGTGACACCAATTGTTCTACAACTGAAGGTAGGTTAAATGAATACCCTTTTATTATTAGAGATTTCAGACCTCTTGCATGTTTTCAATCAAAGTTGATGTGCAAAAGCCAAAGTTGAGAATCATTCTGCAAGTATTACGAGCTAGCTTATTTTGATATGCAAAATTATTAGAAAGAAAGTGAAGTAGATTTTTATGCAACCTCCGACTGCTTTATTAGATGATATATCCACATTATCTCGCCAATTGTTGCCTGAGAATGAATGCATGAGTAGTACATATAGCTGGCTAAAGCTACAAGTCACTATTTTGTATGGGTAGGCTAACTTTGCATACAACAATATTTCTTTCAGGGTAATGGAGTATCAGGCTGCAGTAGTTCACAGGGTATGCACAATGCTGCATTGACATTTAAATGACTTCATCAGAGCTAATTTAACAATTAATGATTGTACTCTTGATATAGCCCTTACCTCCATCTGTCATTTGCATTCAATTAATCAGTGCTATCATTGCTTTGTTGTGTTTCAGAAAGAAAAATTATAAGTATGATAAGAATTTTGTTGATTATTTGTGCTTTGAGCACTCAAAATTGGTCTTTGCTTTTCAAATTTAATTTAGTAATATAAATTTGCTTGATTTTCAGGATTTTTAAGCAGTGATGATAATTTAGAAAGCAAGGGAAGATTTCCTAATGATTCAAATTCCATACAAGGAGAAGGAAACATAGGTATCTTCTTTGTATATGATTGCATGGCCAACCTACCGGTGGCGCCATCCCTAGTCAGCCTAATGCTGTTGTTCTGCCTAAAATACGTTATTGCTACACTCCAGCTCTTGCAACCTCAAATACGATATTTGATCGATATTCGAAAATTGAACTCCATTGCTGTTGCCATGCATCAGCCGTGGCCTAGCGGTAATGCACTCAACTTAAACCAACATTCTTGGATTTGAGTCCCACGGCAGGCCATTGGTGACGTCAGGAAGGGCGTCCGTTTCTAAATGCTTGTGTCAGAACTAGAGTCCTCTCAGAGCCACCCTCCAAGCCCAAAGGAATTCGGAGAAACGGAGGTAAAATTGAGAGTTGCTGCCATGCATCACTAAACGGAAGGTTCATTGTATTGCTGAGATCTGAGAAAATTGCAACTGAGGGAACGTTATCTTCTTTTGTTGCTTTCACTTTCACAATTTCGTTTTTGTAACAAGTTCCTTACTGATAGCAGTACTCTAGCACTGAAAAAGCTAATATATCCAATGCATAAATTCATCTTCATTTTTGATCAATTTATTTGTGGAATTTTAAGACAATAAATGTTAATATTCTTTCTTTAGCAGCTGCACTTTCTTCTAATGATGAACCAACACTTTCAGACTTGCAAAATGACTATAAAACTGTGAAGGACTTGGATAACAAATTAAGTTACTGTTCATTTGGTGGTATCAAAGATCTATGTTTGAGATGTGGCCTGCCATACAAAGAGCGCTGTTCTGTCTTGAATTCAAAACTTGCTAGTCGTATTTTTTTTAAAGATCTCTGTCGTACGAAAGAAGAGTTATCATTTCGCGATTTAAAGAATGATGTCGAAAAGTGCAAAATTCCAAACAAGAAAATTTTCAAGAAAATTGAAGAAGATATGGAAGATGAACAAAATGACTTGGTAACATTCTCCCTTGATTCTAAACTTTATACGCTGACAGAAGATCCCAAGATCATGCAGTACATAGAGGATAATATTGCTGATAATCTAATTCCAGAAGAGGGCACTCTACTTCCTTCATGGAAAGACGTTGGAGGCAACCATGGATATAGATCTCCACAATTCAATATTTTTTGCAAAAATTGTCCAAGCACGGACACCGAAACAGAGAGATTGCTGTCATTGTTATGTGCAAGGAAAAAATTACTGCCCATTTCCATTTTTATTGAAAAGTTAAAGCATATGAATAGAAATGATGTTGTCATAATGATGAAAAAGTGGCTTCGTGTGACAATGGTAAGGATTTTCGTTTCATAAGTAAAATGCAAATATGAATATTTCTAAGAACTCAAATGTAAAGAGATATAGGCAATGTTTCTTTATGTTACATTCTTCATTTTTATCCTCGCCATCATTATAATATATTCTTTTGCAAATTGAGTGTTATCTAGTAGCTCTTGCTGTCTTTGATATTCTTGGTTTTTGTTTAATTTGTGGTAGACGCCAACAAGTATCCACACAGCACCTAGAAGATTTTATAGTTACTCTGCAGTCTGGAGTAGAAGCCCCCCAAGTACTTTCTTTTGCAAAAAAGTATAGCAGGAATTTTTATTGCAAACCCCCTCCCGAACCTAGAGCTTGCATTATAAGATGGGCACTTAAAGAGAAAGGAATTGCCTTTAAAACTACTGACAAGGTAGCTGAAAGTCGTGGCAATGATGCTGACATTGAGAGAAGATAATGGAAACACATTTTGCATGTTGGAAACGTGCTTTGCTAGGGCAGTTTACCACCCCCGTATATTGCAACCCCTGACTATTTCGTCTTATACTTCTCCAACCTGCACCTAACTACTACCATCCCCCTTCTATTCCGACTGGAGAGTAACTCCAATAGCCTCTGATCTGGAAGGGTCCACGATCATGACGTTGGTTCTCTTTTAAATCAGTCAAAGAAAAAATAATATTCAAAATATGCATATTTGTGCTGTTGTGCATATTGTTTATAGCTTTACATATCATTGTCTCGATTTGCATGGACATATTGTATCAGTATCATTAACACTAATAGCAGCTTAAGTTGTCACACTGCGAATTTTGGCGATAAAATTTTCATTAGTTTTCAGTCTTAGCTACAATCAGTTAAATTTCCAAAGAGTTGTATTTAGAATAATTTTTGCTTCCACAATATGGTAACTGTAAGTTTTTTCTGATATTTCTTGTAGGATGCTGGGAAACTAGCAGGTAATTGTGACTTCATATTCATGTAGTACAGCGAAATTTGCTACACTTTTCGACCTTGTATGATACAATATTGTTATGGCCAAGATAAAGAATCTTTTTTGACTGTAACTACTAGCAGCAAATGCCTTCTTACTCTTTAATAATGATGATGATGGTGATGATAGACGATGACCTTTAGTGAGGGTGGTGGGGGTGGTTGATGATAGTGCTTATGGTGGTAATCGTGATGGTTATGAAGGTAATGGTGATGACAATGAGGACAACAATGATGATGATGATGATGATGATGATGATGATGATGATGATGATAATGATGATGATGATGATGATGATGATGATGATGATGATGATGATGATGACGATGACGATGACGATGACGATGATGATGATGATGATGATGATGATGATGATGATGATGATGAGCTAGCCCATGGTTGGAGACCTCAACTTGGTGGCAAGCTGGCACAGAGAAGCAGCTGCCCTTAAGCTGATAGTGGTTTATATCGCAAAGATTCAGAACCAGGACAGATGTTGATGACCTGTGGCAAACTGTCCAACCAGGCCCCATTCAGTGAAAAGCAGACTCAATGGCTCACGCTACAGCTCTGCCTAGTAACTGCTGGGGATACAGGGTAGATTGAGTGTAGCCAACTCGATCACCTCTTTTAAACAAATTGCAGGCGAAAACTGACCCCAGGGTCAGTCCTAGGCCCCATTCGGGGGCGAAATGGAAAAGACAGACAGACAGACAGAATTATGATGATGATAATGATGCCTTGCCCATGGTATGGTGGCCTTAAAGGGGATACAAAGAACGACTGCACACCATCACAAGTTGTGCAAAAACAAACTGGCCAAAACATTTTCCCTCACTCTTTAGAAAATTGAGGACATGTTACCAGCATGGTCTATGGATAAAGAGGTGGGAAATGTCAATAACAAAATTCCATCACAGTTACGAGATGGCCTAAATTGAGATGATGATTAAGGATTTCAAGGAGAACCCGTAATCAGAGAGGAAGAAAAGAACAAAGAAAGGAGTTAGGAAATAGAAAGGGACCGGTAAAGACAAAGAGAGGAAAATCAGCATGGACCACAGAAAGAATGAAGGAAAACAGGAACAGAAAATGGGTCAGACGGAGAGCGTGGAAGCAAGCAGAATTATTTACGGAAGCAAAAGCGGAAGAGGAAATGAGAATTATCACTTGGACTCAACAAAGCTAAGCATGAGACCGAATAAGATAAGGGGAGTGAGAGAAGTAGAAAAATAGGCACATGATAAGGAAGTGGCTAATTGTATTGATAAATGAGATAATAGCAGATAATCAAAGAGTAATCCAATTAGCAGAAGGAAAACTTCAAAAAATTATAATCCATTAAAAGCAGCAATTGTGTTAAGTAGAAAATGGGAAATAAGATGCCAAAAAAGAAGGGGAGGTTAAAGAATGGGAGACAGGGTGGTAAGTGTGAGAATAGGAGACTTAGCATTGATGGCAGCATACCAACCACTATGGAAATATGGAAATATACAGATAGAACAATATAGATAGGAGTTGCAAGAAAAGCTACCGAGAATAAGAACAGATGATACAATATTGGAGTGGACCATAACTCTAATGCTGGTCCATGAGAAAGAGAAAATTGGCAACCAGGAGTATGTGGACATTATGGTTTCGAAACAACAAATGAATCTGTTGAATTGGTGACCAGTGACCATTAAATCGCTTGAGCTGGATAAATTCTTTTAAAAACATTAAAGATAGGGGGATATGGTATAGCAAAAACAGAGTAAACATGTTTCAAGTAAGAAAATTCTTGGGAGTAGGAATTCTTGAGATGAAAACTGGAAGAAGACATTAGAAAGGATAAGACTTGTGTTAAGGATGAAGAATGAGAGAATAGTCAAACCAATAACATTAAGGTGGCCAGTGATTTTGGAAGATCAAAGAAAACACCGTCAAGCAGCAACTGATTATGATATAGTAACAATAGAAGAACAGGTCTGGATTATGAGTGTATTGAGGATTTCGTGATGGACAGGAAAACGTGGAGAAATACAGTGAAAGAAAGAGAAAAAGAAATAAATCAATAGGAACATCAGATGACTGAGGAAAGATCAACTCGAAAAGAACGAAATAAGACGAAGGAGTACAGGAAAGTTTGCAGAAAGTGTGGGAAGAGGTTTGAGACAACAAAAGGAATGAAAATACATTATGGTAGAATGCATAAGATACATAGAAAAGAAAAAGACAATTGTAGTAAGTGCAGGGAGGAGTTTAAGGATAGAGCAACAAAGACGAGCCATGAGAGAGAGTGTGGAGGAAAGGAAAGAGGACGATGCCCAGTATGTAACCAGCTGAAGAGTATTGCCAACATGGCAAGACACAAAAGAAGATGCAAAGAAAAGTATAGCATACCTGTAGAGGAGCAGGAGGACGAGGTTTTTGGAGGGAATACTACAGCAACAAGTCAAGGAGGAAAAAGGAGAGGAACATGTGACAGGTGTGGAAGTGAGTTGCTAAATAAGAACATGGCAAGGCATAGACGACCATCCAGTGTAGAAGTTACGAGAAAGAGATTCAATATGGTGGGGGAGGTCTAGCAGAAGACTATATTAAGAAGCATGAAATAGTGCTCAAGAAGAAGCAAGAAGAGAGGATGGTGGACAGACAAACCCCTCAGGTGACTGAAATGGCCTAGATTACGAGAAAGAGATTGAATATTGCGGAAAGATCTAGCAGAAGACTATATTAAGGAGCATGAAATAGTTTGCAAGAAGAAGCTAGACGAGAGATTGGTGGCCAGGCAAATCCCTCAGGCAACTGAAATGGCCTAGATTCAAGATTATGATGATGATGATGATGATGATGATGACAATGATGATGCTGATGATGATGATAATAATAATGATGATGATGATGATAATGATGATGATGATGATGATGATAATGATGATCTGATGATTATGATGATGAACATGGTGATGATGATCATCATCATGACGATGATGATCATGAAGATGATAATGATGATGATGATGATGATGATGATGATTGATGATGATGGCACCTTTCCGATATGAAACTTTTAAAGTTTGATAATATGGCTTTTTCTATGTATAGTTTTTACTGTGCTGGTATATATTGTACCAAGTTAGCCAATAGTATACTGCCTGGCTATGTGAGGTATACCATTGTATGGAAGTGAATATCAATTTTATGAATGAGAGTCAACTATGCTACTTTTCCTAGTACAGGATATGCAGTTTTACCTTGATATCCATATTGCAGAGCACCTCATTGCGTGTAGTCAACATTGTTGACATTGACTGCCATTTATTAGAAACTACTTGTATTTCTGTTTGATTCAGTATTCTTAATGACGTAAGCAAAACAATGCATTCATTGATATAGATAATAAGTTAGACAGTTTATTTGTTTTCCACAGATGCAACCAACATGATTGCCAGGGAACAGGCAAAAGTGAATCTTCAAGAGGAGTATATTGTCATTGAAGAGCTGGATAGTTTGTTAGGAATTCCCCCATTTAAAGACATCAGGAAGCTCTGCTCAGAGTACCAGCTCTCCAAAGAGCAATGCAATTATATCGTGGCTGATGTGCTTCCTTGCCATGCCTTTTTTGAAAGCCTTTCAATATCTCATCCGGACCTATCCTTGCATGACTTGAGACATACCATTGAGGAGAAACTTAGACGTAACAACAAGGCCATATTCATAGAGATTAAGGAGGCCATTGAAACAGGATTAATTTCATGTTCTTTGGATGTTAAGCTTGGTGACCTTATTGACGATTCAAAAAACTGGTTGCACATCTTAACTATCCTTGCTAACCATCTACTTCCAGAGTCTCCATCTAAGCTACCATCCTGGAAGCATATTGCCTCATGTTATGGCTTTAGCAGGAGTATAAAAAAGTTTGAGGCAAAGAACCAAGCGAAAGACAGCCCAACTGAGAGATTCTTTTCAGTTCTCTTTTCACATATGCCATCATGCAATTTTTACGAAATTGCTAAAAAGCTAGAGGGTATTGGTAGAAAGGACGCTAGCAATTGTATAATAGACCGACTACCTCAAGCCATGGTATGTGAAAATTTTTAATAGGGTATCATTACTTGTAGAATTGCATGATTTAATAATTCTTCCTCCTTTTAAGTAGTCATTACCTTATTTTACTACCACCATCAACTTAATGCTAAGCAATCCCTCTATTCCTGTCAGTGTTTGTCCCCTAGGCATCTTTTGTGGATGGCACTGTTTGATTATTACCTTACATTTCTTTAGAAGACCCATTATAGAGGAACTAGATCGTGAAAGCATCTCTAAGATGATATTCCTTCTTTGTAAAGTCTTCAGTGATTATGAGGAATAACATCTCTGAAGTTGCTTTTTTATGCTGTGAGAATCGAAGCACTCAGAGTTAATTCTAGATGTTATGTGGCTCCTTTGTTGCCGAATGAACCTGATTCTTTCCTATTCACAGTTTTTTATTGAGGTATAGGCCCATTCTTATGCAAGGTGCCTGACATCCAAAATGAAAATTTTGAGATAACATGGCTAAGATGCTATTGAAAACACACGAAAACGAACTCAAAAGCGTGTTTGTCATGAAATTGGATGCACAGAGCTTAAAAATTCACAAAACAACATTGCATTCAACACATCCTATTTTAGCAGAAAGCTTTAAAAGTGCATAACGTATGTGACATTATCCCAGCAGTGTCTTCTTTCTTGAGATTTCTCTGAATTGCTAAGAGCCGATCATTACTGGTTTCATTATTTGGCTATGCAAATTGAATACTGTCTAGAGCTAAAATCTTTATTTTCTGGTGAAATATGGTAAAATATCTCGCGACGTACGTGAAAAGATTCATGTTGGATATAACTTTGAAAACAGCCTTAATCAAACACAGAATTTCAAAAAGCATTTGCCATCTGTAGTGTACATTTCCAGAACATTGCATTATCATCAATACTCTGTTGAGTTCACCTATTTCATGTCCCTAGTAAGAGAGTTGTTTTTACCCTTCTCGCTTACTTGTCGTGACAATGGCCCTATATAGTACTTTCCCATATTACCAATATTCATACTCTTGTCAGCAACTGTGCTTGCAATCCAGAAGTAGAAATTGATAGACAGAGTTAGCAACTCCCTCTCCCCAGCCTTACGAGTTCAACAAATTAAACATAAAGTTTTCTTTTTGTAGGCTAGAATTTTTGAATATTTCTAACAAACAGGGTGACTATTGAAATTTATGTATGATCAATTTTGTGAGGGCTACACTTTATTAGGCATTCAAATATTGCATTCAAGCATTCAGATGATTACGATCTACATCTCACCTCAATACGGTAACCGCATATTTTCAAGCAATCTCAGTGTTCATTCTCAAAGTGGGTAAAACAGAGTAGAAGAGATTAGTGCTTGGGCTCTAAAGTATGTTGCTCAATATCATGATGCTAATAATAAGTTTCATCAACGCATAAGGCCTAAGATAGACGTTCAAATGGCATCCCTAAATGTTAATAGATTTAATACCCACCTTGATGAACTTAAGATACTTATGAATGATTTAGACATTGATATATTAACATTGAACGAGACAAAAAAAATTAGATAATTTAATGCATCAAGGGACAACCGAAATTGCTGGCAATTGTGAACTACATCTTGATTGGTGTTGCATTGGCTTAGGGGTCTCAATTTATGTCAGACACTCAATTTAATATACATGTAGAAATAGCATGCCTCGTGATAGTTTAGAACGATTTTGTTTCAAATTCCACCTACTAAAATGCAGGCATTTCATTATTGTTATCTGGCGTAGACTCCCTTCCCCTCCCCCTCCCCCCGCCCACCAACAGCAGCCTTTTTTGTATGTTTTATCAACCTGAGAATTGCTTTCATACCTTGACAAGGAAAGTAAAGAGAAAGTACTTATGGGTGATACAGATTGTCACCTGTTGAATGAGAAAACTTGTCCTTAAGCTGCTAGCAACTCCAGTTTTATCCGTAATATTCAGTCTTAACCTATTAATTTGCGAGCCAACGAGGGTAATGCTTTCAACTTCAGCTCTTATCAATCATATATATCTACTACCTGCATTGAATGCATAATTGAATCTAGGGTGCACAAAGCTTCCTTGCTTGACCGCTATATTGTTTTTTGTAAACGACAAATGAATACTGGGCTTTGTGGCGATCATAAGTTGATTATAACAAGAAATGTGAAACACTTTACCAGAAATACATTTGGGTGGTATTTCAAGTATTAAGTGGGACCAAGTTGGTAATAAAACTTATAACATTAATGTAGTGGTTAAAGAATGGTCCTCCCTTTTCTCTGCTGTGGTAGAAAAACATGCTCACATCAGAGAGATGAGAGTATCAGAGTGGAACTGCCCCCCTGGGTAAATAGTTTTTTCTTCGAGTGGTAATACCGCAGAACGTTGTATCAGCCTCGTCATGGTTAAATTGCATTGCATCTATCCCCATAGCAAGACATGAAGGGGCTGATATAGGATTGTTGCTATTGTCAATATGCAATCAATGATGCTATTTGTGACTTCTAGGAATAAGGCACTTTCTTTGCATGTCCTTCCATTCGTGCACTTACTGGCTATGATACGACACCATACTCATACCAAACTAACAAACATTTCTAGATAAAAGCAAATCCTTGATATTTCTGTGAAAAGCAACTGAAGCACAGGTATACAAGCGTGCGCACAGACATCCTGTGCAACATGGCGTTGACTCATATCCTTTCCTCTTTATTCTAGGGAAATAAATGTTGTTCCTGTAGCTTGATGTGACTGAAGCTTGCACAACTTGGATGTCTTTTCATACTCATTCCATTTTTATAAACCTACTTCTATTGGTGTAGCAGCATAGTAGGCATTAGTCTTTATCTCACTGTAGTTTTTTGCTTGTTTTAGAGTAGTACGCTTTTTATCATATATGCTAGACGCAGTGGCGGCGACTAGGAAATCTGTTTGGTGGGGCACACTGAAATTATGATACGATGTCTAGCACCCTTCAAGCCCCTTAGATATGCATAAACATTGTTCTCATATAGCAAAAAAGTTTATAAGGAAATGAGGCTCAGAAAGTTAAGAAATTCCTAAGAATATCACCAGGCTCATATTACAGAACTCATTTTCTTGATTGCCAACAATCTACTTTGCCTCTTTTTTCCACTCAAAATTTCAAGGTGTTCCGTTTTGGCCATTTTATTCAAGTAAAATTTAAGACAATATCAGCCTTAAGTTCTGAAAGAGTTAAGAATGTTTATTGCTTTATCTCTGTAGCCAACGAGAGATCTCCTGAAATTTTGGTTGAGCTGAAACTTGGTTTTTGTGACATACTAGAAACTTCAATCTTTTCCCGCATACATATTTGATTGTAATAACGTACATCAGTTTTTTCAACCGAGGTACTACGGAACCCTAGGGTTCTGTCAGCACAGTCCAGGAGTCCCACCAGAAGTTATGCACGAGCTACAAAGGACAGTACAGTTTCACTCTACTGTGCAGATAGGTGATCAGCGATTCCTTGAGCCACTGGAATGCATTCTTGGGGTTCCACACCACCAAAAAGGTTGAAAAACGCTAACGTAAAATATGAAATAAGCCCTCAGATATTGTACCACGTGATTCCTCAAGGACAATTTTGCCACCCATGAAACACAGGTCTTGATACCGACTTGGGCCTAGTCATTTCACTTAAAGTTTATCTTGTGCTGACTAACGATTAACATCATTTGCTAAGAGGCTGCATGCTATCTTCACTTCAATAAAAGTGAATATTGCAGTGGTGAGTAAAGGCACCGTGATAGTTAACTATGGTAATACAGAAGCAGCTTGAGGTTACTGATGAAATGCAAACAGATCAGATGAATGGCTATATCATTCTTGGCATGCTCTGCCATAGCAAAGCTCCATAAGGATATGACCTTGCATCGTTTATGTAAAATATACAAGACAGATCGAGTGCAAGTGGTGGGAAAATGAATACTGCTGTATTTTGTGTTTTTAAAAGGAATAACCTGTATCATGGAGAAAAAATCTAGTTCCTGACAGTCCTAGGTGGAGCACTGCTCCTCCTCCTCCTGGCCTAATAGACGCGCCGCCACTGCTTATGCTAATATAGCAGCATCTCGTAGGCACTAGTTTTTGTCACCTTGTATTTTTTGACTTGTATTGTTGAGTATTACTTTTTTACTCATATCTGATAGGCAGTTCTTCCAAGGACGCCGAAGAGGGGGTAGGTAGGAGCAAGCATTTTTCCCACTTTTCAGTTCAAGGGAGCAGGGGGCAGAATTGCTCTTTTGGAAGTACAATAGCTTTCTTATCAAACGTTATGATACAACGTAGATCTAAAAAGCTATTTAGACAAGCAATGTTTGATTGAAAAAGACAATTACTGATGTAACTATGAGCAAGATCTCCCTTACTAATGGATGTTGATGAAAATGTCCCAAAGTTATGCCTCAGAATTCCTCAATTTTTCAACTCGCTTTATTCACTTGCGGTAGTTGGTGCTCTTTTGCTCCTGGTGCCCCCCGTGCCCCTTTATCATTCCAGCACTCCAGAGATCATATTCCTATGTCATGCTATTGGCTCTTCAAGCTCGATGCAAGATGGGCTCATAGGTGGAATTCTAGAACATGACAAGCTTATTTATGGACATGTTTCTCTTGAGGAAGTTTTTGGGTTTTATGTAATTGAAGGCGGAGCTCTTTCATACACTTTGGATTTATTGTGTCTCACGGTGACCATTGCGCAGTGACATATCTTGAATTCATTGTCAATCATTGACAATCTGTGCAAACATTCCATTTTCAAACATAGAAGTTATGAAATTTGAACTATTGTTTCTACTTGCAAGATATATTTATCTTTCAAGTGAAATTGCAAAAAAATATTTCATTACTCAGCACTGAAAGCTTGGAACGATATACCTGCTGAGCTATGTAAGTTCCCTATCCAAATTTGTTTCAAAAAACAACTGAAAACATATTTGAAGGGCTAGACTCAGACGTTAGAACTCGGTTACCATGAAGATCAGCACTCATTTATAGGGTCAAATCTTTATTTCGATTTGGTAGCTTTTTAGCTAGTTGAAGGTATAATTCGTGTAGAAGGATTTTCATTGTCATTATTTCAAATGTTCGGTTATCTTATTGTACCGAAATAGACAGAAGATGGACAAAACACATGCATCAGGCGCTACAAAATAGCTGGCAAATAGACCTTGTTGCTGAAGGATAAATAACTGCAACTATTGCTACAGTACAGTTAGTTTCTACCATCTTGTTTACTCGCCATGCTACGTACCCATCCTGGGCACTGGAAACTAATTGCCCTAACAAAGACCTCTTTTTCGCAGATCCCACAGTTGCTACCATGAAATGAAAAAATTACGAGTTCCATGTTAACTTTGAGCAGTAGAGTTAAGGGGAAGATTCATGTGACATGCAAGTGAATATACTTTCTATTCGCAGCTATTGAAGTCTTGAAGTAATAGACCTACCTGCATTCTACATTTTATCCTGTAGGTCCTCTATACCTCCTAGAAATCACAGGCTTGAGTCAGCTTGTCCATAGCCACATCTTGTGGAAGTTCTATTTAACAGCTAGAGTTGTACAATAGAAACTGTTCATTAAGGGCATATAGTTTTGCACAGCAAAGATACAATTGTGCGGTAAGAATACAATAATTGCGCACGTAGATAATTTGTTTGTGTCCTTGGAAGATCTAATGGCCGGTTTTCACTTGAACGAATGCACCGATTCGATGGAGGCGGCTGAAATCAAATTTGATGGGTCAGGGGACTATCAGTTCAACCATTTGAGATTCTCGACTAGCCTATTTTGCCAAGAGTAGCCGAGGGTGAATCAACATTTGAACCTACTACGCATGCACAAAGTTAGGCCGCCTTCACGGAATTGATGCATTCGTATAGGAGGAAACCGACCTTAAGTGTGTCGTTAGAAAGCAGATTGTTGCTATGACTGCTGTAAGTCACTATATGAACATATTTTTTTGCAAGTATCTTTTATGCTGCAAACTATTTTATTGATATGTTATAGTTAACAATTACCTTGTGTACTTAGCTGATGTTTTATCGAACTCGTTAGAGCAATTTTGACTTGCACCACTTAGCTACTTCTAATTTTTTAACATAGTATATTCTGGTTATTCCGGATCGATGGGGAATAAGGAATAATATCCAGATTAAACGGAAATCCGGGTAAATAGTTGGTTTTATTTTGAGGCATAAATGAATTATGGATTATAATAATGAAAGTGATGCTTGAAAATAGTCAAACTAAAATATTCCCTATGACTTCGGACAATATTTTAATGATATTTTCATTACTTATTATAAATTGATTTGAAACAGGAGAGGTATGAATGTTGTGCAGCCCATCAACAAACATTTCCTGCGAAAAGGACTGCCAGTTAGTGAAATAGTTGTGGCGGAATCCAATATATATGGTGCTTTCTGTCTTTTTCTTCTTAAAAGAGAGTTTTTTAATGATATTACTTTGATAGTTCTATAACTTCGAGCATTTTGGAAATCTATGTTTCACGGAAAATACAGATTGCTCGATTCCGGATTATCCAGAGAATAGCTTATGCTGTAGTTTATTTGGAGCTAGTTGAACGCGTATGATAGATTGTGCCTCCACTAATATGTCTTAGCACTCTAGCGATACTTTGAAAATGAGTCTTGCGCCCCATTCACACTGTGCTAGATTCACACATATCGCATTACTTGTTATATCAGATAGGCCTTCCATTCACACTATACCGGATGAATCAGATGATTTCGGGCCCGGGCTCCGTGATCCCTTAAACTGCCACTGAGTGTGAATGGGGCCTTAATCACCGTAGTAGTCCTCATGACCTGACCAGCATTTGTAATGAAATACCATTAGGTATTAGAGTTGTCAGAGAGCAAACGTGACCTTTTGATGCATATCACTGCTTTACCAAATGCCCAATTTTCACAACCCATAATAAATTACCGTAGCTCACTTCAACAATAGCAACTACGCAAAAACCTCGAAGCCAAAAGTTCTCTGAAAACGTTGTTAGTGTAATCTAGAAGTCCCTTGATAGATGTAGGTATTGACCTAGGTTGAATGTGGGCAGGCATCAGGAAAAAATCTCATGAATGATATATAATTGGAAAGTCCCTTTTGTTGCATTTGAATGGCATTGCTCGTACCATAATTAACTATGTTCGCACCCAGCAGAATACAAATAAGGGTAATGGATTCGTGCTAAATAAAGGCATCTGATTGGCTAATTATTTATTTTGCAAACAAATCCACTCATAGGCCAATTACAAAGTTTACCTCTGTTTTCTGCAGGCCATTCTATGAAGCGAAAGCATTCGTTGACACGACAGCAATGAAAAGAGCTGAGCTGTGTAGAATAACCGCTCTTCTATAACGGCCAGAATTATTCGGTCCCTTGCGCGACCGCAATTGGCAGGTTGCACTGTACTGCTATTGCTACTGTTCAAAAATGCAGTATTCAGAACTAGCAACATATCGTTAAATGGCAAAAGTAATCCGGCTTCATATTGTCCAATGAAACAATGCTAAAACGTCCTGCTTTCGAAAGTGAGGTTCACATTTCCAAATAAAGGCTTTTTGGGAGCTTTGAAATTAGGCCCACCAACAGGGAGCAGGAGGTTCGTAACGACTAGATTGACAATAAGCCGTACTTAATAGCAGTTAATGGGGAAAGGTAAACATTTCAAGCCAGCAGTACCATTTTAAACAGCTTTTTACCGAATTTTTGTCCTTTAAGGAAAGTTTTGTTCAAATTTGTACCTTTGAGGTTGCGAAAATACTTCACGGAAGCAACTCCATGCAAGGAGGGTGAAGGTGTTGCTTACTATTTTTAATTAGCGTTCTTACCACATCACTGGTATCTATTCGAATTTACCAATTTGCTGCATACCCTTTTGAGCCAAGAAAAATACTTGAATTTTTTGCCTACTTCTATCAGCAAGAACTCCTAAGAAAGGGGAACATCCCTCTCTTGCCTAAAGATAAGGTAAGTCTCCTCTTGACAATTGCCCAAACATATTTTACCTATTGCTTAGTCCTCAAATGTGTAATTTTTCCTCCATAAATATGAACCCCATCCGGCTCATTGACATGCCTCGCTTGTACTCTCATTGTTTCTTAGCCAATGGGAAGCCGGAGCACTTTTGCGATTTGACGAAATGTAACTAGCATTGTAAGGTAGACTTGTTAAGAACGTAATAGTACCAACAAGGGCAAGAACTGTTAGTGGATGCACCATTGGCTTAATTGCACAAATGCAAAAGCATTGTTATAAGAACACTAGTATTTTTGAGTATTTTGGATTGTATAACGTTGATCTTATGAAATTAAAGACACGCCACTGGATGGTAGTCAAATCATCGTTTTATTCAGCTTTCTCCTTTGGGGTTCCTCTGCAAGACGATTTGCAATTGACATGTACAACTTTTGCATTAGAGGAAACTGTTTTTGCTGTTTTACGATTGCAAGAAATATGAATTATTCGTTTTGAGCATCTTTCTTGCTTTTGATAGACAGATTGAAGTGGTATTCATCATGACTTGAATAAGACCTTAATCAAAGATATTTTCAGTTTTCCTGGGATCTGCAACTTCTCACTGTATAAATGTTGTATGGATGCGGCTACTACGTGGAATTTCTAAGTTTAATGACCGAGACCAAATCTTTTTTGTCTATTTCAGTTTTTCATCCCCTACTTTTAGGATGATAAGGCCCTAGTCCACACTTAAGTATCTATGCACTGTTGACACTTAAATAATATCTATGACCTTGTTATTATTTCCTTTAGGCAATACCAAAGGTGTTGTTCATTAAAATCCTTTGGCATCGCTCACTATCTTCACTTTTGCAGCACTAGCCCCCCATCGCTTTTTCTGTGGCACCACCGCTAAAAGTGTCCCATGACTTTTTCGTCTAGGCAAAATTGTTAAAAGAATTAGCGAGAAATGCTTACGGTGAAGTGATTGCAAACCTAGGTGGTCACGTGGTCCATCGCATCAACGCGTGATGTAATCAATTCATGCACACAAGTGGGGGCATTTCTTGTTTTTCCAAAGCATTTCTTGTTTTGCATGTGTAGCGAGCTTTGTATAGTAGCCTTTTAGTTTGCTGCAGTAACAATTCTTACAAGGGCATAGTGCTATTCATATTGCACCCGTCTCTAGTTGATCCCACACATGGATTTATATCTTCACAGAATGTCATCAAATGATTTTATCTTTGTGCTGTCTTTTCAAAGACCTTGGTTACTTTGATGAAATATCAGACATTGTCAGTCATTTTCAGAACATTTAAATCGCACAAGCTAGTTTTTTCACAATAACCACTTCAGCAATAAGAAAAACAATTAAGGCAAGCAAAGCTTGAACCTTGTGAAAAACAAGGCTCGTACGGGTTTTGCAAAGTTATTTAAAGTTATGAAAGTTGATAGTATCATTATCTAGGGGCCTGGAAAGTTTTGGACAAGGGAGCTTTTCAACTGACAGTACATAAATAGTCTGTTGGTACTACAGAACAACACACTAATCACTTTCTTCTATCAATAAATAGCAGCCATTATTAATAGCAATGAGATGTAAAGAGAATAGTGTGAGCATGTGCATGGAACTCTGATTGTAACTCTCAGTGTTAGTCATGGACGTAATTTCTGGGGGGCTAGGGGGGCTGAAGCCCCCACCAGTAAGTTTGATGATACAAAAATTTTTTTATGTACATTATACTGCGTTTAGAAGGTCAGAGAATGCATCAACATCAATAACCACATGGTAAATTACTAGGGGGGCACTACAGTATATGCACTTCATATTTTCTTTTTAAATTGGCCACACTTAGGCCAGACTTTTTCTATACTGCGGAAATTGTTTTAATAACGGTATTGTATTTTTAGACGCTTTAAAACTATAAAAAAATGTACATTTCAATTCACAAAAGAAACTTTGTATTAAAATTGTTATTAAAATTACATATTTCGAATATCAATTTCGAATCCGAGTCTCGAATTGAATCATCATACAAAGAAAAAACAAACAGATCATTTTTCAAAATGGCATCTGCAGATTCTGGGAAGAGCTCTTCATCTACTGGCGATTTTCCGGAAAAGCCACACCAACCGAGATCAATAAAGTTTCCTATGAGAGACATAGGGAAGCAGAAGCGAGCGTTCAACCCCAAATGGTTTGATCAATTTACATTTTTTCATTACAGGAAAGATAGTGATTCTGTGATTTGGCATACCTGTGCACTCGCAGACAAAGGCTATACAGTAACTATTTCTGGTGTTTTTCTATTACCGTGCAGAATGAGAATGAGAACTTTCGTGATCCTAATTCATTTTAAGGCCTCAGAGATGGCAAAATCTCTGGAGCTTCCGGGGGCTCCAGCCACCTGGACCCCTGCAAGGGCTCTGCCTTGGAACCGCTGGGTGCCTTGCAGCGCCCCCAGACCCCCAGCTGTTTTAGGCAACGACCTACGGTCATTGCGATAGCCAAGGTGCACTAAATTACGGCCTAGCCATATAAATTAGCTCCCTCAAACTTTTTGTGGAAATTACGACCCTGGTGTTAGTTGGGTGTGTCGTCACAGTGATAGTTGAGCTTGTATTGTGTGTACTGTCAGTTAGGCATCAAGCGTGCTGTGGCGTCTAGGGGTTATGGGGGCATGCTCCCCTGGAAATTTTGAAATTCAGATCCTCTGAAATCGCCGGAAATGCATAAATCTGTATTTAGTCTAAGAAAGGAAGATTTCGTGAGAATTCATGAGAAGTGGTGGGAGTAATGAAAAATGGGTGTGGATTTTTATTTCAAAGATTTTGTAGGGTGAGTCTCATGATCTAGTGTCACATGATCTAGGTACTTTTGGGTAATACAGTCAGTTACATTTACAATGAAGTCATTCAAGATGGTTGCCATGGTTTCAGAGTCAGTTATTGGCTTAACCTTTGTATCCATGAGTTTATTGATAGCGTTAGCCCGTGAATCTTTATTAATTATTGATTTAATTCTTTTCCACAATAGCGTCATATTCCCAATGTTACTATGAAAATATTCTTGAAAATATTCCTTCCTGCTTTCTTTGAGCCCTGAGACCACTCTATTTCTTAGCTTTTTATAAAACTGTTTGTTGTAGAGTCAAGCTTTCTTTTTTGCTGTCTAAGGATTTTATCCCCTAGATGCATCATTTTTACAATTCTAGCATTTATCAATTAGGATTTGTTATGTAATTTAACATCCTCTCTTGTAAGTTTCTTCATTGGAGCATGATTCTGAATAATTCCTTCAAGGTCAGCTAATATGTGGTAAATTTTTGATTTACATTAGATGCATTATCATATATGTAATCAACAACAAGTCTCCGAAAATCTGTAAGAAATCTTTCTTGGTCAAATTTAGAATAGTCATGCTGATAGTATGAAACATTTTTGTATAAGGAACCAGCCTTCCTGACTATCAAAAATTGTAGGAAATGATCGGAATTATGCGTAAAGATGTTATAGTTTTGAAATTACAGATGTTAGAATGTATATTGTCATCAATAGTAAAAAGATGATCAGACCCTCTAGTAGGATGAATTATATATAGAAGAAAATTTTGAGAAAGAAGAAGATTAACAAAAGTACAGGTTGGAGCATGAGTGTCATAGCTTAAGAGGTTGACGTTGAAGTCTCCTAAGATAAAAACTTGCCAATTTGCAACAGTGGAATTAGATAATGTACTCTGAATATGTTCAGTAAAATATCCAATACCAGAACTCTGATGTCTATATGCATAGCAAATGAAAATTCTTTTTATCAGTAGAATTTTCAGTTTCTACCCAGAAAAAGTCTCATACTCATCACTGTCACTGAAATTGAAACAGACGTAGAAAGCTGAGATAGTTCTTAACGTACTGCGCCACCCAATTTGAACAAGATTCCAATAAGCGCATTTGTTTCTTTTCAAGCTAAAGATGAATGATGACCGTAATATTTTTCCTATTATTAACAACTGCATTTTCTGATGTTCTAGAGGACATGACCTCAATACATTTTTCGATCGCTCCGCTCACGACATGGACAGCTTTCTCCTGTTGGACTAGAACTCTTAACTTATAATGTGCAATTGTAATTTTACATATATCTGGAGGAAGGTCAGAGTTTTACCCATTGCAAAGCTAATTGGGTACTTTCTCTTTGTACTGTTTCAAGGCATTCAATTGTAAATGATGTATTTTCAGCCATAATACCTATAGTAGATGTGAAGTAATTACCATTTAGCATACTAGTTCTTGGTGAAGGGGGACTGTCTGACCAAGCTACCCACGAATTCTAGAAAGCATACATTGGTTGACAGAGATTTTGAAAAGTCTGCAATTTTCTGATAGATCCACAGTCTCAATGTCAGGTCTTCAACTATACTCTACAATTTTCGTCAAGAAACCAAATGTTTTCATGTAAAAGCATTTATTCAAGTCATCAATAAATGCTCCGCCCGCCTGTGTTCCTGATAATTTTCAGATCTCAGTCACTTCTTTCTTGTATATTTACATAGTTCTTATACAACAGCGTGTATCGCAATATTCATTTAACGGAAGCAACATTCTCCGCAGGATCTCATCATCTATTTTACATTTTACTATTGTCCCCCTCCAACTTGTAATTCTGGCCTCTAAAACATTTGCTAAGTTCCTACTATAGAGTTTGAGAGAGTATGAAATATTTCTGACCCTTTGGAAGCAACCATATCCCCAGCAAAATTTAAATTCTTATCTATTTTGCTGAATCAGATCATTAACTCTATAAAAGGCAAGGCCGGCCTAACCTGTTGAAATAGTTTTTACCTGGGATACTGTCATTGTAACCTTCTTTAATAGTAATTTAATTTAATCTCAGGCACCAAATAGACGCCCCGCAACTTTGTAGCTTTTCGATCTTTTTCTAACTCCCAGACCTTATTATAAACCCGTTTATTAATTTCAAGGAAATTGACTTGTTTTACAAACCCGTCATTTCATTTCTTTGCTAAGTTATTACCATTTACGACCAAATTCCAAAGCAAAATTGCGTGCTTTTGCATTTATTTTAGTTTTATGCTTTATGACAACTTTTTTATCGGCAATCCATTGTAATTACTTGGGGCGTTTGCAGTATTTTGGAAAGTGTGTTTTTTGATTACTATTTTTAGGACCGCCTTATATTCACTTTACATGATTTTAGATATAGTATGTTTATTTTGTAATCTATGCTATGGAGGGCCCTATTAAAGCCAGCGGTGCTGAATAAGCACCCTCCTAAAATATGTAAAATGAAATGAAAGGAATTACCAATTACACATATTAGTATTTGGTGAAAGGGGAGCTGCCAAGTTGTTAATCACCACTCCAAGAAATGGCCAGGCCACCCTTTCGTGTCCCTAAATGTTTGTTGTTCTAGGGAAAAGCCCTTAAACTCCCCTATTAAACGCACTCTCTCCCATTTCCTTCCAACAGTTCATGGTTAGGGTCATTAGAAAGCAATGCAAAATGCATCTCCAAAGCCGCAGAACATAATCCAAGTAGCGTCCCTTTCAAGAGTATTGTTAATGGAATTTTCATTAGGCCATGGTCAAAATGTTGGCAAAATCTCAAATAACCCCCAAAGAAAACTGCTAGTTCCACCGTTGTGGACACAATTGATGAAACACAGCCGTGAATTATGAAAGTTCCAATATTGAATCGAAATAGTTAATAAGATTTAAGCCGCTGGAAATGTGAACCATACTCCTTTTTATGTAAAAAGAATGTTTGTGAGAATATCAAAGCTCAAGTCAGTAAAATTTAAGAATAATCTTGAAAAAATGTAAACTCAAGTTTCACTCTCGAATTAATATTTCTACTCTCTACTTTTCAAAGCAGCAGCTAACTAAGCCGTCTCAGGAAAGAGTTTAAGGCCTGCGAGAGCTTAAAGTCTCTGTTTTATTTATCAGTCTATGTGCGATAGAAATAATAAAAACGTAAAGACATCTTCTGTCACTATTGCATATTATACAATAAAATTTGGTTTGTAAATAGTCTGTTGATACTACAGAAATTTACCACAGCACGAAAAAGCGGCAACATAATTTTGACATACTGAAAGCTTTTTTCGTCCGACACTCATCAGAGTATGAAAACGTCGGATAATGACCTAAAGGTAAACCTAAATATATATCCAGATGCAGTTAATGTGTTAGGATGCGTCTAATTGGCCCCAAGTGTGACCAATTAGGACCTATCAACATTCTTTTACTTGAAGAGTCCCAATGAGAAAACAAACTCTTTTTATCTATACAAGACTGGGTTTTGAGTCTTGATGTAAACAGATTCCAAAACATTTAAATGAAAAGACGATCTTGCTTGCCCAATGATCCGAAAATTGTCGTCTGTATATGTTTTGGCGCATTCTGGATTTGCGATAAGG
>OLMO02000231.1:4715651-4725895 GCA_900291935.2 Cassiopea xamachana | reverse complement strand
CTTTAGTATGCCAGCATGAACCTGTCTATCCAACTCCTGATCTACCATAGGCTTCACTGCATATGGGACAGGGCGTGCCTTAACAAACACAGGTTTAGTACCATCTTTAAGCCTCAACTCTGCCTTGTATCCTTCAATACATCCAGGTTCACCATCAAATAATTGTGTATGCTCCTCAAAAATCTTATCTAGATCACTATCTGTTGTAACTTGTATTGAAAAGACAGCAGACCAATCCAATTTTAGCTTCCTAAGCCAATTCCTTCCTAGAAGTGCAGGACGATTTCCTGCTATGACCACAAGTGGAAGTCTTGCTTGTTGTTCCTTATAAGTGGTATTGACATCAAACTCACCCAATACCTTTAGTGTATCACCACTGTAGGATCTCAATTTCTTGGCTGTTTGATTTAACTGCATATGTGCTAAATACTGCTTGTAAAAACTCTCAGAGACCACTGAAACACTAGCTCCAGTATCAATTTCCATACTTAAAGGGTAACCCTTAATAATGAGAGTTTCCTTAATTTCTTTGCTCTTGTCAGTAACCGTGTAAATTCCATACAATTCACCGTCTGAATCTGAATTACTTACATCACCATCATCTACATGATGTGCCTCTTTGAATCTAGTGTTGCATTTGCTTGCAATATGGCCCACAGCAGAATATTTATAGCATTTACTGTCTTTAAATCGACATGACTTCTGAATATGCTTTCCTCCACAACGCCAACAACGTCCAGCAGGTCTCATTTTCGGTTCCGCAAATTCATCTTTGTGAGATTTACAGTAAGATTTATGGCTCGACTTTTTCTTTAAGGTACTTATTTGATTCACGGACGCCTCTGCACGGTCAAGTAAAACACGGCCCGTTTGCAATTCTGTGCAATCTTTACGTGCTAATTCCATAGATCTGGCAATCTCTATAGCCTTCGTGAACGTCAAATCAGACTCTGTCAACAACCGTCGTCTACAGTTTTCGCTTCTCAATCCACAGACAAAGCGATCACGAAGAGCTTCATTCAAAAAATTGCCGAATTCGCATGTACTAGCCAATTTCTTCAACATAACAACAAAATCTGACACAGATTCGCTCTCTTGTTGATCCCTTTTGTAACACCGATAACGTTCGGCAATCACAATAGGCCTAGGTGCATAATGTGTCATGAGCGTTTCCTTCAACTGAGCGTACGACTTGACAACAGGCTTATCGGGCATCAATAAATTCTTCAAAAGCCCATATACAGACGATCCAATTACACTTAAAAATACAGCCTTTTTCTTACCATCTCCGGTGATTTCGTTCGCCACCATAAATTGCTCAAGGCGATCCAAATAACATTGAAAATCCTCCTTGTCATCATACTGTTCAATGCTGCCTATGTAACTCGCCATAATAATCAAACTTCAGAAGTCCAGGTGAACCTATTGCAGCAATTATCCCATCCTCGTCGCCAGTTGTTATATTTTAGGATATTATCCAAGGGGTCGATGGCCTACCACACCAAGTATCATCCAGCTCGCCTCCGCCCTCCTGCGCACATGCGTGCATGTATCCTAATATACATTAATATATCACAATGACAAAGTTAGGAAAAGGGGTCTTGGGGCTTTGCCCCAGAATATCTTTCCAAATGCATTCCTCACAACTGTGGAAAATTCTCCTTTTCAATGTTTCTGAAAGAAAAATACACAATTTTATGACTGCTTTCAGACCTTCTTACTCTTTTGGGTATAACTTATATTATAGGTCCTCCAATGCTCATCCTAATCACTACACATTGTAAACATTTAATACCTCACAGAACTAATCCACCAGTACATAAAATAGTTATAATTATCTTTAAACTTTGTATGGGAGGCTGCTAAGATGAAATTACCAACAAATTTCAAAATTTGTTCAAAAATTTTAGGCTATGTTGACATAAGTTTGATTGCACACTCTTTTGCTTGTCATGAATTTTACCATAAATGCATAAGAATAATAGAATGATTTTACAAAATGATATATGATTTATATACAAAATATTGAATGATTTTAATGCATTTCTTGCGTTGGAAATTATACTTTGTATATCCTCTAAAGTAAAATTATGGATAAAATATGCGTCTTCACCTCTAACTTTTTCAAAGGCACTCACTACACATGAAATTAACCTTCCTGTTCCTCTCTCAGATCTTTGACCCCAATACATATTCTTTGTTCATCTGGGAAGATCTGCAAACATTGGGGATGATCCATGATCATCAGGAATATCTATATAGGGGATGATTGTCAATGACTTGCAATATATCTACGCTAGGCTTTAAGAACAAGCAAAAGCGGTTTTACTTCAATAATAGGCCAGAGAAAAGCATAGAGTTTTGCAAACAAAGTTAAGAAAAGTTTGTGTTTGTTAGCTAATAGTTAAGGAATTATTTTCAAAATCTCCTTATTAACCAATTTCATTCTCAGCCTGAAGCACAATGTTGTCAGAGCTCAGTCTTTTCTTTCTTAGTTACATGGTTCTTATGCAACAGCTTGTATCACAACAGTCATTGTATTGAAGCAACATTCACCAAGGATCTCGTCATCCATATTAAATTTTGCTATTGTCCCCTCTAATTTGTAATTCTGGCCTCTAGAACATTTGTTAGGTTCCTAATATAGACTGAGAGAGTATTAAGTATTTCTTACTCTTTGGAAAGCAACCAAATTCCTATCACAATTTAAATTCTTATTTATTTTGCTGAATCAAATCATTAACGCTAGAGAAAGGCAAAAACAGAACCATACTGGAAAGTATGCAGTTGGTCCACCACAGATGTACGCCAAAAATATTTGTAGTGTGCCAATATCACTCCCAACTGGTGTGTTCACACAGGGCTATGCCTAGACCATGGTTCATTCACGTTTTTAAGATTGAAGTAAATTGAGATGGGGGGCTCAGATATAGAAGCTCAGTTAAAATCTCAGAGCTTTTGTATAGAACATTCCTTCCCTTAATGAATCAGAGAGTATTGTCTCTTTTTGCGTAAGTACAATACTTGCCAAAAGTCCATGGGACACTTTCAAAAAATTATGAAAAACTATAGCCTTCTCAGTATTTCAATCACTACTCTTTCTACGCACCCCCCCCTTCCCCCTAATACAATGTTGGTCTGTTCCTGAGACATTTGGCGTTATTGTGCGCGAAAACGTTTTCCNTCTTGCCTTGGAATGACATGCTCTTGTTGTTGGAAGGTCACGTCGTTCACTTTGCTGCGCCCAAAACTTCATATGCTCGAGATATCAAATTTACATGCGACACGCCAGTTTTTGCCACATCGAAGTCTTCCATAGTTTTCATCAAAGGCTCCACTATTGATGAGACAGAGACAGAAATGATGGACGTAAGATGGAGAAAGCTTCACTTCTTTCATCAGCTTCCTATCTCCTCTCAAAAAACAGTCACACCATGTGGTTGCTGTTTTGCGAGATTTCTATTAGATGCTGACTGATAGTTGCTCCACCCTCGCTCTGTAGCTTTTTTGTACCTATATTGTGCTTCATTGTTTACAGCTTTAAAACAACAGACTGCTACCTATAGCACGCTGTGTGTTGTTGTCATGAACGCTACATTCTGCACAGTTTACGGTTCATAAATGAGTTTAAATGCTCTGTAATTCAGCACACACTGGGCATTTTATTTATGAAAAGTGTGTACAAGGTGTACATACATTGTGTACATCCAGCACCATACCTAAAATCCATTGAAATATCACGAATAGTAAAATACTGACACTTTACACTGTAAACGGTTAAAAGAGATAGGGTCATATGATTCTTTACTGTCAAAAGCTTGTAAACTGTCCAGTACTCATCATATTTCGCTGTACGGATAATAATAAATTCATGAAAATTCATTAAAGTATGTAAAAATATTCGGTACATTTTGTGCTGTACTTACCCGTTCTCCTTGTTGATGACAAACGGCTGAATTGGCATGGTTTTGGCCACAGGTTACACTGTAAACTGTCCTCTAGTTATCCCTTCGGCATGTTGTTGTTGCTAAGTATGATTTGTATTGGAGCACACTCTAGCGCGTTGAGCATTGTGAAAGCATAACCTTTGTATACAAAATAAGGTTATACTTTCACATATTCCTCTTCTCTGCGCCCATTCAATATTAACTTTAGGGTTGTTTTTAAAGGAAGCCAGACGTGACTCTAATGTCCCAGCATACTATAAGTTATCACAATGGACTTTACTTGTGTGCGCATTATCAGGGCCTCCCACAATATGGAGATATAGCACCCCTAGACCATTTTCCCGCATAATCAGAGACCCAGACTATTTTTCAGCTTTTGCAGTATTAACCTATCTAAGTATCTCTTTAGTGTATTTTTGATATTTGTACCCCACCTAAACTGCAAATATTAATAGAATTACAGTAAAATGCTTAATATTTCGTTCGGCAACCATGATTTTTTGTGATCTGAACTAGATTTAGAAATATTACATCGAATTGCGATCTTACGAAATGGCCAGTTGAACTGTTCTCTCAAGAAGTTAGCATAGACTTTCTTCTTTTCCGAAATGTTCACCTGTCTCGCCATCACACTTCGATATTTCAGACCATTAAAAGTCGATTTATGTCACCACAGGCAACCTTTTATAACCGTTTTTCGAATTTCCACATTAATCTGTCGAATATTGCCAGCATATATTTGAAAACGAGGTTACGTCTTTTGCGCCTTTTATGAGGACAGTACTAGTGAAAACTTTGCTTCTTTTGCACTATATAGAGCCTAAAACCTCATGTTTTGCCATACATGACATATGGCTGCAAGCTCATACACCATCATGCCTTTTACATGCATTTCGAGCAGACAAATAGAAGAACATTTACCCCCTTGCGTCACTATGACGTCAGAGGGTTCATTTATGGAAAAACTATTTTCACCATCGTAATCAGCGCCCTCGAAAACCCCAAACCCCCCATTGATTGCAGCTCAATATCTTATATCCTTCGATTTTCATATCAGACAATACTTGCCAAAAGTCCCTGGGACACTTTCAAAAAATTATGAAAAACTATAGCCTTCTCAGTATTTCAATCACTACTCTTTCTACGCACCCCCCCTTCCCCCTAATACAATGTTGGTCTGTTCCTGAGACATTTGGCGTTATTGTGCGCGAAAACGTTTTCCGGTACCGCATGTACTTCACTCAAAATCCAACATTGTTTTGGGGGAGGAGGGGGCCGAATGTGCCGTCCAGATTTAAAATTTGCAAAGTGTCCCAGGACTTTTGGCGGGTATTGTAGTGCATTGAAATATCATTTGTTTGGGCTTGCCCCCGAAACAGATTTTTACGTAATGCCCTCTAGATTTGGAAAACGCCCTTTTGCAGAATAGAATTCATTTTTCATCACCAATCTTTATCTTTAAGAATGAGAAACTGATCCCTCCAACCAGTAACATGATGCCATACACTGTCTTAGGGGGCAAGATGAGATTTGGCATCCCGTTGCAATCATCTTCGTGCATCCTGCCTTTGGAGCTAGCAAAAAGTTAATACATTAGATTTTCTGAAATCGTGAGGAACGCGTACATTCCTACTTATTCTCACAAAGATTTGCAGTATTTTCATTAGACCTTTCTTGTATTTTCCACATGAAATGGCCTTTTGCAATATAACTGGGGATAAGGTATGGCAACCAATGATGAAATTGGATAATAGCACGCCAGTCCCTACACATAAGCATTCCAGGGGGTATGGGGGCATGCTCCCACGGAAAATTTGAAATTCTAATCTTTTTTCCTGTAGCTCCTTGATAATTCTCCAAAAATCTTTCTTTCATTCCACGATTTTAGCAGAGAAAACCGTCTCTTAAGTTTCCCTATTTCGAGCCTGCCTATGTAATCCATGAGAAATCTTGATTTGCATTTAATGGCAGCTGTTTTTAGTTTATCGCTAGTTCTCATCAGATGCTTGAGGCTTTATTAATCCAAGGGCAACATCTCTCAGACACACACATATCCTTTAATGGTGCATTTTTCTATGACAAAAGAGAACAAGGAAGACCAATTATTGACAAGTATTCTCACAAAGAATTGCTGTATTTTCATGAGACCTTTCCCGTATTTTCCACATAAAATGACAATGCACAATATAACTGGGGATAAGGCATGACAGCCAATGATGAAATTGGATAATAGTACATCAGTCCCTGCATGCAAGCACTCTTGGGGGTATGGGAGCATGCTCCCCGGAAACTTTGAAATTCAGATCCGCTGTATTCGCCGGAAATTCATAAGTTTGTATTTATTCTAAGAAAGGAAGATTTCGTTAGAATTCATGAGAAGTGGTGGGAGTAATGAAAAATGGGTGTGGATTTTTAATACGAAGATATTGTAGGGAGAATCTCATGATCTAGGTATTTTATGGTTAATACTATCAGCAACATTTACAATGAAGTCATTAAAGATGGTTGCCATGGCTTCAGAGTCAGTTATTGGCTTACCCTTTGTATCCATGAGTTTATTGATAGCGTTAGCCCGTGAATCTTTGTTAATTCTTAATTTAATTCCTTTCCACAAGAGCTTCATATTCCCAATGTTTCTATGAAAATATTCCTTCTTTGAGCTCTGAGGTCACTCTATTTATTAACTTTTTACACAAACTGTTTGTTCTAGAGTCAAGCTTCCTTCTTAGCTTTCTAAGGACTTTATCCCCTAGATGCATCATGTTTACAATTCTATTATTTGTCAGTGAATTCTTATGTAATTCAAGATCCTCTCTTGTAAATTTCTTCTATGGAGCATGATTCTGAATAATGCCTTCACGGTCAGCTAGAATTGTGGCAAACATGTCATTTACATTAGATACATTATCATATATGTCATCAAAACCAAGCCTCCGAACATCTGTAAGTAATCTTTCTTGGTCAAATTTTGAATAGTCATGCTGATAGTATGAAAAATTATTGTACAAGGTACCAGCCTTCCTGAGTATCAAAGTTTGTAGGAAATGATCAGCAATATGTGTAAAGATGTTATGGTTTTAAGATTACAGATGCTAGAATAGATAGTTTTAATAATAGTAGAAAAATGTTCAGACACTCTAGGAGGATGAAAAGTTTGAGAAAGGAGAAGATTTACAAAAGTACATGTTGGAGCGTGAGAGTCATAGTTTAAGAGGTTGACGTTGCAGTCACCTAAGATAAAAACTTGCCTATTTGTAACAGTGGAATTAGATAAATTATTTTGAATACGTTCAGTAAAATATTCAATATCAGAACTCTGATGTCGATATTCATAACAAATGAAAATGTTTCTTATCAGTAAAACGTTCAATTTCTACACAGAATGTCTCATACTCATTACTGTTACTGAAATTGAAACATACATATAAAACTGAGATATGTCTTAGCGTACTGTGCCAACCAATTTGAAAAAGATTTCGACAAGCGCATTTGTTTCTTTTCAAGCTAAAGATGAATGACGAACATCATGTTTGTCCTATTATCCACAAAGGCATTTCCCGATGTTCTAGATTTTTTCATCGCTCCGCTCACGAGATGGAACAGCTTTCTTCTGTTGGACTAGAACTCTTAACTTATAACGCGTAATTTACAACTTTACACGTCTTTAGAGGAGAATCAGTGTTTACCCATTGCAAAGCTAATTGGATACTTACTATTTGTACTGTTTCATGGCATTCAATTGTAAATGATGTAGTTTCAGCCATAATACCTATAGTAGATGTGAAGAGTTTACTATTTACCATACTAATTCTTGGTGTAGGGGCACTGTGTGACAAAGCTACTCACGAATTCTAGAAAGCATAAATTGGTTGACAGATACTTTGAACAAAGTCTGCATTTGTCTGATAGATCCACAGTCTCAATATCAGTTCCTAAACTATACCCAGGAATGTTCGTCTAGAAAACAATTGTTTCATGTAAAAGCATTTATCGAAGTTATCAATAATTTCTCCACTCGCCTTTGCTCTTGATAATTGTCAGAGCTCAGTCTCTTCTGTCTTATATACATAGTTCTTATACAACAGCGTGTATCGTAATATTCATTTAACGGAAGCAACATTCACTGCAGGATCTCACCATCTATTTTACATTTTACTATTGTCCCCCTATAACTTTTAATTCTGGCTTCTAAAACATTTGTTAGGTTTCTACTATAGAGTTTGAGAGAGTATGAAGTATTTCTGGCGCTTTTGAAAGCAACCATATTCCCAGCAAAATTTAAATTTTTATCT
Organism: Cassiopea xamachana; assembly: GCA_900291935.2. NCBI lineage: Eukaryota > Metazoa > Cnidaria > Scyphozoa > Rhizostomeae > Cassiopeidae > Cassiopea > Cassiopea xamachana. Next base: position 4,717,656 of record OLMO02000231.1, on the reverse strand, counting down.
ATTTTGCTAGATCAAGTTATTAGCTCTAGAGAAAGGCAAGGGCGGCCTAACCTGTTGAAATAGTTTTTAACTGGTATACTGTCATCATTGCAACCTTCTTTAATTTGGAATGGTCAGTAGTGTATTACGTCTAAAAGCTATTAATTTAATCACAGGCACCAAATAAACGCCCCCTACTTAGAAGTTTTTCGAATTTTTTCTAATTTCCAGACCTTACTAGAACCCCCGTTTACTAATTTTAAGGAAATTGACTTTTTTACAATCCCGTCATTTCATTTCCTTTCTATGTTATTACAATTTACGACCAAATTCCAAGGAAAAAATTGCATGCATTTGCATACATATTAGCTTTATGCTTTATGAAAACTTTTTTATCGGGAATATCCATTTTAATTAGTAAGGGTGTTTGCAGTATTTTGGAAAGTGTGTTTTTTGATTACTATTTTTAGGACCGCCCTATGTTCACTTTACATGGTTTTAGATATAGTATGTTTATTTTGTAATCTATGCTATGGAGGGCCCTATTAAAACCAGCGGTGCTGAAGAAAGACCCTCCTAAAATATTTGAAATGAAATGAAAGGAATTACCAATGACATATATTAGCATGTGGTGAAAGGGGAGCTGCCAAGTTGTTAATAACCAGAAAAATCCAGGCCACCATTGCGTGGCCCTAAATGTCTATTTTTTCTGGGGACAAGCCTTTAGACTCCCCTTTTAACCGCACTCTCTCTTATATTTCCTACCAACAGTTCATGGTTAGGGTCATTAGAAAGCAATGCAAATTGCATCTCCCAAGCCACAGAACATAATCCAAGATGCCGCCCTTTCAAGAGTATCGTTAATGAAATTTTCATTAGGCAATGGTCAAAATGTCGACAAAATCTCAAACACCCCCCAAAGAAAACTGCTAGTTCAACCGTTGTGGACACAATTGATGAAACACAGCCGTGCATTGTGAAACTTCCAATAATGAATCGAAATAGTTAATAAGATTCAAGGCGCTGGAAATGTGAGCCGTACTCCTTTTTATGTAACAAGAATCTTTGTAAGAATATCAGAGCTCAAGTTGTAGAAATTTAAGAATAATTTTGAAATAATGTAAACTCAAGTTCCACTCTCGACTTAGTATTTTTCCCCAATGGTGCTGTCGCAATTTTTCCTGCGGCTCCTCCTCCAGACCCCATTTCTTTCTCCATTTTAACGGACTTGTTCATTTCCTATAGCATTTCAGGATTTACATACAAAGCAAAATCCTATCATAGATGAACAATTTGCAAATATAATTTGGGATCGGCTCTATGTATGTAATACTGTAATACATACTGTACTGTATGTAATACTTTGCTTATTACGTAAGGCTCTAAAGATTTTCAAAATGTATGTCAGGCATGCACACTCAACCCTGTAAGTATCTAAATCCTATTACCCTATAGTCTCGCATTAAGGCGCCGGCGCCTATATCCAGATATTTAAAATTTCTGGGTTTTCAAGGCTAGGAAATAGGGCCGCGTATAGGCGCCCGGCGCCTATAATTTTTTGGCAACAAAATTAGGGGTGTACCGGATCGGCATTTTTGAAATCCGGCCGGAACAGGATTTGCCGGATTTTTAAAATTGAAATCCGGCCGGATACTCCGGCCATGCCGGATATTAATTGTTCTCTCTAACATCCCCTACGGACTATCGGATCTTGATTTAATCAAATGCCATCCCTGTGTATTTGAGTTTAACTGTTTCATCACTGGACATCACGTATATAAAGATATATGGACCCCACGTATTCAAGAGGAGCTGACTTGTAAAACAGAGCCTGATAATCAACACGATAAATATGCCGTGAAAGTTCTGAAAGATGGTGAAATTGTAGGACACATTCCACGACTATTTTCTAAAATTTGCACCCTCATTTTGCTGTCCGGTGGCTGCATGAAAGTTTGCGTAACAGGAAAACGAGAGAACAAAAGAGGAGAGGGGCTGGAGGTCCCTTGTTTAGTGACTGTCAAGG
>OLMO02000231.1:4697773-4712130 GCA_900291935.2 Cassiopea xamachana | reverse complement strand
GCGGTCATGTCACAGTTTGTTTTCGTGAACATGCAAACAATCTGACGTCACGCGCAAGAGGCACGTGTTTGTCTCGGCCCAGACTCTGGAGACAGTTTTTCTCTCGTTTTCCCATATTTCAACCCGAAATAAGGAGATTTTTAACAGGGCTATCGACTTTTTTTCTACGCCATGATCTTCAGCGCTAAAAATAACGCAGGATATCAATTTTTCACATTACATGTCATGTGCTCTTTAATGATAATCAGAAATTTCTCCTTCTATGACCACCCAAATTGAGCCACTCATGTTCGTCCTTGTCGAGAGTCAACTATAGTATGCAGCTCCCTATCTTGAATCTATTGAATAAATTAGGGTTGGCATGCAAAGGGAATAGTCGTCAGGCGGGGCTTTGACTTTCTTTTGTGGTTGGAGTTGATTTTCTTGTTGAAAAGAAGGGAGTTGAATGGTTCATTGCTCTCTTTGTTATCACTTGCATTTCGTCTCTCAAAGTGAAAGAGGAAAGTACAAAATGAGCAAGCAGTTTGCAAATTGCATTCCAATTTTTGCTCTGAATAGGAAAGTTGTGAGTACCTTCCAGTTTCAGGATTAACAAAAAAGGAGGTAAGTGCATGATTGCTACTAATGTAGAACATTGCCGATGCTTATCTGTATTCTAATTTCAAATTGGCTAAGTTCAAGGCTTAACCATGATTGTTGATAGCTCGCCATTTTCAAGCAAATATGCCAAAGCCAATCTTGTCGAAAACTCTTGGAAACTGCTTTGTTTCTGGTAGCTTTGATAATTGCTAGTTAATGACCTTCGATATTGTGATATCAATGCAATATAAATATTAGATTTTGCTATCCTGAGCTAGGAAAAGTTACACGCAGCTGTGATCGTTATTTCCTCCTCCTTATTCGATTGGATAGCCTGTCTGCTAGAATTTCTTTATGTCTTTATTTAATGCAGCAAGCATAGTGACGCAAATCACAGTAACTCTAGAGAGTGTATGTATGTAAGGAAAGCGACGCCATAGTGAAGTGATAAAGGCCATTTTCTATATGGAATTTAAAAACAACTCTGATTGTCAGGCATTGTGTTGAATACAAGTAAACTTCGGTTGTGTTCCTTGCCCTCTGAAATAGAAATGGTTAGAGTTTACAAAAGGCAGAATATTTAAGGTATCGAGTAGCTGGTATACGCCAATGTCTTGGCAATGGAACTAGAAATCAGTTGGAGCAGGCGCGTAAATACTAGTGCAGTGTGAGGGGGTGTAACACCGACCCCTCCATTGTTTCATCCAAGCGGAAATTCGGACGACGATCGGAAGATTCATACCTCTTACAAAAAGGCTATGTCGGTCATGAGGATCAGGCAGCAAATGTTAGAACCCAACAAGTAGCAGATATTGAACGGGGGCAAAAAAGGACAAAGTGCCTCCCAGCTGCCTTGGAATCAATAAGTTATCGGCAAATGTAGTAGAACGAATCTGAGCTTCGGTCTGTGATTATTTGGGGAACACCCGTTTTGACTATAGAGCAGTCACAAAGCCAGCGTTCAAAAGATGGGAGAGTGGGAGGGTGACAATGCCGTATTGGTGTGTTAGCCAATTCTGAATGTAAACAATGTGCTTATTGGAGAGAGAGGGCAAGAGAAGGGTTTGGTTCTCCGATCACAAAGTTTTTATTACTATGCCCTTTACCTTTGCTGCAATGTAACCATTACCTTTATAATATGACAAAGTTAGGAAAAGGGGTCTTGGGGTTTGCCCCTGAATATTTTTCCACATACATTCCTCACAACTCTGGAAAACTCTCCTTTTCAATGTTCCTGAAAGAAGAATACACAATTTTATGACTGCTTTCAGATCTTCCTACTCTTTTGGGCATAAAGTATGTTATAGGTCCTCCAATGCTCACCCTGATCACTGCACACTGTAAACATTTAATACGTCACAAAACTAATCCACCTTTACATAAAATAGTTATAATTATCTTTAACCTTTGTATGCGTGGCTGCTAAGATGAAATTACAAACAAATTTCAAAATTCGTCCAAAAATTTTGGCTATATTGATACAAGGTTGATGGCACACTCTGTTAATGGTCATGAATTTTACTATATCTGCATAAGAATAATAGAACTATATTACAAAATGATATATGTTGGAAATTATACTTCGTATATCCTATAAATATTCGTTTTCATCTCTAATTTTCTCAAAGGAACCCACTACACATGAAACTACCCTCCCTGTTCCACTCTCAGATCTTTGACCCCAAGATATATTCTTTTTTCATCTGGGATGATCTGCAACCATTGGGGATGATCCATGATCATCAGGAATATCTATATAGGGGATGATTATCAATGAAGTGCAATATGTGAACGCTAGGCTTTAAGAACAAGCAAAAACGGTTTTACTTCAAGAATAGGTCAGGGAAAAGCATTGAGTTCTGCAAAGAAAGTTAAGGAAAGTTTGTGGTTGTTAGCTAATAGTTAGGGAATTATTTTCAAAATTTCCTTATTAACCAATTTCATTCTCAGCCTAAAGCACAAGGTTATCAGTGCTCAGTCTCTTCTGTCTTATTTACATGGTTCTTATACAACAGCATGTATCACAACATTCATTTCATTGAAGCAACATTCTCCAAAGGATCTCGTCATCCATTTTAAATTTTGCTATTGTCCCCTCTAACTTGTAATTCTGGCCTCTAAAACATTTGTTAGGTTCCTACTATAGAGTTTGAGAGAGTGTTAAGTATTTCTTACTCTTTGGAAAGCAACCAAATTCCTATTAATATTTAAATTCTTATTTATTTTGCTGAATCAAATCATTAACGCTAGAGAAAGGCAAAAGCAGAAACATACTGGAAAGTATGCAGTTGGTCCACCACAGCTGTACACCAAAAAGACTAGTAGTGCGCCAATATCACTCCCAACTGGTGTGTGCAGACAGGGCTATGCCTAGACCAAGGTTCATTCACGTTTTTAAGATTGAAGTAAATTGAGACGGGGGGCTCAGATATAGAAGCTCAGTTAAAATCTCAGAGCTTTTGTATGGAACATTTCTGCCCTCAATGAATCAGTAAGTATTGTCTCTTTTTTGCGTAAGTAGTGCATTGAAATATCATGTGTTGGGCTTGCCCCCGAAACAGATTTTTACGTAATGCCCTCTAGATTTGGAAAACGCCCTTTTGCAGAATAGAATGCATTTTTTGTCACTAATCTTTATCGTTAAAAATGAGAAACTGATCCCTCCAACCAGTAACATGAAGTCATACAATGTCTTAGAGGGCAAGATGAAATTTGGCACTCTGTTGCAAACATCTTCTTGCATCCTGCCTTTGGAGCTAGCAAAAAGTTAATACATTAGATTTTCTGAAATCGTGAGGAACGCGTACATTCCTACTTATTCTCACAAAGATTGCAGTATTTTCATTAGACCTTTCTTGTATTTTCCACATAGAATGGCCCTTTGCAATACAACTGGGGAAAAGGTATGGCAGCCAATGATGAAATTGGATAATAGTACGCCAGTCCCTACATGTAAGCATTCCAGGGGGTATGGGGGCATGCTCCCCAGGAAAATTTAAAATGATAATCTTTTGTCCAGTAGCTCGTTGATAATTCTCTAGCAATCTTTCTGTTATTCCACGATTTTAGCAGAGAAATACCGTCTCTTAAGTTTGATATTTAGAGAATAATCCCTAATTCGAGCCTGCCTATGTAATCAATGAGAATTCTTGATTTACTTTTAAGGGCAGGTGTTTTTAGTTCATCCCTAGTTCTCACCAGATGCTTGAGGCTTTACTAATCCAAAGGCAACATATCTCAGAAACACATATTTCTGTTAATGGTGCATTTATTCTATGACAAAAGAGAACAAAGAAGACTAATTATTGACAAGTATTCTTACAAAGAGTTGCTGTATTGTCATTAGACCTTTCCCGTATTTTCCATATAATATGACAATGCACAATATAACTGGGGATAAGGCATGACAGCCAATGATGAAGTTGGATAATAGTACATCAGTCCCTACATGTAAGCATTCTAGGGGGTATGGGGGCATGCTCCCCCGGGAAATTCGGATCCTCTGACATCGACGGAAGTGCATAAATATTTATTTACTCTAAAAAACTCTCCTGAATTTTGCATTGCACTTCTAGTACGAGATTATTAGGCATTTCTATTACTCAAGTTATTTTTTGTAAAGAGCATCCAATTTTTTGTTTTATTGCTTCAGCCATTTATTGTCCTGCTTGCGTCTCTGCTAGCTGTGCTAAACAGTACAGTCTGGCCAATTTATATAACAACATGTGCAAGAAAGCTATCGAGAGTAACTCGTTTACCATAAGCTTGTTGTGTGTAATAAATCTTCCCCTTCCAGCAGTTCAGAGTAAGCTGATTGTCTTTCGCATTATAGATATTGCTTTGGATGTTATGATTTTAGAATGTTCTATTTTAAAGGTAAAAGTTGTTTTTAACACTGTAAATACTTTATATCTGATAATAGTACACTACACTTGAATAATGGTACACAAAGACATTAACTTCTCAATGGACAACTTCATTGTGGTCTTTCGGCGCCCCTTGAAAGTTACGGTAAACTCAGGCCATCTTTTTACATTGTCACTACTGGGCTATTGGGCCAGTGGGCCCGTTCCATCGCTTTAATATTTCAGAACTAAAGGGCTTGGAGGCTTGCCCCTAGAACAGTTGTTTAAGATCGCACCCTTCAAAATGTCGGAGAATAGAGGCGAAGAGAAATTGATAATTATCGATTGGTTGGTCACCCATTCGGGAGCAACGTTAAAGTGTTGATAAGTTTCTCAATCAATTTTTATTTGCTTGCTGTTTGTCATATGGTACATTCATCAGCAGAGCGGGATTTCAAGGAAGCCATGAAAGTTCAACAATAATAAAACTGTTGAAAAATGTTGTTGTTTGGAAAATTTTTGAAAAGGTCAAATGAAAACTCAGCCATAATCAGAAAGTTATCCTTCTAAGGCCCCCCAAATTGAACCACTTATTTTCGTCCTTGGCGAGAGTCAACTAAAATACGCAGCTCCCTATTGTGTATCTATTGAATAAATTAGGGTTGGCATGCAAAGGGAATAGTCGTTAGGTAGGGCTTAGCTTTCTTTTGTGGTTGGAGTTGATTTTGTTGTTGAGAAGAAGGAAGTTGATTGGTTCATTGCTCTATTTGTTATCAATCCGCCTTTTCGATGCACAGTCCACGTGCTTGTGGTGATCATGTGACCTTTCAAATAGTCTGCTATGATTGGATAAAATATTATTTTTGTAAACAAAGACAAGAAAACTGGGACTGGATTCTGTGGGAAAGAACTACAACTACTGAAAATGGCGAAACGCTGTTAATGGAAGCAATACCACAACGACTACAGGTAATGAAATGCTCATACAATGAAGAAAAGGATTTTGGTGAACGTTATCAATACCTTCACGGCGTAAATTGATTAAAGCTTTTACCATCGCGACCTTCAATTCTGCCCTCTTGACATCAGGAACATCCGCAAATCATAAACGTCTATTTTGTCTATGTCATTAAAGGGTGGATTCGTCGAGTTGACACCATCGAACGTTTCTGGTTTTCAAACCAATAGAAAGGTTTCATCACATTCACAGCATGCGGCCACAGACTTTTCCCAGATTTATCGTTTCTATGTACAAAGATAAGACCTTAACCAATCATGGTACGCTATTTTTAAGGTTACGTGACCCAATGTAACACGTAGACCTTGCGTCGAAAAGGTGGATTGCATTTCAAATTGCTCATTGACACAGAAAGTACAGAATGAGCAAGCAGTTTGCATATTTCATTCACCTTTATGCTCTAAAAGGGCTATTTGCGAGGTACCTTCCATTTTGAGGAGTAACAAACAGGAGGTAAGTGCATGATTGCTACTAACGTTGAACATTGCCGATGCAGATCTGTATTCTAATTTCAAATTGACTGAGTTCAAGGCTTAACCATGATTGTTGATAGCTCGCCATTTTGAAACACATTATATGTGAATGGCAATTTTGTTGGAATGTTCGGAAACTATGTTGTTTATGGTAGCTTTGATAATTTCTGCCTAATGACCTTGGATATTATGATATCAATACAGGCAGATATCAAGAATTTGATACTCACTAAATATAAATAAATTATATACCATATGATAGCCCTCCTTCTATACCTTTTGAATATGCAACAAAATTCAAGGTTTTCCTTAGGGGAAGGAAGTTACGACCAAAATACAACCAACCAACATCCTGCATCGGCCTTATATTTCAATGCTTTTGTCATCAAATATTCATCAAGTAATCCTCGGTATAAAGGAACGATCAAGCTCTATGAACTTATTATCTTTCTTTCCCAAACCGCATATGCAAAAACCAAGTATAAGATCAAGTGTTTATAATACAGCATTTGCTTGAGGATGTCTCCCGGCGGATGTCAAAACTAGTACAGCATTTGCTAGAGGATGTCTCCCAGCGGATGTCAAGATTAGCCATCAATCACTTTCCAAACAATTTATACATCAAACGAAAGTACTCATTAAACTGTTTAAGAATATAGAAAGAGTTTACGGTTTACTAAATGGTTACGAACTTATAACACAAAGTACCTTCCAACAAACCGCATGTTTTCCCATATTTGGGCAACTGCATAATGGCGGAAATAAGAAAACTAACGCTAAACCTAACCTTACCAAAAACCCTAACCCTTTCCGTAACCCTATAACCCTTCAAAGACTCTATTACCCTAAGCCTAACCTTAATCCTGGAGACGTATTATGGTGAAATACCTTGATAGTTAATCTTGACATCTGCCGTTTCTCCCCTGACTGCCAGTCTTCTGCTTCGAACAATCTTAACGTTTGTCCACGCAGACTGCTAATGCAGATTTCTCCAGAAGTTCTTAGGTATGCCACAAGGCAGTGCTTACCTCGCTATTCCGACAGTTTTGGTAAAAAGCGGCAGCCATAGTAGCGGTATAAAGGATGGACCGAGATTGATAGTGCGAGGTCCAAAACTTGCATATCACACTTGCTCTGCTTGTATGAACTGTGTCATAAGGAGACTTTCAAATATGCCACATCTATAGCTTCATTCCACTTCTACATTTTTGCGTTACTAAAAGTGTGCAGTAATAAGGAGAATCGGCTACATGAGGGTAGTCAAGGTTGAAAGCCCACAGAGCAGCGTTTCTCAAATGGTGGCGTAGAACCCCCTTGGGGACCACGATGCAATGCTGAAGGGGGAACGTACCACCCTTTGGAGGTAGTATAGATTTACAAATGTTATAGAAAAAGAAAGCAGTGGCACGAAATTGGAAGAATGGTAACAGGAATCACAAGCCTAAAAACTTTATCAGAGGACGCGCAGGACAGGAGGAAATGGAAAGGACATTTGAAAGATGACTACCTTTATTTATGAAGAGGCGTAAAGGAGAAGAAGAAGAATGAACCTACCTATACCAACTGGTGGGAGCGTGAAATATTTTCTCCTGAGGCCTCTTTTTATGACCACGCAGAGTAGCCCCTCAATATTCTGATTTTTTGGGTTTTGAGCTTTGAATTATTCTTAAATACTACTCCTGAAAATCAAGAGGAATAATATATTCAAAGATTCCTTGGATGTCTAAATTCATCATTAAAGAGAATGAAAGTGGAGTTGAATAGTAAATATTGTATCGTTAATGCAACAACAGCTCGTGCAACGGGAGTATTTTTCACTCAAGTGTACAGTGTAAGTTCAAAGTCTTCGTGAAAGGTGAACCTAGCATTATTCTAAAATAATTCTTGGATATCAGCGAATCTCAATCTTAATATTCTTATAAACTTTTTCCTAAAAATAAAAGATGCGAAATGCAAGAAGAATCTGAGAAAGCTCATGGCTTTACACTAGGTCAAACATAGGGACAGCTCAAGTAAATTTATTTCCAATTTGCAACCTCAATTAAAATATTTAAATGCGCTTCTAGATTGTTCAGGTTTCTACCTCGTTTATTATTGCATACTTTACATTCGGAAATGAAGCTGGAGGGTTGGAGCCATAACGCCGAGTGATGAATTTTGAATGTCTTACAAGATTTATTGAAGCTTTTAGTTTTTCAGAAGCATACGCAACAAAAAATCTTGTTTAGATAAACAATTTATTTTTTGCTCTACTATTATGTTGTTTTGCATAGCTTATCTTTTGTAATTACTCCACTGAAGGCTTCTATTTATGTTTTCTTGACTTGAACTGCTAACAGGCTCGTCAGAACGATGAGCTTTAATGAGCACAGTGCTGGGTAAAGAATTTGACGCTGTAAGGCTCCTCCGCGAGCAATGTTCTGCAAAACGCATCTTTCAAACATACGATCTTCCCATCAGATGGCGGAGACAGGGATTATTTTTATTCAGCCTATTTCACCCCATAAGTTACTTGAAGACTATGCGGAGGTACAAAGCCACACTCTCATTATGAATCATCTTTCTTACCTACTAGGGTTAGGGTTGCTACAGTGAGTTTCTTAGACTTTGCCTAGCTATATTGAGAGAACACATAGATTGAGTTTCACTGGAATGACAGCTACATTTTCCAATACAAGTATTCATTCATTGTCAGAAAATTTCATGCCTCGCAATATTTTCCTTATCATTTCCGAAAAGAGACACACAATACGTGTATGTGCACGTTATCCATGCAAAAAACTCATTATTCAAGGTTGTCTCCCAGTTTCTTAAATGTTTGTTACAACATAAAATTTTAAGAAAATGAGGCCCAAATGGCCAGAACAAGCTTTAGGAAATTCAAACTCGAGTATAAAAGATTTAGAAAGCTAGGGTAACCCATTTTGGCCAGTCTATTTTATTAAAAACGTCAAAGAAAATCTCAGGCTCAATTTCTGGAACAGCAAAGAAATCTGAAGCTCAAGCAGAATGATGATGTCTTCACACGCCCTACTGAGCAGGCGCTGCCACAGTTTCTAATCACTGCGATTTGCCCAGCAGATTTGCGAAGGGTTGGGGGGCAGCCCTGTAGACACTGGGGAGCAGGGAGGCATTCCCCCAATAATTCACCGAGGCTATATCTAGAGCATAAATTTTATCAACTGCAAGTTTCTCCTCTCTAGTATGAAGACTGATTATGAACAGAACTATATTCGTAAAATCAATTTGTCAAAGACAAAAATTTTGCAGCTCCGTTTCTATCAAACAGGGCCATTTTGGCAAATACATTGTTACCGATTGATGCAGGTATATAGCACATAAATGCTCCCCGAGCCTCGAATTCATATCTGTCCTCCCACCAATCCAGTTTAGGTATGTGTGGGCCTGGGGGATGATAATAAATGGTTTGAAATTGGTCTTATTCAAGTTTTGACTATTACATATATGTACATATACTGGTAAGACTCAAGGCTGATTTCCATCCTCCAATTTCTGGCGCGCGCTCGACTTTTGGCGATCGACATTTTGCGAACACATGGCGAATATCAAATTACACTTCAGCTACACCTATGCAAAATGCGGCCTTTGAAATGCAAACATTTGCTGCATAATAAGAATGTTTTTTAAGGGGGCAAAACAAACTCCCTGCTTGCTCTTAAAGCTAAAACAACAGCTGTTATTGTCAGAATGGCTGGTGGCTTTTGCTTCTGAAATATCTTAAATTTTCTTAAAGTAGATGGCAGCAACTAATGTCTCTGATAATTTCCCACCTACCTACCTTCCTTGATCACTATATATATGATACTGTTCATGTGCGAAGCGAATTTCAGACCAAATTATTGCTAGCCAGACTAGTCCACAGCTATGACACCATTGTCCAATTTGTCACTTCCTGAAACATGTTTCCTTTCGACAATCGCAAAAAGTCGCGCTCGTGCCAGAAATTGGTGAATGGAAATCGGCCTTCAGGGAGATGAAATTAATGGAATGATAAAAGTTTGGGATTCCTACAAATTTTGTTTCGTTGACACCATGAATGAATTAAATGCAGTAAGAGTGGGCGTCATCCTGTTTCCTGCTATGAATCATATATGCATCTATGCATATCATACGGTATGAGGAAGCCACTATCATTATTTGAAACAAACTAGCTGTTGGAAGTAGTACATAACGATAGCGAACATGGATATCAAAGAGTTGATGCAAATTGTAATGCTAGTGAATTTGCACGTGATAATTAAATAATTTTACAGGGGGGAAGAACGCAAAATTTTCATGTGAGGGCATTACCCCTATGTGCCCTGCATGTACATTACTTCCATGATATAATCCCAGTTTAAAATGCTGTCGTGTGCATCAACTTAGCTGCTCACGTGATTCTATGAGTGAATAGACTTCTAACATCACTGCTGTGCATATCATTGTATTGCACTCTCACATGTTGGAAAAGAATATCATGATTAAATGTTAACTCTTGAGAAAATTCAAGAGTGTAATTAAGGAGAAGCTACAAAACCCTGCCTGCTCATAAGAGAGCTTGACCCCATTACCCCCTCTAGGGTAGTTCTTTTCAATTATTTGTGCATGCCCTCCCCACGGGAAGAGAAAATGTTTTATGCCCCTCAATCGCTATAGATAAGCTTATTATCTATAAGATATGTGTAAGTATACCTGCTCCAAAATGTCATACGTGCCCCCTACTTCATTGCATCGTGATCGCCAAGGGGGTGTGCCCCCCGACTTGAGAAGCGTTGCTCTATGGGCTTACAGCCTTGATGACATGCTTATAATTCATTCTACTAACCACTGCGAAATTTTAGTGTCATAAAAATGTATTAGTAGAGTTAAACTGTAAACGGAACACATTTCATAGTTAATGAAAGATGTGACAAAGAATATCAAAGAGTCCATGCAGGTTGTGGAGCTCGCAATAACAAAAATTTGAAGAAACTGTTATACGTTATTTTTGCATCACCGTTGTCTACTCTGCATTGTTACATCATGGGAAGCTTTAAGAATTTTCAAATAATTATAAAATCCAGACAGTAGGTAGAGAGTTTGTATCTTATAACAATTGCATGTAATCAAACTTGGTCTATCCTTTATACCGATTCTACGGCTTCCACTTTTTAGCAACACAGTCAGAATAGGGTGGTAAGCACAGCCTATTGGCACACCCAAGAAATTCTGGAGAAATCTGCATTAGCAGTTTGAGCACAAAACCGGTAGGATTGCTCAAAGCAGAAGACTGGCAGTCAAGGAGAAGCAATATTGTAGACAATTGACCTTATACTTGGTTGTTGCATAATACGGTTGAATAAGAGAAAGAGACTAAGTTGATAGAGCATTATCGTTGGGTTATACCGAGGATTACTGGGTGATTCTTTGGCGGATGTTTAGACTGCTGCCAGGGGCTGTTCTAGCCGAAATAGTCTCAGGGAGCCAAGGAACTTGGGGCGAGATGGGAGAAAAGGGTGTTGGGGTGAAGCCTCCAGAAGTTTTGTTTGACCATGCCCCCTTTGCCTTATTAAGAACAATGGTTGGCTCTTTTATACATGAGCATTCTGTGTAAATGAGATAGCAAAAATCAAGTAGAGTAGGCAAAATGACAAAGAAATAAGAGTACAGGGCGATAACAAAGCAGAAAATGCAAACAAATGGTCTCCATTAATACTTGGAAATTTACTTTGAGTTGTTGTTCATGTGAGAAAGTACAGTAGCAGTCTAGAAGTAACTTGTTCATTTCTTGTACATCTTGCTCATTCACGAGTATTTGCAGTAAACAATATATTTAAAATTCAAAGTTTCTTTACCTCTCCAGAAGAGTGGGAGCCAATGAAGGCGCCAAGAATAGTTCAGGGGAGCTGTGGCCCCCTGGCCCTCCTGTGGAACTGCCACTGGCTGCTGCATTTCCCAAAAAAAGTTTCAACTTCATTGGAGCCATACGTTCAGTTTACGGGAATGATGGTTCTTTTTCCAAGCAAGTTCTTCTTCTGATTAGAAATTTAGATGATAAAAACAAGAACATGCTATTTAGTGAAGGGTTATTTTCAGACATTTTGGAGGGCCCTGCGTCAAGCAGTTCTCTGGGGTCAAGCCTCCAAACACCAATTTTCAACACCATAACTATGTCAGATTATGTTTGTGCATAATCTTTCATCCATTGGCGAAGATTTGCTGTCTTATGGCCAGCCCTGTGATAGTAAATTCTTCTCGACAATCGTCTAGGTCACTATGGAATCACCCCCCTCCCCCACTCCAAAGAAAATCTCTATTCAGCTACATCTCTGCATTTATAACATGATGAGGTTTTATGATCAAGTCCCTAGCCAAAAGCTAACCTATCAACCCTTCAAATTACTACTGTGGCTACATAGGGTGCTCATATCTGCGGACCAAGTATCCATTTATGCCCCTTTAAGCACTTTATTACAGAGGCCACAAAGGAACCAGTAGGAACTTGGTACAGGACAGCAGCGTGGTTGGTTGTGTCTCACTGGATGATATTAAGACGCTATTTTGGAACTAGTCTTGGACATAGAATTTATATAGGGTGCAATTTGAGTAATAAAAACTAGGCGTGGAAGCAGCTGGTGGAAGAGCCATGCAATTACAAAATAAATGATCAAATGATCTGTCATGCAAATCTAGTTTGACATGAAGATGATGCATATTGTAGAAAACAAAATATTGCGCTAGCCACACCTGAATATAAAAAAGTGCTTATTGGAGATATAGCGAAAGAGATGGGGTTGGTTCTCCAATCACAAATTCTTTTATCACCATGCCATTTATGTTTGCTACAATGTAACCAATACTCTTTATAGTGTCATAAAGGTAGGAAAAGGGTTCTTGGGGCTTGGCCCCAGAATATTTTTGCAAGTGCATTCATCACAATGCTGGAAAATGCCCCTTTTCACTTTCCTGAAAGAAAAATATGAAAGTTTATGACTGCTTTCAGATCTTCCAAGTCGTTTGGGCAGAAAGCATATTTTAGGCCCTCCAATGCTCCACCTGATCACAGCACATTTTAAATTTTTAATGCTTCACAAAACTAATCCACCAGTACATAAAATAGTTATAATTATCTTTAAGCTTTGTATGGGAGGCTGCTAAGATGAAATTACTGCCAAAATTCAAACTTTGTCCAAGAATTTTAGGCTTGCTAAAAGTTTAATAACACAGTCTATTGCTGGTCATGAATTTTACCATATATGGGTAAGAATAATAGAATGATTTTACAAAATAATATATGATGTATATATAAAATAATGAAGGATTTTGCTGCAACTAATCCCATTTACCTAGGACTTTATTAACGCTACATAGAAAACGGTGATAGTGATGCATCTTTGGATATAATACTGGTCCCTGCCATTCACAGAAGACCAATTAGAACATATCTGTTTAGTGCAATTTTCGTTGCAAACAATTTACAAATTCTTATATGCTAGCACCAAAGAGCTTGACTTGACATACCTGGCTCTTTCACCCAACAATAGTAATAGTCAAGGAGGCTCGGGGTATAGCCCCCTTATTAAAAATTTAGCACTACACCCCTGAATGGTAATAAAATTGTAACCCCAGATCTCGAATGAAGAAAATTTCTAGGTTATCCAAGAATTAGGGGCTTCAAAGGTTAGCGTTGGAGGGTCAGCTAATCGATTCACAAGTCGATCCTGTAGAAACGGCATGACTTCGGCATCTTGTTATTCATAGGAGGAAGTAGTTTGTTCCAGCCCCAAACTACTTATGGCATATCGATCTAATTCTCTGGAAGCTTATTGTGCGTATATGCATTCATGGGAAAATACGACTCCTAATAAATTATTCTTCTGCCAATAATATGAGGCTAAGACTATTCCTTAGTTATTTTATGATGGTGTTATCATGTGGCAGCAAGTCATATTCAAATATAGAATGAAGAATTATTTGCATACCAGTTAAATACCTTTAGAACGGAAAATAAAGTTCAAAAGAACAAAGCAAGCCACCTGTCATTTCTTCCTCTCAGGGTACGCTACTGGGTCTTTGCTTCTGCCCTGTTGTCAAATATCATTTGAATTTCTCACCGGAATGAAAGAATTGGATCTTGGGATTTGCCCGTTAATTCAGAGTATGTTCAATACTTATTTCAGCATATACCCAATAGATAATTTTACGTATACTTAATAATTAAATCTGGGTATATCAAATAATTAATTACGTGTATGCCTGATAATTAATTTTATAGTTATTAATTATGTATATATGCAACGAGTAATTACGCACAAATGTATTAATTAATTCACTACCTATACAATAATCAATTATGGAGTCTTTAATTAAATGCAACTACTTTTATTAATACTACATAATTTTCAACTAATCGGACCCCCCTTATATATATATATATATATATATATATATATATATATATAT
>OLMO02000231.1:4684587-4694777 GCA_900291935.2 Cassiopea xamachana | reverse complement strand
GAAATCTAGTCTTTACGTCCTACGTTAGTTCCTAACTTACAAATATAATATACAATTTCTGCATCTAAAATTACCAGTATTACAGTTCTTGTGCTTGATATGGAAAGATCTTTGCATTTGACATGTGGAGAACTGTAGGTGCATTTAGCTGATAAAATTGTGGTTCATCCAGAATATTGAGGGTGGATCCTGAATCCAAGAGCAAATTCACTTTTTGTGTGCCAATCTTGTTAGGATAGTGATCTGACTTGAGTGTTGACGCTATATGGAACATGTAGATATCATTTTCATCACTGGTCTCATTTGATTGTGTTTCTCGATGAGCTAAATGTGATAATTAGCACTTTTTCTCTTTTGTTTCTCTTCACCAGGTACGTCTGTCTTTCCTTTACTTCTGCACATTTTTATGAAATGCCATTTCTTTTTGCATTTAGCACAAATGACATCTTTACTTCAATGGCATTCATTACTGTAGTGACCTTTTGCACCACATCTCCCACAAGTTTTGTGAAATATTTCCTGGCCTTTCCTAAAACTGGTTTTCTGGGGTTGTGCATTTTTCCAGCGAAGAAAATTAAGATAATCTTCATCACCTTGGACTGATGGTGTTTGCAAGAAAGGCTGATCATGTTTTGATTCTATTTCTTTTACCTGATGATGTGCAGTTTCCATAACCTGAGTGATTTCAATGACCTTAGTCAAAGTTAAATCCTGTTCAGTGAGTAACTTCTTGCGGAGTCCTGTTGATGAGCAATGACCGGGTCACGAATTTTGACCTTCAGTCTGATCTCCGTATTCACATGATGTTGTGAGTTTCCTCAATCGAGTGAAAAATTGTTCAACTGACTCACCTGCTTTCTTTTTTGTTTGATGAAATACATTTCTCTCAAACAGGACGGTTTTCCTAACCGAGAAGTATGATGTTAGAGCTTCTAGAGACTTATCGTAAGTGTCATTTTCAGGGGTTAAAGCATCGACCACTTCTTGAGTTTCAGGGCCTGCCATATGCAAAAGCATAGCTTTCTTGCGTTTATCACTGGTTATAACGGAGGCATCTAAAAAGTATTGAAAAGATTTTTGCCATTTATCCCAGGTTTGCGTAATTTTGTTTGGATCGCCGTGTGGATGAAATGGGTGAACTCATGGCACTGTAATTTGAGTAGCCATGGCTGCTTTATGGCTATGCAAAACAAAATTCTAATCATCAACAAATTATGACATTTACTTACGATGTTTTTCCTCTGGAATTCGATCCACAGACTCGTGACCAATGTAGTAGTATCATGTAAATATTGGAGAAAGTATTGAAATAAGCATGGTTTTAAAAGATTTTCAATATTAGCAACATGTACCTTATCTGATATCTCCAATTTTTCTGCGATTCATAGATAAGCTATGTCTCTCACAGGGGCGGATCCTGGGAGATATCTAACCAGGGCTCAACAAACAGCTCGTGGGCATGGCTATATGGGTGTGGAAAATATCTCAGAACTATTAACAAAAAGGGCCAGTTGGTCCGACTTTTATTATTGACTTGAAATTCGGTTTTCTAGGCTTCAGTAAAGAAGCAATCAAACACGTTGTTCGCTTCGTTTTGTTTCGTTGACCTCATTTCAAACGCTGGAAGAAGTGACAATACATACTGTGCGATACATCTTCGTTCGCAGTTTGAACTCCCCTAAGGGGTTTCAAACTGCAATGTGCATAAGAAGCACACTAACTGATTTGAGAATACCTAAGAAAAGCTCAAAACCTGGCCAAAAATGTTTCTCTTTTAGAGGTGCCAAGTCTTGGAATGGCCTCTCTGTTGATGGAAAACTGGCACCTGACTAGCTTTAAAAAATTTACATAGCATGTACTCATTTCAAACCTTGATTCGTCGTCTTTGATGCAGTAATTTTTATCGATACTTTCCATTTTAGTTACTAGGGAGCGTTTTCAGTATTTTGGAAAGTGTGTTTATTGATTACTAGTACTGTTTTTAGGACCAGTCTAGGTTCACTTTACACGATTTTAGATTTTGCATGTTAATTTGGTAATCTTTGTTATGGAGGGCCCTTGAAAGCCAGCAGTGCTGAAGAAACACCCTCCTAAAATATTTGAAATGAAATGCAAGGAAATGAATTACCAATTACACATATTATTAGTACGTGGTGAAAGGGGAGCTAAAGATTTGTAGATCAACTTTTCTAGATATGGCCAGAGCACCACCATTGCGTGACCGTAAAATGTTCTTTCTGGGGACAAGCCCTTAGATCCCCCTTTTACCGTACTTTCTCCCATTTCCTACCAACAGTTCATGGTTAGGGTCAATATAAAACACCAATCAAAAAGAACTGCTAGTCTGCCGTCGTGGACACAATTGAGGAAATACAGCCGTGCATTATGAAAGCTCCAATAATGAATCGAAAAATTTAATAAGATTCAAGCAGCTGGAGTTATGAACCACACTCCCTTTTATCTAAAAATAATGTTTGTAAGAATATCAATGCTTAAGTTGCTAAAATTTAAGAATAATTTTGAAATAATGTAAACTCAAGTTTTACTTCAACTAGTATTTTTCCCAATTGCGCTATCGCATTGCCACTTTTAGATTAATTTGGATTTTCCATTTGGATTTGGATTAATTTGTATTTGGTTTTAATATTAACTGTTCAGGTAACTAATTTCTAGGGGCGTTTGGGGTGTGACTTCCCCTCCCCAATATCTGGGAAATTCAAAAGCAGTTGGAAAACCAAAGGCTATACTTTGAATATTTTTCCTTGATAAATGCTAATTTCAGATGAACTCAATATTGTTGACAAATTATCCTTTAACTGTAAAGCCAAAAGCTTTGTTCGGAAGTTGTTGAATCGATTAATGCAGATTCACTTGCTTTTTAAAAGATTACTTAATTTTTCACTGAGCCTAAATGCTTCAAAATATTTTCGAATTTGAACCCTAGATTATTGGCAAATTATTCTTAAATATCGATTGCATTCAAATCTTTGTTTATCTTTGTGTACATCATGAAGCAAAATAAAAATTGGAATTGTCAAAAGTTATCTACAAGCAGTACTGTAAATCAAATACACAAAAATTCGAAGTCTCGATGAATCTTGAGACTTGCGTCATTCGTAATATAATTTGTTTTAAATCTCAGCCCTTCTGAGCCTTAATGCACTTTTTTCTTATATACAAAAAAGTGTGTAGTTAATTTGACTTTTAACAAAGGTGATGACCCCTCAACATTTTTTGATTGGTAGACCTAGTGGTCGTGTAGTCGTACATACTCTAGTAGCGGCCTTCTTAAAGTTAAAACAACCGCAAATGACTTTCAAATAACAGTGCATGTTCAACTTGAAAATGCAAAGGTTGTAATTCTTTTCCTATAAAGCTCACAGTAGATGACGAACTCAGAAGCCGTTTCCAAGCTTTTCCAGCAATCTGAAGGGCGTGACCAGGAAAAATATTTCTTGCGGCCCCCTCCTCCAGACCCCCATTCTTTCTCCATTTTAACGGACTTGTTCATTTCCTATAGCATTTCATGCTTTACATGCAAAGCATAAATTCTATCATAGAGGACTAAATTGCATATAGAATTGGGGGTCGGCTCTATTTATGCAATACTGTACAAAAACCTACTTTGATTACTACGCCCGGCTCTAAAGAGTTTCAAAATGTATCTAAGGCATGAGCAATCATCCCTGTAGATAACTAAACCCTATTATAGGTACAGGAGTTGTGTAAAGCTCAAATGAAAACTCAGTCATAATCACAATTTTATCGTTCTACGACCACCACAATTGAGCCAGTTATTTTTGTCCGTGTCGAAACTTAACTATTATGTGGAACACCATATTTTGAATCTATTGAATAAATTAGGGTTGGCATGCACAGGAAATAGTAGTCAAGTGGGCTTTTGACTTATTTTTGTGGTTAGAGTTGATCTTGTAGTTGAAAAGAAGGAATTTGAATGGTTCATTGCTCTCTTTCTTATCAATTGCATTTCGTCTCTCAAAGTGAAAGAGGAAAGTACTAAATGAGCAAGCAGTTTGTAAGTTTCATTTAACTTTATATGCTCTGCAAGGGCGATTTGCGAGATTAATTCCAGTTTCAGGATTAAGAAAAAGAAGGTAAGTGCATGATTGCTACTAATGTAGAACATTGCCGATGCTGATCTGTATTCTAATTTCAAATTGGCTGAGTTCAAGGATTATCCATGATTGTTGATAGCTCGCCGCTTCGAAACAAATTATATGGGAAGGGCACTTGTGTTGACAATCTTGGAACGGTTTTGTTTATGTTAGCATTCATAATTACTGGCCAATAACCTTGGATATTATGATATTAGTAAAATACAAATATTAGATTTTCCTATCCTGAGCTAGAAGTAGCTGTGATTGCAATTTCTCCTTTTCATTTTATTGGAAAGCCTGTCTGTTAGAACTCTTTTATGTCTTTATTGAATACAGTAAGCCTAGTTACTCAAATAACAGTAAATCTAGAGCGTGTATGTATACAAGGAAAGCGATACCGTAGTGTTGTGATAAAGGCCATTTTGTATATGGAATTTAATAACAACTCTAATTGTCAGGTGTTGTGTTGACTGCAAGTAAACTTCGGTTGTGTTCCTCGCCCTCTGAAATAGAAATGGTTAGAGTTTACAAAAGGCAGAATATTTAAGGTATTGAGTAGCTGGTATACACGAGTGTCTTGGCAATGGAACTAGAAATCACTTTATGCACGCACGTAAATTCTAGTGCAGTGTGAGGGGGTGTAACATCCACCCTTCCATTGTTTCATCCAAGCGGAAATTCGGACAACAATCGGAAGATTCATACCTCTTACAAAAAGGCTATGTCGGGCATGAGGATCAGGAAGCACATGTTAGAACCCAACATGTAAAGCAAAGCGCTTGGATTTACTCAATGTTGAAAGACATTCGTTACTTGACTCTAATATTTACGCAATATTACTTTCGTTTCTTTTGTTTGGTTAGGCCATTTATTTACCTTCGTACGTTTTGCATATAATTACCGGGTCCTCCCCCTGTAGTCCCATATAATCGTGGCGCCAATGGCAAATATTCGTTCTTCATTCTTGATGCACCCAAAGCCTCACAAGTGAATAATTGCAAAGAAAATGATCCCAAAGAAAAAGATGAGATGAAGCCACAATAAAATACACACCATACAGTGATTTTATTTCGTTGCGTGCCAAAGTGGAAGTACTTGTAAAAGCATACGAAGGAAGCCAAGCTGCCAAAGGCACGAGTGAGTCAGAATTAAAACAAGAAATATTACTGCTGAAAAAAGAAAACGAAGCTCTTAGAAATGAATTAAGACGGAAGGACTTATTGATTGGATGTTTCGAAGTGGAAAGTCCGGTTATGGGTAGTTTTGGTTCAAACTTTGATCAAAACCCGCTCGGTGGTATTATTTGTAGAAATCGTCCTTAGGTCCCCAGAGACTTATTGCAAAACAGTTCACATTATGAGAAGAGAGATGAAAAGAGCTCATTTCAATTACCAAGCAAGAGACACTCGACTAGATTTCAATCGCCGAAGCCCTCCTGGGAGCCAATTGATGAGATTGAGAATAGATATGCATGTTTGGCACGCCCAGACGTTGAAGAATCGTATGCATCTGTGGTCAAAGGCGGAAATCAGTCATTGATAATCCCTAGCAGGTTGAAATCCGAATCTGTCGACAGCAACACAAAAAGGAAAACACAATCAGCAAGAGTCTCGAATACAAGTCAAGCTAAGAATCAATACCGCTCACAGAGAACTAACAAGATTCAAAATTGCACGGAAATTATTGGTGACTCCATCAAAAAAGACATCAGAGGGTACAAGATGAATGAAGCATGTGAAAATCAAGAAGAGATCTTCGTCAAATCATTTAATGGAGCAACAACAGACTGCATAAACAGCCATGCATGCCCAACCATCAAACGAAATCCGAAGAGAATAATTCTTCACTGCGGCACAAATGATCTGCGTAGCCAAGCTTCAGCTGAGAACATCGCTGAGGAAATTGTCGATCTGGCAAAAGCAATAAAGACTGAAGAAAACATGGTATTTGTAAGTGGTCTGGTGGCACGTGGGGATCATTGGAACGGTAAGGTACGAGATGTAAATAGGTTTTTGACAAGGAGATGCCAACAAGAAGATTTGAAATTAATTGACAACGCTAACATAAATACAGAACACCTTAATCGTAGTTTAATTCATTTAAATCCAGAGGGAACAAGGCTCTTGGCGAATAACTTTTTGCATGAGTTAGGTTATTTCTGACAAAATGTTGTTGATGGGGCTTCAGGCGAGTTTGGCGATCTAACCCTTCCGCTCTCGATGCCCCAGTCGGTACCTCTGTCTCAACTGTAGTGGAGGAGAGAAACATGGAAGCCTTTGGGCTTGACCACCCAGCAGATGAGAGTGACGCTAAATCTGAATTAAAACAACTGAGGCAAATTAACATTAATCGCGTTATTATTGGTTATTTAAATATAAATTCGATTAGAAATAAATTTGATGCACTGAAAGATATAGTCTCACAAAATATTGATATTTTAATGGTCGCTGAAACAAAGATTGATGATTCTTTTCCAAAAGAGCAATTTGTCATGGAAGGTTACTCTTATCCATTGCGGTTGGATAGAGATGGTAATGGAGGTGGTCTCTTGGTATATGTCAGGAGCGATATACCATCCACTGAACTGAAATCTTTCAAGTTTGACAATGATGTGGAATGTGTTTGTTTTGAAATCAATCTACGGGGTAAGAAATGGGCTATTTTCAGTATCTATCGAGCACCATCACAATCAGAAGCTCACTTTTTTGAAAATCTTGGCAAAGGGATTGATCACTACAGTGAGAAATTTGAAAAATTTTTGCTTCTTGGTGACTTTAATGCAGTGGAAACAGACCAACATGTTCATAAATTTATGAATGGCTATGCGCTCAAAAATTTGATGAAGGAGCCAACTTGCTTCAAATCTGAAAATCCTAGGTGTATCGACCTTATCCTAACCAACAGATACAGGAGTTTCCAAAATACCACTACAGTTGAGACAGGGCTTTCTGATTTCCATAAAATGGTACTAACAGTCCTGAAAACAACATACCAAAAAGCTGAGCCCACGGTTATGAATTATAGAGATTACAAGAATTTTTCCGAGCAAACTTTTAAACAAGATCTCAGAGAAGAGTTAAATCATCTGATCTAAATTATGATTCCTTCCAAAACTGTTTCGAAAAAGTGCTTGATAAGCATGCCCCAATGAAAAAGAAATATGCTAGGGCGAATGATGGTCCCTTCATGAATCAAGCTCTCCGTAAAGCCGTTATGTTACGCATGAGATTAAAGAATAAATACAATAAAAGCCGGACAGCTCAAAATTGGGAAGCTTTTCGCAAGCAACGCAATTTATGCGTAAAATTATTCAGGACTGAAAAAGGAACTTCTATAAGAATTTAGATATTTCTCAAATAACAGATAATAAAAAGTTTTGGAATACCGTAAAGCCTTTCATTTCAAATAAAAACAAGGCTAAGGTGAAAATTACTTTGATTGAGGATGACAGGATAATTTCTAAGGACAAGGAAGTTGCAGAAACTCTAAATAATTACTTTGTAACTGTTACTGACTCTCTTGGTCTTACAGAAAATAGTGAGATTATCACGAGCACAGAAGGTGCAACGGATCCGATAGACCAGGCTCTTATTAAATACACTAACCACCCTAGCATTAGGAAAATCCGCAGTCTTGTGCAAAACGACAGCTTATTCCATTTTGATAATGTTTCAATTGAAGAAATGAAGACGGAAATTGGCAGACTCAACCCAAGTAAGGCAACAACTTTCAAAAATATTCCTCCAAAAATTTTGAAAGGTAGCTCTGACATTTGTGCTGAATCGTTGCAAATAATCTTTAATGACGGTATAGAAAATTATTCGTTTCCAGACAAGCTAAAATCCGCAGATGTCTCTTCTCTGCACAAAGCAGAAGTAAAAACATCAAAGAAAAATTATAGACCTGTAAGTGTACTTCCAACGGTTTCCAAAATTTTTGAGAGAATTATGGACAGGCAGATAAATAAATATATAACGCCATTTCTATCAACTCTACTGTGCGGGTTTCGCAAAGGTTTTAATACACAGCACGCTTTGATTAGGATGCTCGAAAAATGGAAAGTCAGTTTAGATAATGGATAGAACGTAGGTGCAATCTTGATGGACCTTTCAAAAGCGTTCGACTGCGTTAAGCATGACCTCTTATTAGCAAAACTATATGCTTATGGTTTTAGCTGTGAATCCCTTTCCCTTGTTCACAGCTTTTTGGAGAACAGGCAGCAAAGAGTGAAAATCAATGGATCTTTTAGTACATTTAAATATCTTGCCTTAGGCGTTCTGCAAGGATCGGTTCTTGGTCCCCTTTTCTTTAACATTTACATAAATGATCTTTTGCTCTCCATTCAGAATACTGATATCTGCAACTATGCAGATGATACAACTATATATGCATGCCACAAGAATATTGACAATGTAATCCAGAGCTTGGAAAGTGATTCCAATGTAATTATCCAGTGGTTCACAGATAACTTTATGAAATTGAACACAGACAAATGTCATTTTATGATACTAGGGAAAAGTTCAAATCAAGATGTTACTGTTAACGTAGGTAGCAGCGTTATTGGAAATACCGAAGAGGAAAAGTTATTAGGGGTAATGATTGATAACAAACTAACTTTTGAGACGCATATCAACAA
Organism: Cassiopea xamachana; assembly: GCA_900291935.2. Taxonomy (NCBI): domain Eukaryota; kingdom Metazoa; phylum Cnidaria; class Scyphozoa; order Rhizostomeae; family Cassiopeidae; genus Cassiopea; species Cassiopea xamachana. Next base: position 4,686,023 of record OLMO02000231.1, on the reverse strand, counting down.
GTTATGTAAAAAAGCTGGGAATAAGCTTTTTGTACTCTCTCGTCTGTCTCCATATTTGAACTCCAACAAACTGCGAATCTTAATGAGAGCCTTTGTAACGAGCCAGTTTCAATACTGCCAGTTGACTTGGATGTTCCACAGTAGGCATTTGAATAACAAGGTTAATAAGATACACGAAAGGGCTTTAAGAATTGCTTACAAGGATTATGTTTCTAGTTTTGACATTTTATTAGAAAGAGATAAATCGGTTACTATCCATACGAAGAACTTACAAACCCTAATGACAGAAATATTTAAAACGCAGACCAGTATGAACCCTCTTTTTATGAGTGAGATCTTCAGAGAGCGAGAAGATATGCATAACCTAAGAATTAACAATGAATTTGTAGTACCAAGAATAACGACCGTAAATTTTGGGTCTGAGTCCATCAGATACAGAGGGCCTCAACTTTGGTTTTCCCTCCCTCAAGATTTAAGGAATACTGTTTCTCTCTCATTGTTTAAATCAAAGATAAAAAGGTGGCACGCTGAAGAATGCTCTTGCAGACTATGTCGACCTTTTATTCCAAACGTCGGATTTTTATGATTGGGCTTTTTATTATCTACATTTTATGTCATTTATTGTATTCAAGATATTTTAGCATACTACTTTTATAAACTGTGTATTTTTAGGTAGTTGGCCTTAATTAGCAATTTTAGTGTATTTTACTATACTTAGCTATGTACCAGCCAACTATAAAGAAATTGATTATTATTATTATTATTATTATTATTACTAATAATATTACTCTAGAATGTACTCCTCTAAAGATTTTTACCTCGTGTTTGCGTGACTCCATGTACGCATTTCTTTCTGCTAATGGGTATATTGAACATCACATTCAAAAAGGTTTCATGCCTACACTCTCCGGTACATATGAACATACAGCTCAAATGGCACATATCATCAACAAAGCCAGGATAAAACAACGCTCGGTGGTCATTACACTTCTCGATCTCAAGAATGCATTTGGTGAAGTACATCATAACCTCATTCCACAGGTTTTGAAATTTCATCACATTCCTGATCAAATACAACAGCTCATAAAAAATCTTTATTCTGATTTCTACACTTCTATCCTGTCTAAGTGTTTTCCCACTCCATTCATCAAGGTTGATCGCGGCGTTCTCCAAGGTGATTCCCTTAGCCCACTCACCTTTAACCTTTACTTCAACACTTTCATTCGATATATAGCAGACCAAAAATTTCAACAATTCGGTTTCACGTTAAATTCTCTGAACCCAACTCACTGGTTTCAGTTTGCAGACAATGCCGCTGTCATTACTGGTCTTGAGAGGGAAAATCAGATACTTCTTAATCATTTTACGCGTTGGTGTAACTGGGCAGGCATGAAGATCAGAGTCGACAAATGCGTCACATTTGGAATTAAGAAATC
>OLMO02000231.1:4646136-4676056 GCA_900291935.2 Cassiopea xamachana | reverse complement strand
GGTTCGCAGTTTGAAGCTAAATGGAAGTTCGAATCACGTCAATCAAAAACTAATAAACATGAGTCACGTAGTCTATCTTTCCGACAACGGACCTGCTCATTCCTATTGCACTTCAGGCCTTACATACAATGCAAAAATCCTATCTTAGACAGTGGCTAAGTTAGAGGTCCTGCCTGTCCTACCCAGTAGGACTAAAATATTTCAATAAAATCAAATTTTTTAAAAAGTGGCTAAAATTTAATTTTCAAGCGAAGGTAACATTTCCCAACCCGTTAGCTCATTATTTCATAGCGAACTCATTCAACACAACTTTTGTTTTACCATTTATGAAATCATTTTTAATTGGTTACCAAAGAATATCTTTGTTTTGAACCAAACTCCTACCATCTGAGATAGTAGGAGCTGGTAGAAGCTCAAACAAAAGAGTGTTTCAGCACGTCTTTGTGCCTGTACTACCTCACTATGGAAAAAAACAACCGTTCTCCCTACCACACTTTACTTTGACTTGTAGGAGCTAGGACGGTATTGCTGCTGCGATGTCATTGAGCTGCGCTGGAATTGATCATTTTGATTGGCTGAAGGGCTTAACACGTGATTGCCTTAGAAGCTTTTGTGATGGCAGCTCCTACCTACTTTGAAATGTAGGACACTTGTAACCGTCAAAATCTTGGTTTGAATTTACGTTTTAGCTGTGGACAGTAGTTCTAAGTTTTCGAAATGGCTGTAGAAACTAGCCGAGGAGCTGAAGACATTATTTGTGAACTTAAAGAGAAATCTTTCAGTGCAAGAACTGTTGATGAGCAGAAAGAGATCTTGCAGCATAAGAAATCCCAGCCAAAACTAGGGCCTAGAACTGCCAATCGCCAGTTTCAGGATGGATGGTATGCGAAGAAAGAATGGCTTTGTGGCTCAGCTAATTTACAAAGATTGATTTGCTGGCCATGCCTTTTATTTCCTCCAGGAAAATCGCAAACGTGGACAAGACAAGGATATGCCGATATGCGTTGTTTTCTTTCCGATTGCAGAAAGCATGGGCGATCGAATTGCCGTTTGGAGGCCTATAAGAAATGGAAGGCCTTTGATGCGACAGAAAGGGTCATTATTCTATTCTCAAGAGCGAGAAGAGAAGAGGTGCAGCGCCATAATGAGCAGGTAAGGCAGAACAGGGAGACGCTTAAAACCATTTCTGAAGCTATATTATTCTTAACCAACCAAGAATTAGCCTTTAGGTGTCACGATGAATCTAGAGATGGCCTTAATAAGAGAAATTGTTGGGAGCTACGTGAATGCTTTGCAAAATATGATCTGTCTTTGAATGTCGTCTCCATAGGGAGTTGACAGAAGGTGAAATGATACATTCTTGTGTTTTCACTGGCGTTTATTCAGAGATTCAAAATGATCTCATTGAATGCATAGATTCTGTCATCCAAGATCAGATTGACAAGGAAATTGAAAATTATAGATTCTTGAGCATTCAGGTAGATTAAACAACCGATGATTCTACTAAGGAGCAGCTCAGTGTCATCATTCGTTTGGATAGGGAAGGAGAAATAGTTGAGAGGTTTCTGAAACTTTTTGATGTCAGTTTTGATAGATTCCACTTTTCCTTGGTTGTTGGTTTATGAAATACATTTGCAGAACAGAATTGTCCTCATTGTTTATGATAATCATATTTTGTTTCTGAATATTGGTTTTGAGAGAAGCTACTGAGTCTCACTGTTCTGCCTTACAATAAAAGCCTGCAAAAATTTTATGAACCTCAAGGCTTTAGAATGGCAAGGAAGAGTTAAATCATATTTTAGCATACTGAAGGCACTTTTTGCCAACACTTTTTGGAATATAAAGCATCAGCTGATAGCTTAACTCAATTGGAGTTTCCATTGAGGACTAATTTGCCTGGCAATTACAATTTGATAATTATAAGATCCAATTTTTATCTCCAAATGTTTTTTTCAACAGTGAAATATATGATTTAGTTCTATGTAGTATAGTTTTACAGCAGTTCTGAAAACACCAATCTGTGATTTAAAAGGGGACTTAAGTCAATAAAAATGGGGTTAAAATCTATCTTCCATGTAAAAGTGAAATCATGCAATTTACATTATACTTGTAGGAGGAGATTTATGTCAACTTTAAGTATCTGAAAATAGGTACTTTCCATAGAGTGTTGCAAAACAGCAGTGTTAAGAAAATTTTTGAGATCCCCTCTTACGTGTTTTCCTTTCATTCCAAAAAGGCAGGACTAACTTTTCATCCTAGCTTCGCCACTGATCTTAGATGATTAATTTGCATATGTAATTGGATGTCGGTTGTATGTATGCAATACTGCACAAAAAGCTACGTTGATCATGAGGTATGGCTCTAAAGATTTTCAAAATGTTTTTCAGGTATGCACAATCAACCCTGTAAATATTCAAGCCCAATCATAGGTACAGGAGTTTTGTAAAAGTCAAACGAGAACTCAGTCATAATCAGAATTTAATCTTTCTATGACCCCTCAAATTGAACCACTTATTTTTGTAGTTATAGAGAGTCGACTATAGTATGCATAAATTAGGGTTGGCATGCAAAAGGAATAGTCGTCAGGCGGGGCTTGGCTTTCTCTTGTGGTTAAAGTTGATTTTGTAGTTGAGAAGAAGGAAGTTGAATGGTTCATTGCTATCTTTGTTATCAATCCACCTTTTCTATGCAAAATCCACGTGCTAGTTGTGGTCACGTCATCTTTCAAATGGTCTGCTATGACTGGATAAGCCTTTGCTTTTGTAAACAAAGACGTGAAAAATGGGACAGGAGTCTGTGGGAAAGAACTAAAACTACCTAAAATGGTGAAATGCTGTTAATGCAAGCACTACCACAACGACTACAGGCGACACAATGCTCATACAATGAAGAACAGGATTTTCTTAAACGTTAACACTACCTTTAGGGCATAAATTGATTAAAGCCTTCACCAGCGTGACCTCCAGGTCTGCCCTCGTGACAGCAGGAACATCCGCAAGTCATAAACGTCTATTTTGTCTATATCATTCAACAGTGGATTGTTAAAGTTGAAATCACCGAACATTTCTAGTTTTCAACCGAGAAAGGTTTCTTCACATTCGCAACAAACGGGCACAGACGTGTCCCAGTTTTTGCGATTCTGTTTACAAAGATATGACCTTAACCAATCATAGTGCGCCATGTTGAAGGTCATGTAACCCCTTGTAACATGTGGACTTTGCATCGAGAAGGTGGATTGCATTTCGTCTCTCAAAGTGAAAGAGGAAAGTACAAAATGAGCAAGCATTTTGCAAATTGCATTTGAATTTTTGCTCTACAAGGGCGATTTGCGAGATACCTTCCTGTTTCAGGATTAACAAATAGGAGGTAAGTGCATGATTACTATTAATAGGCGGATGTACAGATTAGTCATCAATCAATACCATGACTTTATATACATTAAATGAAATTACTCATCATTCTCGTTAAGAATATGCAATAATATCTGCGGCTCATCGACTCCTTCAAAAGTTAAATCTATTTCTATCATAGGGCCTAGCACTTCACCATACGATATGCGATGGTTTTACATACCTTCTATACCATGCTAAAATAAACAAAATTCTCTACTAACCCCTTATAAATACTCATAGAGCAATATGCAGTGGTATTTGCGCACGATCACGAGCAAAATAAAGTACTGCAAACACTCACCTACTACAGAGTTTCCTTGCATCCGCCATATTTATCCCACTCTATATAAGGGGCTGCAGCCACGAAGTCCACAATACCAATTCAATATAATCTTTCTTGCATTACAGTATCCTTAAAAAACACTATCTATGCTTTTCTTGGCAAACGCTTTCTTCATCATCGATAAATAGGCTTACTTCCACGCTATCATATCTCCCTATTTTGCCATCGTTGATTTTAACTCTTGGCGCCAAACCAAACGTACATTATGCATCACAGGTAACCTGCTGACAATCACTACTCCAATCATCCTACTAATCTTCCCTAATCGTTCAATTGCCAATCCCTCCGGTTAATCACGGATACTGTACCTGCTGTTTATTTCGTTGCCACTAGCAACTCAGCTAACCCCCATATTCTATGAGGTGTGACATGATCAACAGAGAAGGACAGGATGGCAATAGCCAGCTGCAGTTAGAGAACCTATTATTGAGAACTATGGTCAATATGTTAGTTGAAGATTGTGTGATATATTATACGTAGGAAGCACTGCATGGTTAAATGCTAATGGTAGCAAATTCTTATGTGTGCTGGGCAGTGGTGGCTCTACGGGGGGCCAGGGAGCCGCAGCCCCCACAAATTGTCTTGGTCCTTTTTTGGCCTTCCAACTGTTCTAGAAAGATATAAAATTTTGAATTTCAAATATATTGTTTACTGCAAATATTCGCGAGTTTGGATGGTATACAGGGAATATGATACTTCGAGACCACTGCTTCCTAAGCTGAGGTCCACGGGATCTTCTGAAGCTTGAAAGTTTTAAAGCCACGTACAAAGACTTGTAGTTCCCTTCTAGCGCTATTCTATAAACCTTGACAACACGAAAACTTATGCAGTCAAACTCTGTTCGTATTTCTCTTTGAAAGTATATTTAGTACTACTGAATAAATGGGATATGCATGCTGATATGCGGAAAATACAGCGTATGAAAGACAATCAATTTAGAGTCGGTCTGAGTCAATTCCAAGGATATCTGACCAGGGTACTTTCGTCCACGCACTGTATCTTGCAAATGCTGCCACATATTCCAAATTCCTTCTGGGGAATAGTAAGTTTTATGTTCGGAGATGCATTCTAAGTTAAAGTAAAGGGCGTGATTAAGCATAATTTTCTGGGGGTTCATCCAACAGACCCCCCATCTCTTCTTCACATCAAAGTCTTTAATATTCACATTGACAGATCTGAAGTACTGGGTTTCTTAAAAGTAAGAATAACAGTTAGTCCTGGAAGAAATGGACAAACTTCGCTTTATTTCCTAAGAAGTCATAGATATGGCATAAAAATCCGTCTATGAGCCATGGCTATATTGAAGCCACCCCTATTCGAGAGGGCCGCGAGGTGACGAAATCTATTGTGGGGACCGCCATGAAAAATATTCTGATAATTTTAGGAGGCACTTTTCTTGGCTGCTACTGTACTTCAACTTTCTTCAATTTTATAATCTCTCTACCTATCCTTGTGTAGCCCTTTGTGCATTTTATCCCGGCCATTACAGGAGCACTTATGAATTCTGACATTAGGCAAAAATAGATGGTTACATCTAGAACAGAGTATTCCTCTATATAGACTTATCTGCATGATTCGCTGAGTCACAAATTCTAGCTTCTAGTTTTCATAGCAATGAAGGAAGCCGCCACTTGGCAGCTTTTGCAATTAGCCCAAATTCTTGAAAGTCACATAGATTAATCAATTCTTACAGTGTATGCAAAGAATAAATCTTAGTTGTTTTTGGTTGGCAACATTCAGTTGCCTGTCGTGTTTGCTTCCAAGAATGAATTGCCTATCCATGATCTACATTATTCTTTTGGCTTTAGAAAACTCTGCTCAGGAACCATGACTCGGAATGTTGCTATCGTGCACATGTTATCGCATTTTTTGCAAGCTTTCTAACAACTACTCCTCTACTTTGGCAGCCATTCCTACTTACACACAGCATAACTGTCGTATTTTGATTGGCTAGCAAAGGAATTACCATCCAAGAGGTTATCTTCTTAGTACTCCAATGCTCTTACACACTTCGCTTATCTGCGTAAAGATGTGTCGTACCTACGAGATGATCTACCAAAATGGTCAACAAGCAACTTATCATAGATTCTGTTGTCAAAGTAGCCCGTGAATTATCCCACCTTATTTGATACTTCAGTAGCATTTATTTTTGTTGCTGCTGAACTTTTTAGTTTTATTTACTAGCCGTTGCAACAAGACATGAGTTGTTATTGAAGTGAATGGTTCTAATTCATAAGTTTCTTGCATTAATGTAATAGTCTGAAGAAATTTATTTATTTCTCTTTCAGCCTCTGTAAATTCTACTATGGGTGATGGAGTGCAATGTCCTACACCATCAGTAAGTTATGCCATCATCAAGTTTCATATACAAATATTCTGGGTTTATCTGAGTTTCTTGCTTTCTTTCTGTTATTTAATAAAGGTTCCATGGGCAGCCCAATGTTATCATGGTATCTAGGTCTCATATGTAATGCACTCTTGGGACATAGATTGGTGGAGCTTCTTGGAAGTGAAGAGCTCCAAGTTTCTGAGTGGTTAAGGTCAAGTATAAGTTTGTCTGAAAGCTTAACTATGATAGTCAATTAATATTAATGAGTTTTAGCATTTGTTACAAACATTTACTATTAAAAAGCAGCGTTGTAGACAGTTGAATGGGATTAGAGGGCGTCTTTTTTCTATACACATAAGAACTACATTAAAAAATGACAAACCCAAAAATCTACTTTGCAACACTACGAGGACGATACCTTATGAGTGCAAAATACCATCACTACCCCCTAGCCTTTCAGGTACTCATCTGAACGATTTCCAATTCATGTAAGCAGTTAGGTTAAAGCCTTGATTTGAAAGCTTGCACTCTTGCCTTTATTTGTCCTATTGTAGCATTCCTGCGAAAGCCGCAGTTGGACTCGTTAGGGTGTAGAACTGGATTTCTTGCGTTGTCTGGAGTGAGATGTTTTGCTCTTCCATAGAAGAGTGTAGAACTGGATTCAATGTGAAGTTTGGAGTGAGATTGTTGACATTTTCATGGAAGATTGTGAGGCGTCTACTCTATCATTGGAGATTTAATGATTTCCAACCAAGCTCGTTATACACCTTTTCACGGGAAGTACCTTTCGAAGCTTCAGTTACTGCTAATCCAGTGGATCACAGGACAGAATTAAGTATTTCCATTTGATTAGCTAAGAAAAAACTATGAGTAGATTTCCAGATACCATGTGGGTTGTCATATATGACTTCATCACAATAGTTTAAATGCAGTCATACATACAGTTTATACATTTCATTGAGGGTGTGTCCTGGTAGATACTTTGAGCAAAATCTCAGCACTTCTATTCTTTGCTTGGGATTGGAAATAGCGGCTTTAATGTGACTAGTAAAGGATAATTTGGAATCTAATATAATTCCAAGGTGGATTTTCCTGGGCCTTCATTTACGAGGCATTGCTACAAAACATAGGTGGATGATTTTGTGACTTCTAGTTTTGGAGAAGATGACTTTAATTGCCTATTTATTTGTGTCCGCATTGAAGTACATTCCCAATTTACTTGCCTAGAGATTGATCAGCCTCATCTCATGGTTTGTGTCAGAAGCAGGTTTAGTTGAGATCATGAACCATAGTAAAAATAGATGTATCGTCAGAGAATATTTTGATATCACATTTTACTCCATCTATCAAATCGTTAATGTAAATTAGGAAGAACAGAGGTCCTAATATAGAACCATGCAGAACTCCAACTTCGATAATGTACCATTGGGATTCTTTGCCATTCAGGGAAGACATGTGAACCGTCTACGAACCAAATAAGTTTAATGAATAGACTGATAATTTGAAGAACCTCACCCAAGAAAAAGCAAAGGATTATATTGTAATAATATCTACATCTGCCAGGAACTAATCTTGTCTTTCAAGCTCTAACATAACAATTCAAGATAAATAACATTGAGGTTAGTTGATAAATAATACAGTTTATAGGAACATAAGAAGGCAGTGGCTAAGAGGCTGTCTTTCTCTGGCTATACTGCAAAATTCGGTTGATGAAAAACTTTGTTGTTGCAGAAGTGGCAGAGATGATGTAGAACTGTTTGACTAAAATTATTTCCATATAAACTGGACAGAAAATTGGAATAAAAAGACAAAATTGCTCAATTGTTGACTATCTTTAGTCTGATAATACATTGTTTGGAGCCTCGTGTATTCTTCTTGTAAATTAACTTGTTAGAGCAGTTAGTTTGGTCTAAGAATTTGCCTAGGAAAAGTTTTCAAAGCTTAGTTCTTGATGCAACATGAAATTTGAGCTTCAACATTATGCTTCCACGCTAAAAGCATCATTATCAATAAATCCCCATTCTACCATTGGGTCACCCGTTTAAGACTATATTGAAGTAGATAAGCCATCGTTTAAAACTGCCTGCTAGCTGCTTTGCCCTACCTAATATGCAAACTTATTTTGGAATGTATGGGTTTCACTTGATGTAAGTGCTTAAGAAATCTGAGCAACTGGGTTGCTTTTGAGGAGAGCAGCAATTTTTTTGAGCAAGGCTCTCTTGTCAAATAACTTCAAATTGTCATCAGTTTTAACAGAATGAATAAAACATCAATCTATGAGGGTTGAAAATAAAACAGAGTAAAAACATGCACATAAGAGCCTACAATTTGGAAAAAGTCTCCTTGTGCTCGCAAATAATAAGATAACTCCAATCATCAAGTTGATGTTTCTGAACAAGTGTTCCAAAACAAATGCCATCAAAAATTATACTTGAAAGTTAAACACTGAAATACTATGGGAAACCTTAGCCATCCAAATACAATTTCTGATTGTAGGTTCTTAATAAATGAAGGTTCTTTTGTGCAGGTTTCTATTGTATTGTTGCTCAAAACACTCTTTCACCTCGCGTTTCCAAAAAAAAATTGCTTTAATGCATCTCTAATCTTGCCAGCTTCAAAGTTATTGTCATGACCTTGGGGGCTGTTTGTCATGAGCAAATGTTTCGGACCTCAGCCCGTGGTATTTTCCTCCCCAATATCATCAACTGTCTCATCCCAACAATTAGGTGCTGCATTTTCCAGCTCTATGCATATATTATGCAGCAAAATGCATGCTAGTGTCATTGTTTCGGTGGTCTTTTTCTTACTCTCACATTTTCTCATCAATACCCTCCAGCGCCCCTTGAGCCTTCTATATGCTCCTTCTATCACCATCCTGGCCCTAATCAGTCGTTGATTCAAATATTGTTGTTCCTCTGACATAATGGCATTTGTGTATGGCTTCATTAGTCATGTTTTAAATGGAAATTAAGATTCTCCTACAATGAATGGAAGTATTTTGGCCCCTACCTCCTGTTTTGCAATATTTGGAATCATTTTCCCTTCATTGATATCAGTGTAAATTTTAGTGGACTTAAATATAAGAGAATCATGACTACTTCCTGGATAGCCACAGCTTGCACAAATAAATTTGTATTTTGCATCTACAATTGCCATCAAAACTACTGATTAAAAATTTTTGCAGTTGTGGTAGTTTTTGTTGGCCTCTCTACCACAACCTGGGTACTTTATGGGAATATGGTAACTGTCTATTGCACAGAAACAGCAAGGTAATTGCCATACCGATTCCATTTCAACCATTTTGTCCATAAACTATTCTTCAACACTTTGAAAGTAGTTCTCTACATTGGCCTGCCACAAATTGCTGCAAAATTGCACCTGAAACCTCTATTGCTATGCTGCAAATAGTTGGACATGCAAGGCCAGTCATTTCTGCTATTGGTGATAAGAAGTCTCCTCTACCTAATCGATACAGACAGATAGCCAACCTGCATTCTGGGGACAAGGGCTCTTCAGTCACGACTTGTTTCTCAACATCTGTTCTAATTTGATATAGCATGTATTGAAAAGTTCCTCTTGAAACCCTGAATGTTTGCTTAAACCTCTTGCCTGAATATGATGTCCAATCTTAATGCCACCAGCCACCATTTCTAATCAGGCGCCGACAAGATCTTGGTGCATGTACGTGGTCTTGTGTAGACAGTAACAAAATTGAAAACAGAGCAGCCTGCAGCATGACCTTACACCTCCTTTTTATTACACATAATATTGTGGATTGAATCCGTATTCGCTTCTTTCTTTTCTGCTTCAAGACGGCTAGAATGCTTTGATTATTGGCACAAGAAGCAACAAGTGCTGAACTAAGCATTTTAATATTTGGCGCCATATTTTCAAAGAGTCTAAGCAAAGTTGAGTGAGAACCCTTTGAGTGAGGCACAAAAACGCGGAGGAGCAATGAGATTTAAATTCTACTGAAAGTCGACGTATAAAACGAAGTCTCAGTAACGTCGAATTTAAGCTAGTGTGAAGTCGCAATTAATGCATTTTAATTTGACGCGACTAAAATTTGACGCGACTAAAATGTGACGCGACTAAAATTCGACGCATAAATCAAGCCAACACTGCATATTGATTGAAAGTACAGCAATATTGTTGGTCTGAATTTTCCAATCTGTTCAAGAAAAAGAATATAATGTAAATTAAAACACCCTCAGTATAGCTAATTTATGATTTACGTTTACATCACTTGCTCAAAAGTACTCTTTGTAGTATGATTCGTGAGGATTGCAACCAAATATCTCAATGATTACAATTTCCACTGCGCACTATGTTCTGTACCATAGACAGATGCCTCGAGATGAAAACGAGTTTAAATAAGAGCATTCCCAAAGTCCGTGCCCAGAAAACAGCAAAGGTGCCGATAAGATTTTCCCTTTTGCCTAATCACTATTCTGTGACAGTGATATGTCGACTGGGGGTGTGGGGGTGGCATATCGCTGCAGTTAAATTCCTAAGAGCTGATGAAATACTAATAAAATTGCATTGCTCTTGTATTTTGTTTTCTTCTGAAATGTTTAATCATGTTAAATTCCAGTCACACTGACCTTGTTGCTGATATAAGGACATGAACTCATTTCAAAAACTGCACTAGCTTGACTTAAATCACCTATCATATCATAAAACGAACATATGGAAATTCCTAAACGAGTTACGCAACAGCTTTTCACTATTGCCATCAAAGCCAATACACATAATAGGTTTAGATCCAGTACGAGTACGAGTACAAGTTTTCAACTGCGCAACAGATCTACGCAAATTCAGAGGGAATCACCGTCACAACTCGTATTCGAAGCAGCCGTTCAGTACGAGTTTCTCAGCAAATCTCGTACTACTTCATTTTTTGACATAAATCAATACATTAATACATTAATACATTTATACATTAATGCAACAACTAATATAACAACTAATACAACTAATACAACTAATACAAGTACAGCTACTAATACAACAACAACTAGTATAACTACATCAAGTACAATCTAATACATCTGAACAGAACGAGTTTGGAATTGATAATATTGGCAAAAATAAATGTGCAATTCATAAGCAATTGCTTCGATAAAAAGGCAACCTCTTGTTTTGAAAAGGAACACAATGTAAAGCCTTATTTAAGAGCTGTTGTCGTGGAGCCACTCTGTCATAACAAACTTCTGAATAAGGCCTAGCCATGGAAGGGGGCTAAATGGAAAGACTTTCACAGAACGTATATTCCAAAGTTGAACGAGGGACTAAAGTTATTAAAAAAGTTCAAGAATAATCTAACAGCATCCTCACAACTCGGAATATCATTCATGTTCAAGCGAATTTCAGACAGCGATTCATCTTCATTCACGATAGCGAAAGTTCAGTAAAAGAAGGCACTGGCTTTCGAGGGATAAAGTAATAGCTTCGTGTTTATCCTTAGAGTACGATAGGGTACTATAGTATCCCACAATTCACTAAACCCTTAGAATATAGATGCAAATCGATTAATTTCAATAAATCCCGGGGTTGTTCTGAAGGCGGAGATATCAAAACACACGAATTTGCAGTACGAGTGTTAAGCTACGCGGTGGGGTGAACTCGTACTCGTACTTGATCTAAACCTCCCGAATTCCTAAACAAACACACCATAACATCCCGCCATTTATTTTGTAAGCTAAGATCGGAAAATGTATTCGCTTCTGGAAAGTGCCTACCACATACCCGAATTCTCAATTGTGGTCGGGCATTATTTCGCTCATTAGTATCGATCCTCTACCAAGGTTTAGAGAACAAGGGCATGCCAACCTCTCCTTTTTCACGAATGCAAATGAAAATACTTAGTCTATGCCTGGTTATCTTTCGAATTATGGCTGCAGTGGGCAAACAGTCTAAAACTTGGAGTACTAGCATCTTGCTCTTAGAGTTGCAGCCTAAAGCTCGTATAGATTTCTACTATTATGATTGAGTGGAAACAAGTCTGAAAAAAATTAAAAATTGCAGTTTAGAACACCTTTATCCACAACCTCTTCGAATCGAGGGGGGCAATGTTTCATTAGTTATGGGCATATAAAGAGTCAATTTGAATTTGAGAATAAAGACAGTAAGAAATAGTCAAATGTTTAATAGAGCTGTGTTTCCCGACTAATTTTCAGGTTCGTTTTAGCCATAACTTCAGTTTTTGCGAACGATCCCAATTTACGTGATTGACTAAATCGGATAAAAGTAGAAACATTCGCAAAGACTGAAACTATTACTCAAAAGAATATGAGAACATCGGGAAGCACAGTAGTCCTTAAATTTGATTGTAGTCGTAAAATTCAAACACTTATAGAAAACTCTCGGACTATTACAGACAGCTATGATAGTCTGAAAATTCAACTGTCCTCAGATGTTCTGACAGAATAAAGATTGAGAATTTCACAACCCCGCCTCCCGAACATGTGCCTGCCATAATACATCATTTAAAATGTAATTAAATCAATTTCAACCAATAATTAAATCTCTATTCAGCTAATCAAGTCTGATGTTTGACATAATCGCAAGCTCATAGACTTAAATGTAATACTTTAATGACGCACTTTTTTATGAATAAAGAATCTTTTTACCACTGAAGCTCATTTACTATATGCTGCAATCATGTAGCTACCCAACATTTATCTTCATTTTCAGGAAACCCTATTGGTCTCTGATATAAACATCTTTTATGATTTCTATCAACGAAATAATTTTCAAGATTCTCCATTGAATTCTATAATAGAGCTCATATGACATCTCATAGACATACTCTCCTCGGTTAGAGAATGTAACGTTTTCTTAGGCAGAGTCGACACAGAACAGAAACACGTCTGAATTCTAATGCTTATTTTCAAGACTAACTAAATCAATTCAAGTTACTTGTTAAGCATGCACGATGCGTAATGGTGTTAATTACTGTACATGTTGAGAGCCAATAGGCAAAGTATGACATAGGATGCAACTAATCCCTTTGACCTAGGGCCTTATTAACCTTACAAGAAGTCTATTTGACATTGAAATTTTCTATCTATATTTGTACAAATACGCAAGAACTGTATTTTTGCTTACCATCCTACTAGGGGACGAACGTGCAAATTATCGCATTATCATGTTTATTTGTATTACAAATATCCTATCCCACCAACAGGTTGATGTTCCACCGCTATCACCTAATCTTCCTCAAGCTAAAGAGGTGTGTTACATGCTATATGTTTTCATCGTCATAAGAAAACTCATATTGTTTTACTACTCTCTTCTGATGAAGCTTTTAGATCTGGTTGTTGACACAGCGAAATGCGATACACCTTCTTATCTCACAAGTATTCATCTGTATTGATATACCGTAAAATCCCGAATATAAGCCCTTGGCTTATAAAGACTTGTAAGTATGTTGTGATAGACATGTATTTCAGGAGGGCTTATATGGGGATGGGCATTTGGGTTAGCTTACTGAGGGGCCATATTTTGGGCCTAAGGTCTGGGGTTTATATTTGGAAGGGCTTATATTCCAGATTTTACGGTATATGGAATTCTTCCCAGTACTCCATCTGTTGTTAATGCTATGCTGTCTTCTTCTAAGTACTTCATACCTAATAGGTTGATAAAGCTATAAAGCCTGGTTGTTCATAAAGCTAAATGCAGCCCATCATTTCAAAATCTTGCATCTATGAATTCATATTCTTATACACGAAGTTCTTTCAAGTACTCCATCTTTTGGTGATGCCGATCTGTTTTCTTATAAATGATTCTTGTCTAAGAAGTTGAGTGGAAAGACATTGCTTAGTTCGAGGAATTTACTCAAGCTATGTTGTGGCTTAGTGATGGCCAGATGCTGAATTTTTACATTGTCATAGCGACTTACTTTCAAATAAATTTCATTTTACTCCAGAGTTCTTCCTTATCACCAGTAGTACGGCAAGATTTGCCACAGTCATATTCTAAAGAATGTTTCAGAATAAATGCAATTGCTCTCTATTTTGAGAATATTTGCATCTCAGTAGTATTTTTAAAATTTGGAAGACGTATTTGGGTTCATAATAGATCTATGTACAGTAAAACATGCAAAAGCTATCCCAATTGTCAATGTTTTAAAGCTGATTAAAAGGAAAAAGTTGTATATATGGAATCATTTAGCAATGTGATAGAGTTATCTGCTACTGGACACTTGCATTTTCTCACTGCCGAACTGTTTCTTGCTATCGATGTACAGCTCTAAGGCATCAAATCGATAAGAACAATATATAAACAATAAATATATAAAGAAGTAACTATACTTGTTTGCCAAGCAAGTTGGGCTTTGGCCAAATCACTGAAGAAAGTTGAGAATGATGCTGAGCGATGCTCAGAAGTCTGATCTTGCTAAGAAATGTTGATTCAACAAGATTAAACTTCTCTTGTTCTGAGGCGTTGTTGAGAGGTCTTTGGTCGTTTAACCAGGCACGCTACAAAATTCAATGCACGTATGCCCATAAGTGTAATCTTCAGATTTTAAGACTTATCGATAATGAGAGATATCAGCTCTCTGAATAGGATTTTTGGAAGAGTCAAACCCTCAAAATTTAATTTCAAATAGCCAAGATGTCATCGAGGATGAAGAGGCTCTAAAAATAAGCAAGGATGCTTTCACAAAGCTAAAACGGGTCAGAAAAGCTGTTGAATGAAAAGGTCAATCATTTAGCCACCCTCTACTCAACAAATCTGAGGAACTCAGAATGTTACACAATTTTGTCCAGTGAAATATCGAGTGAAAAGTTCACTCGTTTGGCCAGGTCATTAATGATACAAGGTTGCAAGAGGTTACATATTTGACTAACGTCACTAACAGTCAAACATTCTAATATCAATTACCTCCTTACTAGGATGGCTGTGTATTGTCATTATGCCTATTTTGGCGGAATGATAAGCTGGAAATATTACTTTGAGTTGAAAGCACTTTTTTTATGTCTTCACTGGAAATTTTAAATGTTTATTTGTGTTACAAAAAGAAAAAGTATTTTTGAAGCTCTGTGTTGGTCTTCCCCTTTTTCATAAGAGTTTTGAAAGTCAGTACCTGCTGCTTTTGCTGTTGGTAGAGATACAAAGAAGCGTGAGGTTATTTTGTGATTTGCTTTGTATTTCTACTATGTATGTAAGATATACTTAGTTGTAAGATTTACATTCCCACATTTCTTGCCCAAAGATTGATCAATCTTATCTCATGGTTTATGTCAGAAGCAGGTTTAGATGGGATCATGAATGTATGGTAAAACTTGCAAGCAATAGCAACATACTTGTATTTCAATAGTGATTCAGCTTTATGAGTTCCCCCTTACCATTTCATCATGTGTTAAAAGTGTATGGCTAAAATGACTTTGTTGTCTGTTCCATGTTCTTCATTTCAGAAATATGGTAAGGAGTTTCAGTAGGAAAATCAGATTAGTTTTACAAGAGAAGTTCCTGAACACATTCTTATTGCCACATATAAAAAATCGGTTTTTCTTATTTTGAGAGACTGCTGTGTATGAGGCATTCTAGTAGACAAATTCCCGGCTTTTAATTGTATCAAATATTTTAGGTATATTGCCAGTATTATATATCAATATGTTGTGAATCTCATATCAACATCATATTTCGTGAAATAGAATAGTTTCACTTGACTTTTATAGTAAATTTCACTTGATATTGTTTTATGTAAAAATTTTGTCTGCAAATACATATCAAGTCTATTCTGTGCCTACAAATACATAAAGTCTAAACTTTGTTTTTGAATATCGAATGAACATGCTTATTATAAACACATATATTAAATTTACGTCGCACTTGTGAATTAAGTTCGGCAAATCCAGCCGCACTAAATTCAATGTACTGCACTTAACTTAAATTTCACCTTATACAGCCGCATTCTTGCCAAATTTAAGCTAAATTATTGTCTGACTTGAATTTGACAATGTCAAAATCCAACCATACTAAATTGTCTTTAGAAGCTAAAATGTACTTGCGGATTAGTATTAAATGAGCGATCAAAACTGTCCAAATGTTATAGCTTGGTCTCAGACAACAATATTAAGATGAAGTGGACTTGACAGTCTCAAACTTACACAGGTACTAACTGAATGTGCTACTGATACTAGTCCCTTCACTATTATTTTTTAGAAGTTAAGAAAAGCATAGGGTATTATGTAGACAAGAAATGTCTTTTCTAGTTAGGCCATAGGCTTTTATGTAGTATGAGTTTAGAGCTCCGCCTTCTCTTTGATGGGAATTTCGTAACTTCATCAACTGTCTCTTTCCAGCCAATCTATTCTCATTGCATTAGGTGGCTTCACAAAAAGAAGGACATCATCGATCTATTAGAATTGTGCCACAAAGAAGCAGCTGGAATTTCAAATTTTTGTAGCAAAAGTTTAAAATTTGACTTGAAACTGCCAAATGGTTTGAGTAGGTGAACCTTAATTGCTTCGAGAGTAGGATCTCAATGCTGCAATGATTTCATGCGAATTTACGCTTATCATTCAAGACAAGATTTTCTATATCTTTTAAAAATATTTTTTCAGAAAATAATATTGGCAATCGACGAAAAAAAAGGTAGGTATTATTGAGTTTTCATCTTGTTTTGTTTCGAAGTCGCTTGTAATTCTGAGGGAAAAAAATTGTTTTAGAGATACATTGATAGCATTCAGTGTATTGTTAAGAACTAAAGCTAACTTTGCTGAAATGAGCTGACAGATACTCACTTGTCTAATCAACTGGGCAGTAGAAAGGATTTAATCGTTGAAAATGGAGCTTTATGTGTGATACTTTAATTTTTTATCGAAACTGGAGTTTCCAGAATGGTTATATGGTGGCCTGTAGACTTTTGTAGCTATTAAGTACCTTGAGATTATGAAATTAAGTTTATATCGCCAACGTGATGCAATTTCAGTTCTTTTCATACAACAACTAGTCTTCGTTAGAGTACTTTGCGCACTGCATATTGTTAATGAGTATTGTTGTTATTTGGTATATTTCTATCTCTAGTTTCATTGTAATCAGTGACAACCAGTGGCATAAGGTCAGAGTATTCAACGTATTTGCCGATTAACTCAAAATTCTCAGAAAAATAAAAATTTGCGCTCTACTTTAATGCTTATTGAGATGGCAAATTTTATTGCCTTTCCACATATTACCCCTTCAAAGTTTAAACATATTGAACACTGAAGCTGAGAGGCCTTTAGAGACAAAGAAGAACTTCATGTTAAACTTAAGTCTTTCACGAATGAGCGGTGAATTCCCTGGACGGCATTCAACCAATTAAAATGTTTCATTTTCATCCTTATTACTTGGCGAAGCCAATGGCATTGTACGCTGAGAAAACCTCAGCATACAGCCTCAATTAATTATTGAGCAAAATCGCAGCCGTAGTCTCGATTTCAGTTGAGAAAATTGATTATGGCTGTTGTCGAAAAGGATGTAAAAGTCTTATGGAAGAAGTAAAAGAGTTTCCTGGTTATGGATCTTTCAGTAAACAATCAATAACTGAACTCTTATGCCATTTTTGTGGCAATAGCTGTCGTGAAGACAAGTGAAAGGTACGTTATACATATAGCACTCTTCAGTGCCTTAGGCTACTGTATTCACCATTTGAATTTCTCGGTTTGGTTAGAAAGGGGACACTGCATTGTAAATTCCTAAGTGGTAAATGCTAATACACTTCAAGCAGTTCCCTCAAATTATAAAATTAATTGGTCTTTTAAAGCTTGAAATATTTACATAATGTTCTGTTGACATTTCTGACGAAGCCTTTTTCAAATACTTCTGCTTTGACGTGTACCTCCTATTATCCGATACCAGAATGTTACATCATTTTTTTAGCATATTTATACCAAGGCTCAAGGAGCCTCACCCAGCTACACCTAGAAAAGTTATAACAGAATACTCCATCGAAGAGGTGACCCAACGCCACTGGTTAAAACAAAAAAATTATTGTCTATATATTCAACCTAGTTCTTGATTATTGAATGCACTACTTAAAGTGTTTATGCATCGTGAGACAGCTTTTTGTATTTGCCTTAACTTAAAACATGATTATAATTCGAAAGGAATGAAGAAAGCAGATTCGTTATATCGTAAATAGCTTTTCTTCTCTGGCTTTCCAAATTTGGGAAAATCTCCACTTTTTGCGCAACTTTTTAATGCTCGAATTATGCCGATTGTAACGTAATTACCAGATGTTGATCTAAGCTTCCTTACGGCGGCCAATATACAATCGTCTTCGATTCATCATGTACAACTTTGCGTAGTGGGAGGACCTGATGGAGTAACCTTTGGACACAATCAACATATGGCTGAAATTTTCATACACCGCTTTCCCAAAAGGAAAGATCCATCACGGCTTAGACTGTGGGTATAATTCATTCGCCGTCATCGTTCTAATTTGAGCCAATCTAATGACCAAACACTTTTTTGTGCAGCATTCATTTTGAAGAATCTTGCTTTTATGTCGGAAGAGAATTGTCGATTCACTTGAAATTCAAGCTAGACTGATTAAAACTGCAGTGCCCTCAATTGACGCAACACGTCATCCACTGGATGATAATAAAAATCTAGGTCTGCGTAAAAGGAGATAGGTAAATAAGCTTAAGCTCTAAATTGTTTTGACGCAATTTCGATACGTTTTATTTACAGGAGCCAAAAGTCTTAGTATAACAACCTTGAAAGTATATTTTAGTCCTGCTGTCCATTAGGGGTGGATCTAGAAAAGTGCAACTAGTAGGGTCATTTGAGCATAAGTGCCCACTGGCTTCAAATGGGAGCATGGCTCCCAGAAAAATTTCTTTAGACCACAACTGTACTAAACCAAACAAAGCCGATCACATTTGCACACAAAACATTGCATTAATTATATTTAGTCCTGAATGCCAAATGGATGGATGTAGTTGGAATAGTTGGATACTAAATTAAGCGAATTTTAAAATAGATTTTTAAAATATTAATTAGTGGGGGTGGTTGATTTTATTGAAGACTCAAGAGTTTAGCTATAATATATACATGAACAGGTTAAGTTCATAGTAATGGTTATTCTTTATCACATTCTTTATAGGGGCCATGACCTCACCCTCAGTATCTGTCACTATAATCCATTTTTTAGTTCAAACCTTAGATTCTTCATAATGTTACTCTAAAGGAAGAATTTTAGCATTAAGGATACAGAATACAAAGCTATCTCCTACGACGAAAATATTTTAGAGGAAAAACAATGAAATTGAAAACTGCAGTAAATCCGATAATTTCGTCATTGTACACAATGTTGAAAATGGCTTGATGTATAGGAACAAAATTGAATGTTTGAGAAAGAAATATGTCGATTGAAAGAGAATATAAATAAATTGAAAGAGATCTCAAAAGCACAGTCACCGGTGAGTGGAGTGAGTAGTATTCCTTTGTAATTATTTGCAGACCGTCATAATTGAGTACCTTGGCTTCAATGTAGACTTGGCTTTCAGTTGAGAGCACACTGTTTTTGGACTTGGTTAATTGGTCCACAGTAGAGCATGATATCCATTAATATTTAGATAGAGAGCTATAGCTTTTTTGAGGACATGTTTGAGGTTGCATTCATAAAAGACATTGTATTCCGCCTAAGGTAGTAGAAAAAGTAGAGGAAGCCCCATGGAAGCTGGTAGATTCTGTCTTGAGTGATAGCAGTTACTCAGAGGACTTGCAATTTAGAGACCACACTTAAAGTGACAAACTGGTCCCAAGAAGAGATTGAAGCAACATCTGGTGATGACAACAGTGATATGAGAGGCTTAGTTGACCCTAGGAGGAGAATTCAGTATGTCTATGAAGTATATGTGGAAGTGGTAAAACTAAGAATGATGGCCTTTGGGACAGGAGTCTTGCTGCAAATAAGATATGATCAGTATCTTCTTATGAAAAGTTGCCAGAATAACTATAGGTGCCAGCAATAGAATTGTTTACACAATTTCCTGCTAATAAGGTCATAGACACTGAGTATCTACGACATCTGGTGCTATCTCTTGAAGCCTGTTATTACTATATGCTATAACATTTGCATTAGAATCTAGGGTCCCATAGTCTCCTTCGCTTTCACTATCAACGCTGGTTAGTGATTGATCTTCCTCACACAATGAATAGCTCTTATCAATTGCAGCCATTTTATTCAAAGGGCACGAGACAATGACAACAGCTAACAATTGCCTAACGCTTATGTTCAAAAACCCCGCAAAGTAGTCACTTTTAAAGCACAATTTATAATACATAGCGCACTAATTATCAAAAAAGCGCACCAAATGCACTTTCAAAGTCTGAATTTGAAGGTGTGCTAGGAAGCCCGAGACGTAAAAATTTTGATGCATAAGCACTGTAAGCACCGATACGCACAAAAGACCATTTCAGAAGTTTCTTTCTTTGCTTTGTGCAATAGATCCTTCACTAGCTGTCTCATCTCTTGTGAGTAAGTTAAGGCATATCAACAGGGCGGATGTGGTTAGAGTGGTAGAAACTTGGCAGGCAAATTCTATTGTAAGTATCATGATTCCTTTATAAATATATCATACACTTAAAATACCTAAGTTTACACTTAGAATTATATTACACTCTTGAAATTGCCTAGGATAATGTTAATGTGATCTCATCAAGTAATAGTCCAATTGTTGCCATTGCAAGTTATTTAGTTTAAAGTAAATCAAAGGGGCACAAAAATTCTTCAAGTGCATTGTATTCATCCTTAATCTGCCTGTACTAAGATTTTCTTGCATAGATGAATAACATTGTATCAGAATTTCAGTCATTTATTGGTATATCATATCATGATAGAGTACCATTGAATTAGTTGCTATAAAGATAATTCAGAAATCAATATAATATACCTTGTGTTGTATCTAGCGTACACTAGAAATCCAGGACACTACATTGTAAATCTTTCTGACAGCTGAAGTATATTTAATTCTCTTTATTGAAAGAATGCTGTAAGTAAGGAGAGAAGCATAAAGTAATTCATTTTAGTGTTCTACGTCTCCTTAATAAGTACCACACACTATCGCCTAAGAATTCATTTTGCTCCTAGAAGCTATGTTAAATTTTAGCATAATTAAATTGTCTAAATATTTTGTGGCTATGAAAAGAGGTCATCCATTACTTGCTTCGATCTATTTATAATTGATGGGCAGAATTGTGATTTCTCACCTGTTATTGAAAGAATATTGTAAGTGAAAAGAAGCATAAAGCACCTTGTTGTTTATGATCCTTGTAGGGAGGAAAGAATAAATTGTGCACCATCATTTGCCTATATATTGAAGTAGGCTTCTGTTTGATCTTAGGATGATACTCGCCCGCCGCAATCAACATATGATACATCAATTGGACACAAAACTATTGATGGCACAAAGGTATGCTCTAATGTTATACTACTGTCTCACTAAAAATCATACTAATCATTTGTTACATCATAAATTCTTTCCGATTTGAGAAAGGCTGTAGCAGACCGGTAAATCCTTGGTTTCAGCTAATGTGTCATGTAAGTATTTCTGCAATTAATGTACTTAATTTGCCAATCTTCAGCCTGGAAGTGCATTGGAAATGTAGCCTCCTTGGAGCATCTTTATGTAGCCCTCTATGTATTTCTATAGCATCAATGGAATATGATAATTCAGATCATATTTAGGCATGCTTTCGACCACAAGCATTATAGTTACATTGACTACGCGATTCTGCGGCGTATTGTAAAGGATACATTCAAGGTTCATAACTTTTTATAATATTTACAAGTTTTAAGATAACTTTGTTGGAAGATATTGATTGATTGTTGATTTCTTACTGTATCAGTGAACTACTTACTGTATCATGTGCTCAAATGTCAATTGATTGGTAAAATTAGCATTCTTTGAGTTGTTCGAGAGATTTAGACATGATGTTGTATAAATGTTATTTAATTGTATAGTTCTAAGCAGTGAATTCTGATTTTCATGAAAACTTGCGTACACATGCATTGCATTTGCAAATATCATTTTATCATGTCATGTGTCAAAATTGCAAATATTACCCAGAACATTAACTCTCACTGAGTATAATTGCCTGGGTTCATACTGGAATACATTATTGATTGTTGACTTCTTACTGTATCAGTCAACTACTTACTATATCATTTGCTCAAATTTCAATCGATAGGTAAAACTTCTTTGAGTTTTTTGAGAGATTTAGACATCACATTATGCAAATGTCGTTTAATTTGATAGTTCAAAGCAATGAATTTTCATTTTCATGAAAACTTGCGTACATCATGTTGCCATGTCGTCTTAAAATAACAAATATTGGCCTGAACATTATTTCTCGATGAGTATCATTGTCTGGGTTCATACTGGACATGGAAAGCATGGAAAATTTAACGAAAAGTTGTATTAGTAAAGTAGCAATCAAAAATTGCGATCACACGTGAGCATGAGGCCTACAAGAAACTTTTTCAGGGTTTTAAGTCCCAAGATGATGTGAATTCAATCAAGTTTGTTTATTATGAGGCATCTAAGATGATTCAGAAAGCTAAGGAAGACTATGATTTTAAGGTATGCCATTAGTTCTCTGCTCCTGTTCATAGCAAGAATTTGTATTGGTCTGCGCTCAACAGACTGCCCAATAGAGAAAAATCCTTAAATATCCCTCATTTGCTGGATAAGGGAATATTCATTAACAACCCCTTGTGTACAGCCAACTTGCTCAATGACTTTTATATTGAGCAGTGCTCGATTGTAACTGCTATCAGTACCTTACCTACCTTCAAGCCGAGGTGTAGATCCATCCCTCAAAATGTTGCTATTGATAAGGAAAAGCTAGGTAAAGTAATTGGAGCGCTAGACTCTAATAAGGCCCATGGCTACGATGAATTATCACTAGCTATGATCAGAATATGTGACCCAGCATTATATCTAGCAACGTAAAGCTTTTTTTAGATGACATCTCTCTTTTCTATTTTCCATAATGTAAATAGAACTGTTCCTGAACTGAATAGATATCTAGAAAGAATAAAATTATGGGCATCACAGTGCAAAATGTATTTTCATGCAGAAAAGACTGAAGAAATCGTGTTTTATGCTGAGAGGAATAATCCTAATTATCAAGTTTTAAAGTTTGGGGGTAACGAAGTGGTAAAAAAGATGAACACAAGCACCTATGGATAGTCTTTGATGAACAACTGAAATTCCAAGGCTACATGACGGAGATGACTTCTAAAGCAAGAAAGGGCGTTGGGTTAATTTGGTACCTATGTAAATATCTTTCAGGACTTGAGTTGAAACAGATTTACAAGCTGCATGTGCAACATCAGCTCGGTTACGGTGATATTTGCGTATCACAAACACGATTCAGAAATGAAGCTAGATTTTACAAGAAGGTTAGAGCAAGTCCAATACTCAGTAGCACTTTCTTTAACAGGAGCATGGCGGGAGACAAGCAGTAGCAGGTTTTATGAAGAATTGGGAAGGGAGAGTCTCTATCTGAAGAGATATATCAGTTTTTCAATCTTAAGAAAACACGCGCACCTTCTTATTTGTTTAATGAAATTCCTGTTGAACGTAATGTTTCATATTGCTTACACTTCATCGTGAAGACCAGCCAGTTAATAGAACTGAGCAGTTTGCTCATATAGCATTGTCCCCCGTTTCTCCTGCTTCTACTTCTCCTTTTCTCATTTCACCCCCGTTTGCAGTTAGTTATAAAAGTTTAATTGATATTATTGTGTTTCGTCTATGTCTCTCTTTTCTTTCTTTCCTTTTTGAAAAGTTTATACACAGTTTGTAAGTCCCAGCTGCAGTGAGGACTAAATGATGCGCTGATTTGCCCAACTTTCGTGGATATCTAATGACCACCACCCCACCCCATAGTTTAAGTATTATTTGGAATAACTCCTTCGTTAAAACTTAATTCAGTGTTGCAAACAAGATACTTCAAACTGTCAAGAAAAGCAAACGCCTTGCTGCAGGTAGCCATTTCAACATTTTCTAATTCTCAGAAAATCCCTCACAAGAATTCTGAGACATTCATTTTCTACCCCTTCGTCCAATAAGGCAAAGTTGTTTGTGTGTTGTGGAATGTTTGGAGGGAAAATGATCATTTTCACACAACATTGCTTTGTAGAGGGAGGGGGCATTGAAAAACAACGTAGCATCAGGTCATTAAGCATTGTTCTTAATATATTTTGTGACAGATTGTGGCAGGATGTACACAAGGATATAAATTACCGTAGACAGTTGTAATAAATTAATAAGGTTTCATATTCCTCATAATGCAATCATAATGAAACTAGGATTAACAAATATGCCTCTGAAGTCTCTGAAGGAGTATAAATACTTTAAAAGCATTTATTGAGGCCTAATTCGTCAACATTTTAAGCATTCAGGAAGCCGAAAAAACATTATCTGATGCTTAACGAAAAGGTGCAGTACTTTAAAGTGCCACTTTCGTTCATTTGTTTAGCAAATGAGGTGTGACTGATATAGCAGAACTACATCATTGATATTATGAAGATGGGGATGAATTTGATATTCTACTGAGTACATGCAATTAAATTATTTAATTAATTCATATTGCTAGAACACTCACAATTACATATCATCTTTGAGGAACCACTGACAGCCATTGCGAAGCTAAAATTTGATCAAAATTGCTCGATAATAGAAACTTATAACAGATGCGTACACTAATAGCCTTAATGTTAAATGTAGTCTTGATTTTAAAATGCAATGTATACTAAAAAGTTGCAAATCAGACGGTAAGCAATAGCTGGTTGCATTGGCTGACTAATGCTCTAGCACGTGGGAAATTGATAAGTCTTAATCGAACCGTAGCAAGATAACTAATATGAACAGCACATCTTGGATCACAATAACAATGCCATCCCAATGTCAAGGATCTCACTTAAGTAGATAGGCCCACAGTTCATGACAGAAAGTACATACTGTGTTTTTGTAGATAGTGCTGCTTACTAGCAATGAAAAGGAGGTTTGAGCAATATTTAAGCGAAATGGTGGAAGTTTTAATGTTCACTTCTGCAAGCTCAGATAATGTAAGATATATTTAGAATGAATTGAAAATATATGGCTACGTTTACATGTGTTAAATCTATGGGTCAGATCTACGAGATCTCAAAGAAACTCATTACTTATCATTACCAAACGTGAATGGGATCAATGTTAGATCCGATTCATGCTTACTCGTTAAAACATACCCCAAGAAGTCTAAATTTTTATAACCTCAAACATTTGCTTTCTTGTGACTACTGGTGTCGTCAAAATCCTGCAACCCTTGACTTTCTTGTTTGCATACGTGAATGATGTCAATGAACGCCTTTCTGAATTGATTACACCAATTTAATGACGACGTAATACCAATGCTCTTTAGGACGTTCCCCAGTTTCCAAGGCAACCCCGAGAACGTATCCAATTAGGCACACGAAAGGTGTCCAACAAATAAGAAAAACAGTAACTACAGCGATAATGGTGCGAGCTAGTTTCCTCTCATCCACTTGTAGTCCGTTTAATCGCGATTGGTGTCTTCTTCTCAGTGTTCTAAAGATATTTCATAGCAAATGCTGATTATAACAATCGGAGTCAAACGAAACACCACGTTTAGAGCTATACCGCAAACAAAGAATAACAAGTTAGTTTTCTCTGCCACTACGTACGGCATGAAACAAAATGTGGCTATGATCCATAGCAAAGACAACAGTCTGAACGTCAACTTTCGTGTTGAATAAAGTATGTTGTAAAGCGGCTTTGATATCGCTCAAAACACAAGTAAATTGGATGCAAATCATGCGATTGAGACGATAGACACAGCTGTTACTAAAATTAGTATGCATAATTCCATCATTTTCTGGTCGTCTTCAAAGCTGGTTTTCAAAAAATGTTGTCCTTATCTCCTATAGAGTTCTCTTCTTGTAATACTGTGTAGCTCTTCACTTTATCTCCTTTGTTCCAATTGCTTATCGTGAATAGCAACTTTATTATGTCTCGTTGAAGCAAAACTGTAATGCAAGACGCAGGTTGTCTGACAAGCTTCCGCTCTCTTTTTTAAGTGTATGTTTAGCTAGCCCACCCATCTTTTAAATATGAACAGTGTTACATCATCCCTTTTGTTCATTCTAATAATCAGTAATCGCTCCAAACTGCCTATTTTTGCAATTTAAAAGAAAAATAAACACAGTCTTTAATAAGATGTAATCAGTTGATAACATAATATAAAGCAGGCAATTTGCAGAGGTTATTTCATCAATTTTAAACCTCTGAACTGTTTGAAGCTACATAAAGGAAGAAAGTAATCCAGAAGAATACTTTTCTGTAAGCAAATAAGGCGTTAGATTTTATATTTCTCCGAAATCTTTTATTAAGTTCATTTTTAAATGTAGGATTTATGGATAGCGAGAATTGACTCATTGGAAGATATCTATTCAATGCTGCAATGTAAAATGCTACAGTGAAAGTCTCATGCTGGTCAATCCGCGGCTTGCGAGCCACAGCGGCCTTTCCCTTTGTCATATGGCTCTTTTACTCATATTTAAGTGTGAGTTTCTTATACATGCCGACTTCATTTGAGGTTTTTTTTGAAACTTCATGATTATAATAATATATTTTAAGTATACAATGATACACCTCACTACATTAAGGCAGTGTATAATTGGCAAGTCTGCTTTATATATATATATATATATAAATATATATATATATATATATATATAAATATATATATATATATATATATATATATATATATATATATATATATATATATATATATATATATATATATATATATATATATATATATATATATATATATATATATATATATATATATATATATATATATATATAATTAAAACAAAAAACAACAACACGCACGCACACAAATAAAAGCAATTACGAAAATGTATTTGAGTTAATATAACCCTGTCTTTCAAAGTCAAGCAAATCAGGTTTGGTCCAACTTTTATTTCTTCTACAAAAGATGTAATAGCTGCATCTAACTGCTATGTTCATTGTTTTACGTATTACATTTTTGCTTAGTTTTTTCGTTAAAATGTAAGTCTGTGAGCATTGACAAGAGATATTCAGAAGATGTTCCAAATAATCCGAGGGCACTCATAGAAAGGTTGACGAATTTTACCGTCGAGTATGATTTCTGGAGGCTACCAATAAGAGGGTGGTACTTATTAGCCTTGCGATCGCTATTTAGTTTTATATTGGATTCAAAGCCAACAGTGAGTTCCAGTACGTAGACAGTGGTACTGTTGAGTACTAGTACCAGGTCTGGTCGAAGAGAATCGCCAGTTATTAAAGACGGAGATGGACAGTTAGGAAGGTCTGCGTATAATGAGCTATTCGCTATAGATGAGAGAGTTTTGGCAATATGTAGTAAAACGGAATTATGACGCCAGGCATATCTACCATCATGAAGATAGGATTTGCAACTAGAAACTATGTGCTGGAGCGTCTCAGACTGGAAGCAGAAAGAGCATGCAGATATAGTGGAGAGAGACCATTTGCAGAGATTCTTCTTGGTAGCAAGAGTATTGTTAATATACTTGACAATAAAATTAAAGATGTTTCTAGGCATATTATGATGACCTTTAGTCCAAAATTTACGAGTATGCTTACTGCCTTGAAGAAGTATAGATGAGGTAACAAAGCCTTGTGACTTCAGTTCGTGATGAATACGGTCTTCATTGTCATTTTGAATAGCGGAGAGAACTTGTTTTGTATTTCGATATTGATCATATTGTATATTACAACCAGAGCTAGTACGAGACCAAAGAGCATTTATGTCATTATTAGGAGATGACTTCAAGGCATTTCTAAAAGCTACTTGGCATTGAGCAAATTTGTTGAAGGAAGAACAAGGCTAAAACCATATTTTGATTTCGACAAAACAAGGGTGCTCAGGGTGGCACTAATCGGTAGCTCAAGCCATTGACGGATATATTTAGAAACCAGCTTATCTATGTTTTCAGTTACCCATGTCTTTCCCAGATCCGCAATTGTGAAATGCCATGATAATTTAGAAAGAACAAAACGATGATATAGCAGGAGTTTGTTATTCGGGTGACAAGGAATGTCATCCAGTTTTCTCATCAAGTTAATAACAAGCTGTAAGACTTCAGACAAATGATCAAAGTTATCCATTGAGAAATTAAAGAAGTGACCTGAATATTTGAAGGACTTACCAATATTCACAGTTTGGACAGTAACCTGGTTAATGAACAACTTTGGGAGATACTGCATGGATGCAGTAGATGACTTTCTGATTCCGAATGTCGAACATTTATCTACTCTAATAATCATGTTGGCCCAGGTATACCATCTTGTAAAGTGATTTAGAAGAATTTGGTTCTCGTTTTCTTACACAGTTATAACTGCAGCTTCATCAGCAAACTGAAACCAATGGGTAGGAAGGAGGGAACTAGTTATAAATTCCAAATTGTTTAAATTTTTGGTCAGAGATATAGCGGATGAATGTGTTAAAGCATAAGTTAAAAGTTAATGGGCTCAAACAATCCCCCTGAAGGATACCACGACCCACTTTAATAAAGGGTGTTTCAAAGGAGTCAGTAATGATAGAAGTTTAAAAATTTGAGTAAAGACTGCGAATTAGCATCTGAATTTTATGTTCAATGAAATCATTTGCCTTTTAAAAAAGCAAACATTGAATCACGTAAACACATAGAGTTAATAGAACTAGAGCGCTGACTGACTAATCCCATTGTATACAAAACAGTGGCCCAGCATGCAAATCCATAATGGTGCCCTAGTAAGGCAGACAGTTAGTGTACACTAGACGCAAAAAGGAAATAACTCATGTTTCCGCTGCTTATTTCACGGATATTATAATAAATTATGGCTTAGAGACTAAGAGTTTTTCATGCTTTTTTGGAGAAAATTTTGCGTTTATTAGCCGTGGACTCAACCGTGGTAGCTCAAATATCGAACATTGTTGCTGCATTGCTGTGGATACCTTACTAAGTTTCCTCAAATGCTGAAGGTATTTATGATCTATACTTAAAAGAAACAGTAATGAAGGTTAAAGAGTATGGCTAAGATTCATTTAGTAGCAAATACATTTCAAATTAAAGAGCTTTTCAAAGTAGTAGCTACCTATGCCGTCTCAGGAATGAGTTTAAGGCCTGCAAGAGCTGTCTGTTTTATTTATCGGTCTACGTGCGATAGAAATAATAAAAACCGTAAAGACATCTTCTGTCAATATTGCATATTATACAATACAATATCTGTCTCCTAGAAGGTGTACTTTGTCTTATAACGTGGTCAGTGTAAATTCTGCCGAGCCTGTGAGAAATGATTGTTAATACAATTCTGCAACACACTCTATCAATGGTGTTACATGGCCATCTCATAGACTTGAAACAAGAATATGGCTTTCAATGGAGCGTTGTGGCAGTAAAAGAATGAAGATTCTTTGTTTCAAAGAGAGCTTTCACTAGAATTGGAATAGTAATGTAGAAGCTTAAATGATGTGATGTTTATCAACTGGTTGATAGAGTGATGCAACAGATCTTTTGAACATTTAAGTTTTTTTTATGAATGTGAGGTTAAACCATTTGTGCACAACAGATCATAACTCTTCAAGATGGTATTTGAATCCAAAATAGCCTTCAAGTTATCATTAACACAAAATAAAGAATGCTGAGGAGAATGGATATTCTCCATAATTCAGTTTGCATTGTATTAGTACTTCTATGCTCTTATTTTGGGACAATGCTCTAAAAATGCACTTAAGCTGATTTTATTTTATATATATATATATATATATATATATATATATATATATATATAT
>OLMO02000231.1:4552037-4646107 GCA_900291935.2 Cassiopea xamachana | reverse complement strand
TATATGTATACTTCAGAATAAAACTTTAAAAACCAAGATAAAAACTGTTGTTTGTCTATAACTAAAATCACATAACTCTGAGTTTCACGCTGGTTGCGATCATCAGATGTGCTGGAAGTTGTTGTCGAAGCAGTGCTATATATCCTTGGCTGGGTCCGGTGGGAATACTTTGATGTTCTTGAGGAGGAATTTGTTGACGTGTCGACAGGTTGAAACAAGTTTAGATCTTTTGTTTAGAAGATTGCGCTTTGACGTGATAATGTGGAATTTTTCCGTGGCGCATAGGTGGCAGAATTTTGAACCGTTGTCGTATGGATGGGCGTGGTCGATCACCTCCCATGATATAATGGGTGTGGTGCCCTTGTTCTTTAATTCCCAAACGCTTTTCGATAGCTCAGTGGAATTTGCTTTGCCTTCGTGTTTGAAGCTATGTTTGTGTTGTTCCATCTTTCTTTAAAGGTGTTTTCTGTTAATCCTATGTAGTGTGTTCCTTCGTCTGATGCTGTTGTCTTAACGTTGCACGAGTAGATTAATTGGCTGTCGAGACATTTACCATTTAGGGGGCAGTTGTCTTTCAATCTACAATTGCATTTAGGATCTTGATTTTCGTTGGTGTTAGATAAGACTTTTCTGTTGTGTGATGTGATGATATTTGAGATGTTGGGGAGGCAGCTATAGCTGACTTTTACGTTGTTTCGATTGAATAATTTATGGAATTTGTGCGATTTGGGGAAACATTTGTCGAGTAGGGTTAGAAACTTTTTTGCAACGTTTGTTTTCAGATTCATGCTGTAGGGTGGATTGAACCAAATGATGTTTCGTGATCTCGATCTTGCTGTATTTGTAGTATGGTTTGTCTAGGGCTCTTGGTATGAGATGTTTGACTTGTAGCCGCTGGTGTAGAAGGGAATTATTGTAGAACGGAGCTGCACGGTCAAAAACTTTCTTATTTGATGATAGTTTGCTGATTCTTTCCGATATCATACTTGGAAGACACTTGATAATATTTGGCGGGTGGTTGGACTGCGTGTTGATGTAAACAGGGCTACTATTAGGTTTAGAGTATGGTTTGTAGGATTCTGATTCTAGATTGAGAGTGACATCGAGGAAGTCAACGATCTTGAAATTAGTTTTGATGGTAATTTTCAGGTCGAATGTTTCTTTGAACAAGCTGGTGATGTCTTTTCTTATTTTGTCCGCAGCTGAGCTGGTGATATTGTGGAAGCAGCATAGGCCATCGATAATTTATGCGGACTTTACAGTAAGATCCACAGTCAGATACTGATGTAGGACGTGTTTTACCAGATTCAGAGTTGGAGAGCGATGTCAGAACTTCCAAGGAAGAGAACAGTGATTTGTCAGTTAGTGAATACCTTCCTTGAGCTTTGGCTATTAGAAATTGCAACAGCTAAGTGCTACCAAAATACAACATGTATATGTAGTAGCTGTTCTCGACACGTGTAGGCAAAATACTATTACCAACATATGCAACTCAAGAGATGACAAGTTGGAGAGTGAAATGTTGCCACAGTTCCTACAGGAAGCGACGTTAGAAACTTCTAGCAAATCACAGTCTTCAGATTGGCCTAACACCTTGAAGAACGGGCTATGATTTACTGACAGTGCATAGAAATCTTCAAAAAGTTAGGCACGGACAGGGAACTCAATGACATTATTTGGAGTTACAGCCCCATCCAAGCATCCCGGTGGAGCCATCACTGAATATCTCTTACTTTAGCCTGAAAAAAGAGAGTTTTGAAGTTTCTATTAGTGTTAATAACGCAAGGACATTTCTAGTGTTAAGTGCCTATGTAATGGCATCACAGTGAAAATTGCTAATGTCAGTGAAAATTACTGAAAGTTCCAATCGTCAGATCACACTCGTCAGAGTGGCTTTTAATAATGAAGAGCAGGCTGTGAAGTGGTGAAAGAGCATAGAAATATTCAAAAACTTAGGTCCCGACAGGGAGCCCAATGAAATTTTTTGGGGCTGCAGCCCCTTCCAAGCATTCTAGTGCTGCCATCGCTGATTATCTTATACTTTAGTCCTAGCAGAAGGAGTGTTAAAGTTTATATGACACATTATTCCAAGGAGAAAGCTTAATATTGCAAATGCAAGGACTTTTCTTGTTTTAAGTGCCTTTGGGTGACGTTATATTGAAAAATGCTGATTTCAACAAATGTTTGACTTCATTAAAACTGTGACGTATTTATTGAAACAGAAAACGGCTTCTTATATTGACCTATCCAAATAATGTGTTTCTTATAAGGTGTTTTGATGACTTTGAGGGCAATACCCTTGATTTAAATAAATTATTGAGCATGGGAACAATTGTTGAAAAACCTTAACAGTTTTATTCAAACAGAAAACGGCTTCTTTTATTTACCTGTCCCATGTATTTGTTTCTCATGAGATGCTTTGATGATTGTGAATACGATTCAAGGTGTCTAAAGCAATCTTCAGACATTGGAAAACATTTTTGAAAAATTCAACATATTACAATTTCAAAATTTTTGTTTCTGAAATCGATGTCACATCCTGTTATGACAGAAAACAGTCCTGAACCTACTGTGCAAATTTTATGGAAAAAGAATGAGTATATGACATAGGACGAAAATGGTGAAGATTTTTGACGATGAGGCAATCGTTTTTGGCTGTAACCCATCATTGTCCCACATGAGACGTGTAAGAAATAACTTTTCTGATTCGGCCCGTCACTGTGCATGATTTAAGAAATAAGTAGTCTGTTGATACTACAGAACTCTACCACAGCACGAAAAAGCAGCAATATTCCTTTGACATACTTAAAAGCTGTTTTCGTCCGACACTCATTAGAGTATGAAAACGTCGGATAGTGACCTAAAGGTTAACCGAAATGTATATCCAGATGCAGTTAATGTGTTAAGATGCGTCTAAATGGCCCCAAGTGTGACCAATTAGGACCATTCAACAGTGTTTACTTGAAGAGCCCCACTGCAAAAACAAACTCTATTTGCCTACACAAGACTGGATTGCAGTCTTGATGTAAACAGATTCCAAAACACTTAAATGACAAGACGATCTTGCTTGCCCAATGATCCAAGAATTCTCTTCTGTATGTGGTTTGGCGCATTTTGGATTTGCAATATGGTGTTATCCTATGGCCGACTCAAAATTACTTTTAGAATTGTTCTTGTTACATATACAAGGTGGCTCTTCTCTTGCGGTATTGCTTTTCTTCTTGATGCTTGTGGGAACATGCTTTTTTATTCTATTTGCCGGTCTATGTGTAGTTCATCCTACGTACCGACCTTTACGTCAACACGAAATTTATAAACAACACAACTTTTTTGAGTGGTAGGAACGCTATCTGTTTTAGCAGATGGTAGCATAACTCTGGTGTTGTAAACCTCACGGGGCTTCACAGCATAGTAACAAGTTGTAATCGCTTTACTGATTTGATATTTAAACTTTGATGAAACATTACCAATCCAAGGCAATTTCATGTATCCCGGGCACTTCTCTGGACCACTTGGATTTTCTGCGGCAAAGTTGGATAATCTTATGTTGGGTCCGGCATTAGAATTTTGCCTATTTAAGAAATAAGAGACCAATGGGACTCAATTGTTGATTATTGACTTGCCAGAGCCTGGACTACGGAAGGACAATTTTTTAGACATTGGTCTCATAGTTATGTCATGGAAAAACTTTCTTCAATCATACTGTCTACATTGCGGGAAAATGTCTCGTCGTAAGGTAGGAGAGAGGGAAAGATTTCAGGATGAAGGTCACTTTGTGCCCTTCCTATCCCCATAGAATAGGGCAGAGGGGGCAGCTGCCCCAACTGACCCCCGTGTAGGAGTCCCTGGTTGCAATGATGAAATGCAATCTGTGTAGAAGAAGCAGAATGAGGAAGAGGGATATGCAATTCATACGCTATTAGCCTGCAATCAAGTGCAGTTCCACAAGATGTGTATGGACTAGGATATGAATCCCTATATCACTTCTCACAGGGGCGTTTTCAGACAATCTAGCGAGCAGAAATCTAAAAATTTCTCTGGTGGCAGGCCCTCAGACCCCCATTTCTACCTTCACTGATCTACTTCTCTATTTCTGGTTTGTCCTTCGTTCCCCTCATCGTGCTGGGGAAGCAGTACATGAAGCATTCACTTGGAGTAGAAAATAGAAAGCGGCCTATGTCCATTCAGATGTTTTCATACCAACCAAAATTGCTAATTTTTGGGCAAAATGTGCTTTTATAGGAAGAGCACATTACCAAAGCTCTAAGTCCATGATGAGAACAGTCTTTATGATGTTTGCATATTCTTGCACCAGTTCACCTCACTGATGTTATTCACAAACAATTTTTCTAAGTATGCTATTATTCAACTAAATTATTCAACAAAAACAGATAAAAAATCACTGACATAGTGTGGTGCTTATCTGAAGAAAGGTCTGAAGTAAATGAAACACTTTTAATTACAGTTTATAACTACTTTTAGTTCCCGAATAAGCGGGGGGTCCTAATGAGCAGGAGGTTTTGGAAATTCCTCAAGATTAAGTAAGCAGAGGGGGATCATAAGCCTGGACTAACTGTGCGACAACCCGTGTAAGTACAAAATGCCTTGATAAATATCGCTAGAAGCAAGTGCTTTTCGGAATATAGTGACACACTCCATTCATTATTTGGATAGCTCAGCAAAAACCAGTGTGGAAACATTGTACATTGTGGACCAAAGTTAACATTTCAGCAATTCATGTGTACAAATGATTTGGAAAATTTACTCACTTGACAATCTCATATGTGCACTTAAGTCAATTTGCAATTATAATATTTTGCTTGTAGTTTCTACACCTGCCAATTATTTTTAAACTTCTGCCTACGGCCCACTTCAGCCAAGGCATACAGGCAAGGATGTAACTTTTAAATCT
The DNA here is from genome assembly GCA_900291935.2 of Cassiopea xamachana. Classification (NCBI taxonomy): domain Eukaryota; kingdom Metazoa; phylum Cnidaria; class Scyphozoa; order Rhizostomeae; family Cassiopeidae; genus Cassiopea; species Cassiopea xamachana. The sequence continues at coordinate 4,641,195 of OLMO02000231.1, read as the reverse complement.
TCATTAAAGGGGCTCAGAGGTTGTTTCACTGTACCACTGAAAAAATTTCATGCATATTATGATGATATATTTAAAAGAACACAATTGCAGCAGCAGTAAACGGAACACATAGCATAGTCTTTGCCAGATACCTGAAGGAACCTAATTTTGGCGGGAACTAAGTTTGGCAGATCAAGGAATCTGCAAAATCGATCGCAAACTGGTGGAATAACTTTTGGTGGATGAGGAAGGACGCTCACATTTGGCGGGGATGTTTTTGGTGGATTCTTAGTCAAAAGCATTTTTGCTGGAATTTATTTTAGCGGATGGCCAAATGAAATAGTTTGAATGAAAACGCAGAAAACACACTTGTAGCTAGTAATGTTGCACTAATCAATAGTTAATATGAATCTGGATCTAGTTTCTTTCTTTAACGAGAGGGCCTTATTATACCCACCTAATCTCATTTCTGAATGCCACTGTTTTTAAATAAGAGACCTCTCTGAAATATTAGGCAATTGTAGTTGTCTTAGCGGGGGTCCAAAAAACACATCACAAGCACTATTTCTGCTAATATGGATGGCTTAATATGGATGGCTTTATATTGCAATTTATCTAGGGTTTTGCGGGTAGTGGCCCGTCATGAATGAAGTGGGGTTCGACTAGCCCCAAATATAGCATTTTCAATGAATTGAGTGGTAATATTTTTTTCGCATATTTATTATCCCAATAGCCCTAGAAACCTTTGAAGAAATAAGACTAATATAGTCTTTCCATTTCATTTGATTATCTGCAACAACTCCTAGGTACATTACAATTTTTTTCTGCTCTATTGCTTCTACTGCTATTTTGAAATGTCCTGTATAAGCTCCCCATTGCAACTTTCATGCAGTTTCCTGTTATGCAGTTTTAGTAAACTTTAAAGTTAGCTTTTTTCCATGCAGCCATTTTCATAGGTTCTCTAGCTCAGTATTCATGGACTTTATTATATCATCTGTACTATTGGAAGCGTATGCTAAACTAGTATCATCTGATACATGGTCACTTGAGTCATCAAGAGAAAGCGGCATGTAAATAACAGGAACAACAGAGGTCCTAGACAAGACTGCTGTGGTACACTGCATCTAATATTCTGAAAATTTGAAGATATGCAAGTAACTTTACATAATTGTTGCCTATCTCCTAAGTATGACTTAAACCGCTTTGACTCCGTATTTCGAGCCCCATAAAGGTAGGGCCTTTTCGCTAGAATATTATGGTTCACTGCATCAAATGCTGTTTTTAATCAATAAAAACCATGACTGTATATTTTTTGTCATCTAGATTGAGATACCGTTCATTTGTGCTGGATAATAGGCATGTGAAAACAGATTGAATAGACCTGAGGCCAGATTGGTGTTTGCACAGAAACTTGTGTCTATCAAGATACTTATATAGTTGATTGTATACTAATTTTTCAAATAGACGTGAGAGGGCCGGCAGAACGGAGATAGGCCAATAATTCGATCTTTCATCAGGTGAGCCTCCCTTATAAATTAGTGCCACTCTGGCTATTTTCCAGTTATTAGGAAATTGGCCCATGTATAGCTAATGGTTGACAATGTAAGCCAAATGCTTAGCAATGATGAAGGTTGCAGTATTTATTGAGAAACTGGAGATATTGTCTATTCCTGATCCAAAAGACCGTTTAAAGCTATGACTAGCACGATGACTTACTGGGCACATGATGAGAAATGAGTACAGGTAGACTTAAAAGCAAGCGTGCTTCATAGTACTGGTATTGGAAATCTCAACAAGAATGATAAAATTGCCGATTTCATCATGAAGGTAGAACTAGTTTATGCATAGAAATCATTTGTTAGGGATGGGCTTATTAAAAATCTTTGTTGAGAAGGGGTGTGCTTATTCAGGGAAGCACTTATTCGGTGGGGACATGCTTATTTGAAGGGGATGCGGTAGTTGAGTAATTATGGTATGTGCAATTAGTTTAAAAGATATGGAGAAAACGTTCAGGACCTGGGTGCTAGTATGAGTATTGGAGTGACTTTACTCCATAGCCACTTAGCTAGCCGTCTGAGGAATTGTAGCTCATATGTGAGGAACAAAGGGAAAGACTCCACTATGATATAATGGCATGGAAGAACCTTATTTGGGAAGATGGAACGAAAGTATGATTGGTGACTAATAATGAAGATATACAGGAGGCCTCAATGATTCTGAAGACAGTAGAAAATTATGAAAGGGAAAACTTCTTCCCTAGCATGTAAGTTTAGAATTCTTAGGATAGTAAATGAAAGTGTTTCTTAGATGTCTTTGAACATCTCGTGTCGTAGGTAGAGAAAGAAATATTTGTCGAGTTTAACTGAACATATGAGTAGTATTGTTCATTTCATCCAAAGCATTTCAAATTAACAAAACCACATAGAAAAATAGCATAAGTACGATGTTCAAACCCTGGGGTAATTCCGTGCATCAAAAATATTAGCTAGGCATGGCAGTCAGTATCACATTTCGAATGAGGGCTCTCGAATTAGCATAATCTGAAATGTGGTCTCTTGATGACATTTCACAACAAATTTCTGTTGACAAGTGTTATTCTTAAAGCTCGGGCTACTGAGAAGGCCTTAGGTTTACTTAAAGCACTTACTTTCTGCCGTTCGAAAACTTTTCACCTTTTGTGGGAATAGAACGGAAAACAAAAATCGAAACTTAGTCACAGTCAATAAATGATTCATTGTTTGCCCCACTTCCAAACATCATTAACCCCCTATTAAGTACCTCCTATATTGCATCAATTAGATTCAAGTAATATGAGAAGTAGGTAGAAGCAGGGTGTTGCAAACCATACCTACTTCCATGTGCTAAAATGAAACCATTTTAGGAATTTTAACAAATTATATAAATCCTAAGTATTATACACCCTACCATAGGATCGTCGTATCTACAAAGGCGAAACCTCAAGAACAGTTTGGAAACCCCAAGAACATTCATTGAACATGCCATAAAACACCAAATTGAAGGCTTAACACTCATAAACCTCATTAACATCAACTAATTTGTCCAAAATTACCTTATTTAATTACCCAAAATGACTTTTGGTTTGGAAAACCGCCATTTTAGCATTGCTATTGATGTTATACGGCCGATGTGTTGTTTTGCGCGCCAAATGTACAAATGGGGGTACATAGGTTTTTTACAAATGGGAGTACACAGAATTTTTATAAGGTCCCTGGATAGTTTGTTACGCTTTATTATTCATGAGTATGAACCGAGAGGACAGAGGTAAAGGCATCACGGCACTTGTAGAGTAGGGGAATCAAGTTCAAAGAATGTCTGATAAAATATGAAACCTTTATCTTTTCAAACAACAAAATTCCGTAAAAATTTCCTACGAAACATTAAAGTGTCCGATATTTCGAAAAGTTGGAAAAACTTGGGGCTATGGCTATACATAGCTTTTCAAGATATTTACTAGTTCTTCTTTTTGCATGTGAGGTATGTGCCCCTTGAATCTACGTACCCGTCACTTTTTGAATGCTTCCTACGTATTTGGTTTCCTCCATCCAACTATGGAAATCAAACCATGAAGATTTACCATTGTCCTTTTTCAATAAGATCAAGAAGCAATGTCTTTCCTGGAGATGTTTCATCCATCAGAAGAAGTTTCTTCATAACTTTTTCAGGGACACAGAGAGAATTCAGAGGCCATGTGACAGGAGAAGAAGGTGAGGCCCCTTGAAAGCGAAGAGAGTAGAAAATTGTCAGGGTCTCGAAATCAACTTTGAAAAATTACTGCTGGTTCACTCAATGGAGCCCTTAGCTAAAGAGATTTTTGGTGCTAAAAGGAGCCGTGGACCTTGAAGCCCTGGGGGTAATTTGCCCCCCTTCTCCGTGGCCCTGATCTTTTTTTTGGCACTTACAGGGAGGCTTATCATAGGCACCTATCTCTACTATGTGCCATAGGCCTAAAGCAGATTTGTTAGAAATGTAACTGCATGCTGGTAGGATTATGTGGAAAAATGTTGCTTATTCCTACATTTCCATTATGATAAAAGAGAGGCCAGTAACATTCAATTACAGCTTAAACTCACATAGTTCCAATTATAAAACTTCTTTCCTATCATATATGCATTTTGTTCGTAAATTCTAGCCAAGTTTAAATTCAAGAATTTTGATATTGTCAATGTTGTTGTTATAGAATACACTTAACAAAGTGTATTCTATGATAAAAATTATTAACTGGCAACCAGCTTGACGCATAAAGAATCAATATTATTTATTAAAATTTACATGAAAATCATTTCTCACGCTCATCAATGGGATGTTTCTTAGACAGTTGTTGCCTTAGCTGTTCTATTGTCAATGTTGTTGTTATTTTTGACCGCATAATTTCATCGAGTTCTTTTCCTGCATCAACATCAAATATGTTCTTTGATACACTTTTGATCTTTGATGCTACTTCTGTAAATGGGACAGATGAGTATTGGATGCTGGATGGGTCAGCAAAGAAGTCTTTTCTAACCATCCTTATCTTGTCTATTTCTTCACTGACACGAAAAGGAAGACGCCTCCTATTAAAGGGTCGGCATCCTTTAACTAAAAACATACCAGATTCCAGAAATGCAATAATCAAGGTTGATGTATGCCACTCTCCTACAACTACCGATTCCATCGTATGGAAATAGTGTCTTTTCTCTATATCGTGGCAGGTAACATATGGTTTTATAGTTGGGAACATCATTGCACTTAGGTCGTCTTCTAACCATTTCCTAGATGAACATGTTATACTCCAATAGTTAATGATTAGTTTTCTCAAATATTTTGGAACAATTTCAAGAATAATTTCGGTAATCTTGATGACATTCTCTTCTTCAGCAGTTAATTTCATATTGAAAATCAAATCTATAATAGTGGAAACAAACAGACGTTAAATAAATAGGTGTTCAGCTTTTTATTAAACGGATGATCCTTTGTAAATCACCAAGGCCAAATGGGCCATGGTCTTGAAATATAGGAAAGGTATATAGTATCGGTCAAAGTACTCCTTAGCCATCGTATTGCCATCCATAGTATCCACACGGTGTACCATCGTATTGTCTAGAAACTACGTCCTTTTGACATAAAAATATGTCCTTTTCCAGATAAACAAGGTCAGTTGCACTTGCTATTTCAAAGCTACCATCCAACGCATCGATTTTATTGCAAATTTAGCCGTTTCTCGAGCATCAACTTTTCATCATGGAGAGCATGGCGGCCCTCACCTATTGCTCCCTGTCTACACCACTGGTAGAAATGTGCACTATAGTGAATTTCCAACAATGATAACAGCAACAATAGTGAAGAAACAAGTGTTGTTGTTCGTTAAGATTCAAAAGGAGCTTCCAACAATATACTTTGAAGGCAAGAAATAGATGCAAGTGGGTTTCAGGGTTTTTTTTTACAACTCTAGAAAAGACAAATGATTATATGACTCAGTGGCGGTTTTTCAAGAAAAGTCAAGGTGTCAGTGGGGCTGAGGGTGCTTAGTATTTTGAGAAAGCCGAATACTTGTTCGGTAGGCGATGTTTTTATAGTAAAGATCTCAAAAGAAAATTGAAGTTCAGGCAAAAAGAGGTTTTTATCAAAAATAAACGCGTACTTAGCCTTCAGTGAACTAATTTTGCGAGATTTTGCAAACTCGAGAAAAGCTGGAAGGCACTTTGCCCCTTTTACACCAACAAAATGTCCGCCAATGATATTATTTTTCTTTTGAGATCCGCATGTATTCATTTTTGCTGCAAATGTCTCATCAACAAACGTAGAAAAATGTTCCAAAGGGTTGCTGAGTGCACCTAAAACTTTGTTTCGAGGTCGGTAATTACGAAGGTCACAAATCTTTTCGAACTCAATTCTAAAAGCATTTACCTCAAAAACAGCTATATTGAGACTTCTAGCCCAAAAGAATTGGGATATGATTCGAATTTTAGCGCTTTTACACGATCAAAGGCGAAAATCAATCTTTTTTCCACTTAGCAATATGATGTGAATTTGTTGTTACGAAAGCGCGCATATGCATGTGCACTAAACGGGTCCTTCAATCCACAACATTTTATTCATCAAATGGATTTAACCAGATCTCCTGGTTACAAATTTGAAATTAAACTTTTCATTGTTCCTACCATTTCAAAGTTTTAACAAATTTAGTGAAGGTAATTAAATTGAATTATTTTCTGTTTGACTTGTTGGTAGTACTCGCTTAACATCAGAACTATTTTCGGGTCAGTCTACGTTTCTACGGCAAAGTCTTCGGGAGCAACAAGCAAAAAATTTGAGTCCTCAGTCAGTGGTCTAGATCTGGGGAGACTCTGGGGGCTGAGCCCCTAGTTATCTTTGTCTTATTTTGGAGGCTCGAACCCACAGCAATTCCAGGCAATCACAGATTTAGAGTAAAGTATGACAAGTTCATTCCTAAAGAGATTCTGATCACATGGTTCTTGAATAGAGAACATCACCAAATGACACTTATCTAAAGAGAAGTTCTCCCAACGGCGTTCTTTATGTTCAACTTTATCACAACATTAAATCGTCCTCCTTCCAAAGTTGCCATTTTGATCCTTCTGTATTAAAGTACGTTTCATTTATAACGCCATTGGCATTGAGCCTTAAGAAATAGATAAAAGTTGAGAGAACATAGAATACAAGAAAAAGCCGAAACAGCAGAAGACATAGAGAGGACTATACCAAGCCCAAACACAAACACAAGCAATATGCCAGCAGGTGAGAAGTATTACTGAAATGTTGCTTAGCATGAAGGTAATAGCAAAGTGGCTACAACATCTGACCACTGGGAAATCACACTTTTACTGCTAGACACGTCTAAAACTTTTGACATGGTTAAAAGTAAGGATCGATTCGATGCTCTGAAGAAACTTATGGGTGAGAATGTGTTGCAACTAGTTGAGTTCTTGGAAGAGGAAGTAACACTTCAAGTAAAAGTAGGTAAGAAAATACCAAACGCCAACAATGGAGCACCACAGGGAGATTTGTTGAGTCCTATTCTTTTCATCACAGACCTAGTAGAAGCACATTAGTCACTGCAAGCCATGGTAGTGTCACCACACACAAGTGATCACACATATGCTAAGACAAACACCAATACAAGGAGACAACAAGCTGGATCACATCAAATGAAGTAAAGGAAACTTGTAAAATAGCTATACCAAGTATCCTGAACAGGAATAACCTGGACAGAGCAGGACTGAGCAGGACAGAGGAATTTGAAGTCAAAAGAGGAGGTGAAGAAAACCGAAAGAACTGCAAATATCTTGGTAATGCACTAGATGCCGAAGAAGATTTCAAATGAAAGTAGGTGCTGGTTGTTGATGCTTACAATCAGCTAATGCATATATTTGAGTCCAAGAATACATGCTTAGCTATTACAACCAGAATTTTCAAAGCCACGTTGAAAGCACTTTCATGTACAACCATGAGCTCTGGACAGTAATAAAAAAGCTAGAAAAAATAATCAATTCATGTCAAAGAAACATAACATGTAAGATCTTACACACCATGTGGGGTGATGAGATTAGCAATGGTGCAATGTATGAAGGAAGAAGAGTTATGCTTGAGCAAACACTAAAGAAGAGAAGATTAACTTGCCACGAACACCTCTTGCATCTTCCAGAAGAAACACTAACAAAGAATGCATTTGAAGAAGATCAAAAGCAATAAACAAACCTGGATGAAATTAATAGCACAAGATATGGAAAAGCTAAAGGTTAAAATGATTGTAAATGGTGGTGGACATTGTGATAGAGCATTGGTTCCTAACCTGGGGTTCACAGTCCCCTGGGGGAATGCAAAGGACTTTTTGAGGGCCATGAGAAGCACCTGGAGCCTGCATGTTGTAGAGATACATTCATAGATATTTAGGTCCTTCTTAGCGCAAAGCTATAAATATCGACATCTTCCCAACTTTTGATTCCTACTGAAAAGTTGGGATTCGCAACTTGCATCTAATGGGGGATGTCCTTGAATTGGTAATGACTTATCCTTCTGTGGATAACAGTGAATGTATAATCACAATATATTTTCCATGCGCTAAGAAACATCAAAAAACTATTTCGCCCATTGCAAGCTTGTGAAATGCATTCTAACCAAAGTCACAGGTGTGGTTTTGAAACATTTCATGGGGGAAGGCTCAGTCCCAAGATCCCTTCTTTCCTCTATAATCGGAGGTCATTAATAAAGGCATATACGTTCCTTCATTAGCTAAGATTCATAAGGACAGATCTACAGAAGTTGGCTTGCAAAAAATAAGAGTGATAGCTGAGCCAAAAGTGGATCCATTTTCCTGAAATCATAAAAAGTTAGGGATATAGCATAGAGAAAGCTTTCGACAGCCCAGACTTATTTTGAAGCCACTTCTGGTCTAGAGGGACTGCCATGAATATTTTGAAAAGTTTGGGAACCAATAAAATACCATGAACTGCCAACTACACAAAGGCAGAAGTGGTAGCTGGTGATAAATAGTGACATGTCAAAGAGAACGTTTTTAAACTGAAAGATAGCTTCCTTTTGGTTAGACTAATGCCCATCGCTAAATGGCCTCGTGTCAAAATGTAAAGTAGTAAAACCACTGATCATGCAGGGAGTCGCTTTTTGAGGGAACATAAAGAGGTGCTCATTGCTCATTTTCACACACATAAATGTATGCATGAGCCCTCATAGTCATTACTTTAGTTGTAGCAATGTTATGTTGCCAAGTTAAGTAGCACCGTTTGCATATGATGGCAAGAATATGTCGCTGGTTGTCATTAGGTGCAAGCAGTGCTACTTAATTATTTAAAGTGCAATTGCTCTTGTTCCAGTATAGTACGCCATGATTGACAGAAATTATTCTGCTCTACCACCACTTGGACCTTAAATGAATGAAGCTAGAAAGATGGTGCTCAAGGCTAAAGTTGTATCAAATAGCAATTAGCTTGCAGCATAAGCACAGTTGACAGTATTTATGATAATTTACCTTTAAATAATTTCTCTTGCCCATCATTAGGACTTCCCTCTTTACGCAATTGTTGCTTTAGCTGTTCTATCGCAACATCTGTTGCCATTTGTGATGTTATAATTTCATTGATTTCACATTCAGCATCAGTACCAAGTACATTCATCGCAAAGCTTTTCATCTGTGACGTTAAATTTGTAAAAGTGGTTTCTGAGCATTGACTAATGGAAGGGCTGCTACAGAAGTCAATGTGAATCTTCCTTATGATATCTAATTCTTCCCTAAGACGTAAAGGAGACAACCTCTTATCACGGCGATGGCCTCCTTCAATCAAGTGATGACCACAGTCTCTAAATGCGAATACCAATGCTGCAGAACTCCAATCCTGTATACTTTCTTCCTTCAATTGTTTTAGCAAATACAAGATGATAGCAAGCTTTTGACACTCTACTAAGCAAAAATTTCACAGTCAGATTTTCAGTCTTTGTTTTACCTATTGTACCATTCCTGCGAATGTCGTAGATGGACTCGTTAGGGTGTAGAACTGGATGTCATGTGAAGTCTGGAGTGAGATTGTTGACACTGTGATGGAAGATTGTGAGGCGTCTCCTTTACTATACTCGTCATACAACTTTTCATGGGAATTATCTTTCCAAGCGTCAGTTACTGCTAATCCAGTGGAGCACTGGGCAGAATCAAGATTTTTCCATTTGATTAGCTAAGACAAAACTATGAGTAGATTCACAGATACCATGTGGGATAGCATATATAACTTCATCACAATAGTTTAAATGCAGTCGTACATATAGTTTATACATTTCATTGAGGGTCTATCCTGGTAGGTACTTTGAGAAAACTCTCAGCACTTTTATTCCTTGCTTGGGTTTGTAAAAATAGCGGCATTGATGTGATTAGTATAGGATAATTTGGAATCTAATATTATTCCAAGGTGTTTTTCCTGGGCCTTCGTTTACGGGCATTGTTAAAAAACAAATGTGGCTGATTCTGTGACTGCTTCTTTCGGAGAAGATCACTTTAATTGACTATTTATTTGTATCCGGAATGAAGGACATTCTCAATTTACTTTCTCATGGTTTTTGTCAGAAGCAAGGTTAGATGGGATCATGGATGTATGGTAAAACTAGCAAGCAATAGCAACATATTTGTATAACAATAGTGGTTCAGCTTTATGAGTTCCCCTTACAATTTCCTCATGCGTTATAAGTGTATGGTTAAAGTGACTTTGTTGTCTGTTCCATGTTTTTCATTTCGGAAATATGGTAAGGAGTTTCAGTAGGAAGTAGAAGCTCCTGACTACATTCTTATTGACACGTTTAAAACATCCGTTGTTATTATTTTGAGAGACTGCTGTGTATGAGGCATTCTAGTAGACAAAAGTCTGGCTTTTAGTTGTATCACATATTGTAGGTATATTGCCAGTATTAGATATCAATATGTTGAAAATCCCATATTGACATCATATTTCGTGAAATAGAATATTTTCACTTGACTTTTATAGTAAATTTAACTTGATATTATTTTATGTACAAATCTTGTCTGCAAATATATATTAAGTCCATTCCGTGCCTAAAATACATAAAGTCTAATGTTTGTTGTCAAATGTCGAATGAACATGCTTATTATAAACATGATTATTACACTTACTACGCACTTGTGAATTAAGTTCGGTAAATCCTGCCGCACTAAATTCATCGATCGATCAGAATTCAGAATTATGCCACGCAGAAGCAGCTAGAATTAGCAGGGATTTCAATTTTTTGTAGCAAAAGTTTAAGCTTTGAACTGAAACTGCAAGAAATTTTGAGTAGGTGAACCTTAATTCCTTCGAGAGAAGGATCTCAATATGCTGTAATGATTTCATTTGAATTTACGCTTATTATTCAAGACAAGATTTTCTATATCTTTTAAAAATGTTTTTTCAGAAAATAATATCGGCAATCGAAGAAAGAAAATGTAAGTATACTTAAGTTATCATCTTGTTTTTTTTGTTATAAAGTAATTTGTAATTCTGAGGGAAAATCTTTTTTTTAAATATATTGATAGTATTCAATGTATTGTTAAGAACTAAAGCTAACTTTGCTGAAATGAGCTGACAGATACTCACTTGTCTAATCAACTGGGCAGTAGAAAGGATTTAATCATTGAGAAGGGAGCTATATGTGATACCCTAATGTTTTGTGGAAAATGGAGTTTGCAAATAGTCTGTTGATATTACAGAAATATACCATAGCACGAAAAAGCGGCAATATTATTTTGACATACGGAACGCTTTTTTCGTCCGACACTCATCAGAGTATGAAAACGTCGGATAATGACCTAAAGGTAAACCGAAATATATATCCAGAGGCAGTTAATGCCTTGGAATGCGTCTAGTTGGCCCCAAGTGTGACCAATTAGGACCTAATAGCATATTTTACTTAAAGAGTCCCAATGAGAAAATAAACCCTTTTTCTCTACACAAGACTGGGTTTTGAGTCTTGATGTAAACAGATTCCAAAACACTTAAGTGAAAAGACGATCTTGCTTGCCCAATGATCCGAAAATTGTCGTCTGTATATGTTTTGGCGCATTCTTGATTTGTAATAAAGTGTTGTCCTATAGCGGACTCACAATTAATTTTAGAATTGTTCTTTTTACACATACGAGGTGGCTGTTCTCTTACGGTATTACTTTTCTTCCTGATGCTCGCGGGGACATGCTGTTTTATTGTCTGCTAGTCTCTGCGTAGTGCATCCTACGTACCGTTTACAACACTAGAGTTGTGCTACCATCTGTAAAAAAAGATTGCGTTCCTACCACTCAAAAACGTTGTGTTGTGTTGTGTTATTGTTAAGTGTTTTGGAATCTGTTTACATCAAGACTCAAAACGCAGTCTTGTGAAGAGAAAAAGAGATTATTTTCTCATTGGGAATCTTTAAGTAAAATATGCTATTAGGTCCTAATTGGTCACACTTGGGGCCAATTAGGCGCATCACAACACATTAACTGCATCTGGATGTATATGTCGGTTTACCTTTAGGTCATTATCCGACGTTTTCATACTCTGATGAATGTCGGACGAAAAAAGCTTTCAGTATGTCAAAGTAATGTTGCCGCTTTTTCGTGCTGTGGTAAAACTGGAGTTTCCAGAATGGTTATATGATGGCCTGCAGCCTTTCGTAGCTATTAAGTACCTTGAGATTTTGAAAATATATTTATTTCAACAACGTGATACTATTTCAGTTCTTTTCATACAACTAGTCTTCGTTATAGTGCTTTGCGCATTGCATATCGTTAATGAGTATTATTGTCATTTGGTACATTTCTGTCTTTAGTTTCATTGCAATCCGTGACAACCAGCGGTGTAACGTCAGAGTGTTCAACGTATTCTACAATTAACTCAAAATTCTCAGAAAGATAGAAATCTGCGCTCCACTTTAATGTTTATTGAAATGGCAAATTTAATTGCCATTCTACATATTAGCCCTTCATACTTCGACATATTTGACCTTTATACTATTTGATCTTTTATTGAATATGATCCTCTCATGTCTCAACAATATACACTATTTAAGTTTGTAGTTGAGGAAACATTAGTGGAAATTTTTGAGTTATATTTTTCATTTGGGTCCCTCTATAAATTCAAATCCTTTTTTGATGACACTTCTTGCCTGTTGCTAGCATAGCTACTTTGAAAAGAAAGCTTAGCAAGAGAAATTTTGAAAGAATGTATGCTGTGAGGTTCAATCCATACAGGAAGATTAGCATTAGTGATAGTTTGGTTTCTAAGATCCCAAATCAATGGGGGTTTTGCATAAATAACCAAAAAAATTGTCTCAGTTTATTTCTCAGTGTAATCACTCTTTGGAGAGAAGCTACAATACAGAAAGCAGCAGCAGGCTTTCATGTGCATCAGGAAAAGATAGATGATAGGTTATCCCAATATATCAGACAAAGCTATGATGCTATGATGAAAGGAAGTCATCTTCCAATTCTACAATTTTCTAAAGCTTTATTGCTTATATGCTGAGCATAGTCAGTTTACCTCTTATCTATAAAACATATCACTTATGTCACAAAATACTTGAAAAAGCATCACTTCCTAGAGACTGCGTGCTCAGTTGAATTCAAACTGTTGAAGTGGGACTGAGACATACAATAATCTGCACATAGTTAAAATTCTAGGGAAGATAGATCCTATAACACTGGACTTACATCCTCCCTTCCAGTATTTGTAAATGACCATCCATTCAAGAGACTGTTTTTGCATACGTCAGCTTTATAGGTATCATAATGGAGATAAAGATTCAAATTATGCCATAACCAGTGGCACTTCTAAGTCATATATGTTAATGCATTGCCACAGATACCTTGTATAAGCCTACATACACAAGACTAATTAGGGACAAGCAAACTGCTCAATCCATTTGTACTAAAATCTCCAGTTCTATCCAGATTTATCAGTGGATGGACAACTAAACTTTTGAAGTTAAACATTATTGGCAATATTGCACCTGTCATGACAACTCAATTTGGCAACTTTATTATAGAAAGAACCAATATTATATTTGATTTTACCACTTGCCAAATCATCTGCTATAGAATATGGTGCCTCCTGACAATATGAATCTAAAATTGAAGGAATTTCTTTTTCTTCCCTACTGGAATCAGAATTAAGCTTCCACAATTGACAAAGAAGATGGAAATGAATGCTATGTCTTGACCTTAGGACATGCAATTTTTGACTAATAAATTTTTAGGATATTTCCATATACATTTCAGTTATACATTAAAAACATAGGCACAATATGGGATTGGTCTAGAAAAACTAGAACCCTTTTTATTTGTAGACACAGACCTAATAGATTTAAAGTGGTTGAGTTGTGACAAGCTTTTCCTCTAGGATACAATGTTGAATTGTTTAACAAGGCTGCAAATTCATTACCAGAGTCAGGATGAATTGAGAGAATTAGCAGCCCCACAGCAGTAGAAAGAGCCATATTGCATGGAATTCTTCAGTGCAGCCACCTTCACATGATCAGAAAAATTTCTCTTGGCCCTATTGAGCACATCACTTGCTCAGGGGCGTCATGGTACCTGTAGAGTAGGGGGGCCAAGTTCAATTATTTTCTGAGAAAATTTGAAACCTTTGTCTTTACAAACAGCAAAAGTCTAAAAATTATCCAACGAAGCATTAAAATTACCTAATATCCAACTATATCAATAAGCTGAGAGTTATGGCTCTGCTGTCCCGGCCAAGATGCCACTGCTTCTGAAAATCTGACCATTGCCAAAAAATTGGGGGCCATGGTCCCCTCTGCCTCCCCCGATCACAATGCATCTGCACTTCCTCTAAAGGCTACTGCCCTAGAACGCACTTCCAATCTGCTGAAAAATATTATAGCTCTATAAACGTCCCTGACTCTGAAGCAGGGATGTGCTAATAGGGGGAGGTGATCCCCTATTTTTTAAATTGGAAGGAAGTTGGTCAACAGTCTGTCACAGTATTTTCCGTGACCTTTTGTGTTAGTAACAGCAGTCGATCAAATGTTCAAAGCTCTCTGCCTTGAAGGAACATCTCTGCCTTCAAGGCTCCGTGTTGGTTGCATTTCTGACAAGAATGTCGATTTAGATGCATATGGCAGTGCAGGAATTGCTTTGACATGGAATGACCCTGCAGCTAAAATACCCTTAACAATAGATTGAAAAAGCACTTGCCTGTAATTACATACATGGGCAGGAAATTCTTGGGTAACAATTTTCATTTATGTTTGAAATGCACTGTACTTACTTTTGGGGCACTACAGTGCTGTTTCAACCAGTGTTTGGCCTTCCTTGAGCTCGGTGACAATTGCTTCCTTGCAACTTTAAAACTATAAAATTTCTGGAGGGATACCTATTGATGTGTTACTTCTACATTATCCATATGTAATTTAATCACATCAATAACGTCTGCTTCTATGACAAGTGAAAAATTATCCACAGTATCCACAGCCTTAAATGTTACCACTCTGAGCAGAAATTTGCAAGGAGGCTGACGTTATTGCAGTCATACAGGGGCTTCCCCTACTATATGCCACTGATCATCTATCATTTCTACCAACCCCACCTTTGCAGAAGACTTTCTCTATAGGTTTTCTATTGATTTTCAGGGTGGTAAGTGCGCCATCCAGTCCAACATTCACACAGTCTTTTGACGGTACCTTTTTCATGTACTGTTCATCTGTGCACGCATTCTTAATTTTATTCGAATTTCGCCCCTAAAGTAAATGGTTCTCTATAATGTGACTACGGGGATGTCTTCATGATATTGCTTCATGATGTTTACTCCTGGATACGAAGCAATTGCTGATGGAATCGATTGAATCCACGATAGTTTTTTAATCCACTGATCATAAAGGAAGGCTGATGGAATGCATCAGATAGACTTTTGTATGCTATCTCAGGGGCGTCAAAACTGGGGGAGCACTGCAAGAAAAGAGACATTGTAAATATTGTGAAGTCTGATGTTTGCTACTAATTATTTCCGGCTATAAAATCTGACATTCGTTCTTGTGAATGTTGCAAATGTCTGGATCCGCCCATGCAAGTACCCCAGTCTTAAAACGTCTTTTAGGGGCATTTTCCTAAATGGTCATGTAGGTTTTCACCTTCAGAATTTCATAACATGTGAAGTGATGAATTAACGTAGAGACTCACATGTTGTTTCCAAATTGTAAAAAGAAATACAATGGAGGACTGGGGCCAAGTTCCCATGTCTAAAAATAGCTTTTAAGGCATTTTATTAAATGGTCATAGCTGTTATATGAAGCCAACTGCCCGTGCAAATCTACAAAGTTACCTAGGAAAAACAAGACATGCACCCCACTTGCATCCATGGATTGATAACATCACATGTTGCTGCAAAGGACCACGTGACCCCCTGAAGGTTGTGCTTGAATTGCAAAGCAAGATTGTCATGTCAGTAATTCATACTATGTAAAAAGGCTAAATTTAAGTTGAAATGCAAATTTGTTTTCAAGTTAGGAAAGGATATACAATCTAGGACTGGGTGCAAGTACCCTTGCATAAAATTTGCGTTTGGGGGGAATTGTCTTGAGTTAGATATTTTTAAAATTCTAATTAACACATCAAACTCAGTAGTTTTGTCAAATTTCATACTTCCAACATATAATGCGAAATTTGCCTCATAAGTGAGTGCACTGTTGTAGATAGTAGAAATCTTATGAATTTTCTGCATTTCTAGTAAAATTGTAGCTGACAACAGCAATTCAGTGGTTCAGCCAGAGTAGATATTCCATCCTTTAGCAAAAGGCTAGACATCTTGCCGATACCTCCAAACCAAGTTGATGTTTTGAGTTTATTTATTGATAGGATCATTGTTATATGCACTGCTAGGTTGCAGTCAACAAGTTAGATTGCATTTCGCACCATATGCAATAAGAGGCGAATTATAAGCAACAAACTTTGCTAGAAATGCAGTTTATAGTTAGTACAGCCTATAGTATTATCAGTAAGAGAATTGATTCCCTTTTCACACATTTTCAACTTGGATTGGGTAGACATCATTATGTCTAAAGCGATATCTCCTAACCTTATTTATAACTGAATTATTCATATCATTCTAGCTTCCAAGCACAATATACAATTGCCCACTGAAGAAGCAAATTGTGTGAAAATCAGAAAAATGTTTTCGGACGTTATTACAGATTGTTTGAGGAGATATTTCATAGAACAATGGAACCTTTTGTATCCAGGTCGGACATGGATGAGTGACACTATAAGTGGGGAAAGTATAGTCAAGAAATTATCAGATGCAATCATACACAATAAAGATAATGGAGATATGATAAGAGCATTGAAATCTGGCAACGAAAAGCAATGGGACAGTGCCACATTATTATTTGTTTTACTAGACTCAAATTTAGAGTTGATTGAAGATCAGAGTAACACTGCTGTTAATGCCAGTAAAGATATAGAACATCTCAGGTACATAGAAAGCTTATTTTCTGCCAGGATGTCATGCCCATCTGATGAATATAAGGACATTGTAGCACAAATCAAACAAATGAATATCTTGGGTGAAAATGCAGTACAAGAAATTGATGACATTGACAATTCACCGATGGAGCGGAAGATGAACATTAAACGTAGGCAACTGGAGGATAAGGAGAAAAGTAGGAAAATAATGGGAAGCCGAGCAGCTGATAGCTTGAAAGGTATGTCATTGAAACTGGTGCTGTAAATGTCTTTATTTTATGTAATAGTTTGAGAATTAATCTGAGTTTTAATCCAGACACAGGTAAGGAATTTTCCCAAAAAGCCCTGGGAGAGTGCATATAACGTTTCTCATCTCTTATATACTGACTTTTTCAATCAAGGAGACATACTAATTGTAATTTTCTCCTAGCACTTATGGTTCTTTCATTGTATGTGTTCTAAACAATGGAGGTAGAACTTACCCTGCATTGTAAGAGGACCTTGATTTGACAAAAAATGATGTTGAGCTGAGAAAGTTTCGAGAATTTCCTCATCCTTAGTTAATAGAAATCAATATGTAGAACTGTTTGACACTTGATACAATAGCTTGAAAAAGTTCAGTAAGTTAGCAAATATGTAGCTCTATAAAGAAATAAAATAACTGAGAGCATACACAATATTTATACTGTAATGCAAAAGTATGTGACATGAACACGACATCCATTCATTTACTTCACAGATGCAACAGCCAATAAAATGTTGTATATACAGTTTTAAACTTTAGAAAAGTGAGAAGAGATGAAGAAAGCTAAGAAAAACATCTAGGCAATCTCAACTGAGGCTTATTCCATTGCCAGCTCGGGATTATTGTTCGAAGCTCATATTAGTAACATTTTCTATTTTTGATAAACATGCCTCACACACCGAAAAGTTTAGAAATACTTGAAATACACAAGGGTATATGACTTTGATAGGAACCATAGTTAAGAGGTGTCTTAAGTCATTGATTTTTCCTGCACAGCAAATCGCTGTGGAAGAATTTGCTACACTATACCATGAAATGATTTCATTCTACATACAATTCATGCCTCAATAGGATACTTATTATATTACGATTGTGTGACTGCTCTCAGGGCTAATAGATCATTGGTTGGAAAATGAATGGGTAGTTGAAAAGAGAAGTACATTAACCAGAAGATATGATTGAATTAAGTACATTGCATAACTAGCCAACAGGAACTGACAAACTTGAATTTGTCCTTGTAGAGTATCAGCCCAAGTTAGAAGTTTCTACTGAAGCAGCAAATTTCATTGTGGTTAGAGATCTTTTACAGAAGATTATTCCAAAGCATTTGAGTATACATTTCATTAAGCAGTGGAATGATAAGTATCCAGATCAGATATGGCAAAGCAACAATTCCAGTGGCCAAGATCTTCTAGACAAACTATCAGATGTCATTAAGAACACCATGAGTTTGGAAGTGAAAAGAGCACTGGAAGCTGGCAGTGAACAGCAATGGGACTTAAGCACAGTATTGTTTGTCTTGCAAAATTCAGACTTCAATTTAGTGAAGCATTATGGAAAACGGGGCCAGAAAGCTAAAACATCAAGTTCAATTTCAAGGACAGAGATAGATGATCTCTTGTGCATAGAAAAAAAGTTTTTCTCTGCCCATACAAGAAACCAGTCATGCCCATCTGAGAAATTTAGCGACATAGTGAGGAAAGTCAAAGAATTTGCAAGCAACTTTTTGAGTGAACATGCTCAAACTGCAATTTGTGAAGAGGTAGAGGAGCTGTTGAAACAGAATGCAAGTAAGTTTCAATGTACTGAAAATGTGAAATACATTATATACAGTATAATCCAAATACAAATGAAGACCAACTTTTGAAGCATTTAATGGAGAATACATTGAATTTATATATGTACAGCTTAAAATTACTCAAACCAAGAAATTTCAAACTGAGACATTTCCCACGGCATTTCTGTGATATTCTCATTAATAGTTATGATTGTAGTTGAGACAAGGGAGGTATATTTATTTGGTGGTACCCTTCAATAATTTTTTTGCACAAAAATGGCTGTCAGTTATTTGAGTATTTAAGAAATAACCATCAGAAGAGAGTTTTTTTTTACAATGTTTTGAAATTTTGTTGATTTCGAAAATGGTAGGAAATAATATTTGATGGAAAACCTCTCCAAAAACTATATTAAGTAATTTACTTTACTTTGCAAAATTTAAGAGTATTGAAAAATCGACATTATCATGAATTCTCGAGTATCTAATGCCAGATTACATGGAGTATACTGTATAAGATCAGTATAGACTTTGAATTTACCCCTTTATTCACTTCACTTTTCATTTTTTCTCTTTTGTTTGTCCCAAATGTCACTTGATTGATAACTACCTATTGCTTGCGACAGTTTTGTTGTTTGAGTACAGCTATAACCACAGTATTTGTCAGTTTGTTGAGCACAATTTCTTATTGGAATGTTATTCAGTTTTTCTTCATTAGTATCTTCATTGCCGTATTTGTATTACACTTTTTCACATTGTACTGTTCTGCTACTGCCAGCTTTGCTTCCTTTGCTCGCAGTCAAAGGTTTACACACTGTTTATCATAGATACAGTTAATAGCTTTGCTTGTCTTTTCCATTTCAAGGTCAGATACCAATGTATTCTCACTCTTGATTGCAGCATTAGCTAAAGTAACGATTATCTGGTAGAACCGTGTTGAATAGTGCTAAAAGCAGCTACAAGTTTAAGGGGATATTGTGAAAGGCCTGTCCTATGTTGTACATCCAATGAGCAAATTTTTCCTGATGTTTGTCTTTGGAAAGAAGAGTTGTCTGTTCTCAACTGTCCGTTGTTTCTGTATTTCTTTTTCTTGCATGGTTCTTTTATCTTCATGTGCTAATGAGGTGTTTTTGAGCTCTTTTCATTACCGATAAAGTACCGCTTACATGTGTTTGATACAGAGGCATATTGTGTCGTATGCCTATCACCCAGCCTTGTTTGCAACTGTGGCAAAATGACTAAATTGTCTCACGTCTCGCTCATACTTAAAATTATTTGCAAGCAAGTCTATCAAATATTTCTCTGATAATTGTGTTAAATCTGTTGCTCTGAGTATTTTGTCGTTATCTTCCAAGAATTAGGGAGGTTCAGATCCAGTGCAAGTACACGTACGAGTTCTCCACTGTGCAATCGACCTACGCATTTTGAGAGGTAAAACACGTACTCGGAAAGCCGTCCAATAAGGCTTTCGCAGCAAATCTCAAACTAAGCAGAACGAGATTGGAGTTGATACTATTGATCAAAATACATATGCAAATTCATAAGCAATGGCAACCATTTGTCTTGGCAAGGAACACAATGTAAGGGCTTATTTAAGAGCTGTTGTCGTGAAACCACCCGGTCATAATAAGCCTCTCGAAACGTACTAGAAACGGATAGCGACTAAATGGAGATGCTTTCATAGAGCTTATATTCCATGGTAAAAAGAAGGACTAAAGTTATTAAAACTTGACAAGAATAACTCAACAACATTCTTGCTACCCGGAATGCCATTCTTAAATAGTCTGTTGGTACTACAAAAGTTTACTACAGCACGAAAATGTGGCAACATTCTTTTGAAATACCTAAAAGCTTTTTTTATCCAACACCCATCAGAGTATGAAACTTCGGATATTGACCTACAGGTTAACCGAAATATATATCTGGAAGAGAAGTGGCTATGGTTTAGTCTGTGACCTTTTGTCATTAGTAGCATTGTACTGTTACTACTAGTAGTTGGTTGAGTTGTCAAAACAACCCCCCTCCGACACAGCCAGTTTCTTGGTACATCTCTGTTAGGAAGCAGTTGAGAAGTTTTGGAATTGTAATGAAAAAACAATTGGGAAGTCGAATAGACGGGAGTTTATTTTCAGGTAGACTTGGCACACTTCTCGTTATCCATGGTAGGCCTTTCAATATTGTCACGAACAAGAATTGAAGTTACCTCCTATCAGAGCGTGCCGTAATGAACGTAGAAACAGTATGTTCAGAAAGCGGCTTCAGAAGAATCGCCATTCGAACATTCTTCAAATAGCTATAGATTTGAAGCCACACATCACACCTTTTGCTTTCGGTTTTCTAACCAATGATGACGGACATATTTTGACGCATAAAAATAAATCAACGTCCGTAGAATGATGAATGGTTGTAAGGTGTCTCTTTTGTCTCCCAGGTCTCTTCAGCGAAATTGCGTCATGTTTTTACTTCAGAACAGCTGTCGGTGGTTTTGGCTGACATTATAATGCCCTAAGCGAGACCGCTCAGCAACATACTATCAAGGAATTGAAGCTGAAGTTTTCATAGCTTACTCTCTGTTATGTAGCTGGCTGATTGACCAACTCATCCACAAAATTATACTCTCTGGTTGAATTTAGACAGAACAGATTCACCGCTTATTGCATGAATAACAATTTTTATAACAACATAGAGAGAATAAGAAGTGATACATTGCTCATACGCAGCATTTCTCTTAATGATGACAGTCTAACGTGAAACGCTTATACAATAATGAATGACTATATTGAATTTTAGGCTTCAAAGGAATAAGCTTTTTCAAACAACTATTTTTCTGATATCGCAGGTTATTCACTGAATATTTTGCATACCCTGACAGTATGCCACTGCGTTTAATACTCTGGCGAGTGTCTGACGAAAAAAAGCTTTTAAGTATGTCGAAAGAATATTGCGGCTTTTTCTTACTGTAATAAAATACCATTCTTGCCCCAGCCAATTTCGGATAGCGATTCATCCTCACTCATGATAGCGAAAGTTCAGTAAAAGAAAGCACTGGCTTTTGGGGGATATAGTAATAGCTTTGTATTTATCTTCAAAGGACGATGGGACCCTCTAATAGCTTACCAGCCTCTAAATTGTCTGGATATGGTCGCAGATCGATTGATTTCAATAAGTCTAGGGATTGTTGTCGAGGTGCTGATATCTTGACACAGGAAGTAGCGGTACGATTTCAAGTGTAGAGCTATGCGACGGTTTAACTCATACAAGCACTTGCACTGGATCTGAACCTCCATATTCCCTGGCACACTACATTACTATACGTTCTGTAGCATTTTCAGTCATTAGTTTCAATACTGTACTTTCATTTTAAATGAATGGCTTATCAATGTCCCGTTCCTTTTGCTAACTTCAAATTTGCTTAGAGTTTTCATATTATGCGGGTTGAAATCTTCACGCAATTTTGGAAGAAGTCTTCTAGGTTCGATTTTTCCACAGCATTCAAAAATGGTAATGACACCTTTTGTGTGAAATATGCAGGTAAATGAAGCTCAGTTAGAAAAATGTCACAGTCATAAAGAACTGACAGGTTTGGACAAGGAGATCTTATTTTTCAGTCTCAGTAAGCAGTTTATCCAGTACTAGTTTGGTATTCAATATAGAAGCACTTGTCTGTCCTGATTTTGTAAACTGTCTCTCATGATACAAAAAGATTTTGCAAGCTCCTCTCAATCGCAAATGTAATCAAAAGAATGGGTTCAATGTCACATTGACACTATCGAGTTTTTTATGCAATTTCACCTCTTTCCAACTTGTGCTAAACTTACAGGCTACTGCCATCAACTTTCTCTCCAGTATGAGATTTATGCAACAGATATTTAGGCTTGTACTTGGTGCCAAACTTTTCACCAACAAGATTCTCAACATTCAATTTGTGGTATTGCAGTTGGAAAACTTTTCACCATAGCAGGTCTTAACATGTTCCGCAATTAATTCTTAATTTAGTTCCTAATTTTTGATACGTTGGTGATTTACTGGTGAGACAATGGTGAGATACTGGCTTCTCTTACAATTATTTGTATCAAGAAGTTGCGATCACTCGTAAAAGTTTCGTTTACATGCTTTTCACATTCATCTCAAGTAGGAATTAGTAGCTATTCCTTCAAGCAATTTCAAGTTTTGTCTGCTAATAAGATGAGCTAATACAGGAAATTTTATAGAACTGCAATCGCTCCAACATTTGCTGGAGGTAAAGAGAAACAAAAGTTTTAAGACTTTATCGAAGGATAACTCAAGCCCACAAAGGAAAAAAGTCATTTTGATAGCACTGTTGGCCAGAGATTTACTAAACAAGTTATTCATGAAATTAACAGAGAGTATATCATGCTGATGTATGGTCGAAAAATTAAAAAATTCAAAAGAAGATAAAATCGTACGCTACATGCAAAAAATGCATGATATATTGATAACGAATTGGGACTCACAGCATGGATTTTCATGGATTCAAACTCAGAATAACAGAGAAAGTTGAATTAGATTGGCTTGAGCAGCCAAGATAGCGTGAAAACCTAAACAATAGAATTAGGAATGGCATGCAAATATATGAAGAAAAATGCGATTTCTCCCAAAATTCAAGTAGCCAGATTTACATTTTTCAATTTTTCAAAATAACATCTTACAGATTTGTGCAAATCCTTTGACATAAATGTCCATAAGACATGGCTCTTTTATGTGAAATAAGTCTCTTTTCCAACCCTTTCCACTTTTTTATTATTTGAACATATAACGAAATTTTTCAATTTTAGTTATTGCAATTGTAAAATGCATAGTTTGAATTAGAGGTGTTAGTTTGAATCGGATCGGATTAGCATTTATGATCCGAGAACTGGCTTTCTTATGAAACCTTATCCAATCCGAGCTCTTCTGATTCAAATCCAATCCAAAATTGTTTTGTCCGAATCAGATCTGATCCGAAAGCAAGAATGTTTTATTTAAAGTTAACAAAATAGTTTTAGTACTAGTGTTCAACAACTATATCGAGCCTTAGTAGCTCACGTATATTTTCATAGATGCAATCCTTTTAGGATTTCCAGTCCTGTGGTCCTGTGCCTGAATAGGAGAGATATAATTATGTAGTCCTGTGCCCAGTGATCTGGAGAGAATAGGAGTGAAAGTTCTTCCAGCGTTCTAATAATTTATAATTTTTGTTTGGTTAGCGTCTTTTATGGCATCTGGAAGCCAGTGTATGAGCATGTTCCCTCTAAGTGACGGAAAGTTTTTGCCATATCAAAACGTCCTTGTATTTTGTACATCAGCAAGATCTCTTTAATCCAAGGTGTTAAGTGACTTGCTTACGTTTGAAGACTTTTCTAATTTTACTAATCTGAATCCTATCATGGAATATATTATGAATAACAAATTTCCTTTCTACTGATTTGATATTTGACATCCAATGCGAATTAATCAAACTTTGAAACAACTTTTCCAATCCAATCTGATCTGAAATTGGACTTTTTTATTCCGACATCTGAACAAATCCGATCACAATAGATTTAGATTTGGATTGATTTCAGATCGGAATTGGGCACCTCTAGTTTCAATATCAGGCAAAATATATCCTAGATCAAATTGGGTAGATGAATAAATTTTGATCAAGTATAAGCAAAAATTTACAAAAATGACTGCAGTCGGAGTTGGGACATGGAAACAGCTCCACCTGAACTTCTGCCGATAACATAAATTTCTTCAGAACTTGCCCTAACTTTTGGCCTAAAGTTTAATTTATTATGCAAAACTGTGCTTTTTGACAATAGGCAGCAAATGTATGAATGTTTTGAGTCTGGCACATTGAATTACTTTATGACTCTTGGAAAAATTCTTTACCACTTTTATTAAAATATGTTTCCAAACCAGCTATCATTATTCATTCAATAGTTATGTGAATGGTGCCATCTTGTAGGAACCTAGAATCATCACCGTATTGGAAATCAAGCTACAAAGTTATCAATAAACACAATAGATAGTGCAGCTATGACAATTGATAATTGGGCATGCAATATTTGAACTGTGGAAGTTTCCTATTTGTTTGTTCCATTTACCAGTTAGATCAACTATTTCTTCCTTTAGCAAGTGATGTTTTTAGAATGACACATCCTAGTGAAATTGGTTATGACATTAATTAATTCTTGACTTAGAGACTAATTAATTTTCGGTGTAATGCTGATATATGTCAATCTGGAATCTCTTTACAGTGGTGAAACATGATGATGATGACAAGCAGTCTAAGGAAGAGGGTTTGTATGATATTTTACTTTGTATTTAGTATCTTTAAAGTCCAGGGAAAACAGAATATGAAATCTATTCCTTGTTGGCATTGGAATTCTTCTCCAATTTTCCTTATAAAAAGAGTACTTGTAAATGATGAAGCTCGGATTCAAATAGCAGGACTTATACTTGCATTACTACATAGTATGAATAGTGAGCTTCTGTTACTGTTGAGCGTGAAAAAGGAGAACATAGCAACGTCAAAAGTGGCACCAAGTGTATTTTGGTGGTAGGGCTATCTCTTCCAACAGGTTAGACATTCTGGATTACTGGATTTTTACAACATCTTGGCATTCTGGATTACTGTGAGACTCTTGGGGAACTTCTTAGCCACTTTTATTGAAATACGTTTCCAAAGCAGCTACCATTATTCATTCGAAAATTATTTGAATAGTTTCATCCTGTATCAGCCCAAAATCATTGCCCTATTGGAAATCTATTTACAAAGTTATCGATGAACACAATGGATAGTGCAGCTATGACAATTGATAATTGGGCATGCAGTATTTGAACTGTGGAAGTTTCCTATTTGGTTGTCCCATTTCCCACTTAGATCAACTATTTATTCCTTTAGGAAGTGATGTTTTTAGACTGACACATCCTAGTGAAATTGGTTATGACATTAATTAATTCTTGACTTAGAGACTAATTAATTTTCGGTGTAATGCTGATATATGTCAATCTGGAATCTCTTTACAGTGGTGAAACATGATGATGATGACAAGCAGTCTAAGGAAGAGGGTTTGTATGATATTTTACTTTGTATTTAGTATCTTTAAAGTCCATGGAAAAAAGCATATGAAATCTATTCCTATTTGGCATTGGAATTCTTCTCCAATTTTCCTTATAAAAAGAGTACTTGTAAATGATGAAGCTCGGATTCAAATAGCAGCACTTATACTTGCATTACTACATAGTATGAATAGTGAGCTTCTATTACTGTTGAGCGTGAAAAAGAGCGCATAGCAACGTCAAAAGTGGCACCAAGTGTATTTTGGTGGTAGGGCTATCTCTTCCAACAGCAGAGCTAAGACATGGTTAGAAGGATATTAAAGCTTTCATTTGGCTCATAACAAAGTTTTTCTATCTCCCATATGAGGAAATTATGGTGTAATAGTACTAGTAGTTGTGTCTATCTTCTCATGATAATGAAAGTCAAACATTCATCGCATGTTTATTTTGGTTGCTCATTACTTGTGATTTAGCCTTGCTGCAGTATATTCTTGATCTTTAACAAATGTTTACTGATATCTTTGTGCAACAGAAAGTTTTTTGTTTCTCTAACACAAATAATTACAATTACTGTTGTAAAAGCAACTACTGCAATTGGTAATGCAGTACCTAGCTTTGAACCCTCAAATGTCATTAGATTTTTTGAAGAGCTTGGTCGTAATTCATACCTCAAGGAAGGCAATTGTGGCCGACAAACATCTTACAAGTCACTTCAAAGATGCAACGGCAAGCCTTTGGGCTTTCTGCTATGGTGCTTCATCCTTCCACAGCATTCAAATAATAAGAGCCCACAAAAATTTTTCAAAACTCCCCTTCTTGTCTCTACCCCAGAACGTCGCAGTTTGGAACACTTTGATCTCTTTGTCATTACTACAAATCCTGCAGTCATTTAATGTCAATCCAGAATACTGGATACTATATTTAATGCAGCAGTGCAGAGAGGACTGTCACACTTTAGACATCCTTTGAACTTTTGAACTTAATAAAGCCACTAAAGATTCCCATAAGACATCAAGAGGCAAGTTCTTTGCCTTTTATTGCGATTGCTTCTTAGCATAAACTTTAGCAGTCCATCATGCAATTCAAATGCAATGTGTAGTGTCAATGGTTGCACTAAGTTACGTTTGTCAATTTTAGAGTTATCCATACTGTTTCATTTTACTATTCTGTTATTTAGTCCGATATCTATCGAATAATCAATTGTTAGTTAATTCATTTGGGGTCATGATTTAGTATAAGTCCACCATAGGCGTGGTTTGATCTGCGGCGTGTCTAGTACAGAGTTTCTTATGAGTGTACTTATTGTAAAACCAATGTGAGAACACTGTCTGTTCGGCCATTGTGAAGTAGCATCATAAGGAGCCATTTGATTTATTGTTGACATAGTAACAGCCAGATGTTTTGCACTTCAACCTATGAATCAAATTTTTCGACAGTAACAGGATAATAGGTTTATGTGACTACACCTGAGAAATCAAAGAAGTTGGCCAATCGGATAATCAAAGCATTTAACTACATCCAGATAATTGAAGAGTTTGGCTCCTCCTGATTAATTGACTAATTTTACTCCTCCCGAATAATCGGTGAAAGAATCCACTCACAGAGTACTAGAATAGATGACCAAATATCGTGAGCATTTATTCTTTTTTTGATGCATAGCACAACATTATTTCTTTTAGTAAAATTGGGCGTAAAGCAGGAGAACACAATAGTGTTTTTCATTCTTATAGGTTTCATTCCCGAGGGCTTCTTGCATGGTTAATCTTATCAAAAATCAAACTAAAACTTGTTTGCACGAATTTTTAACCTGCCTCCACGCTGTCTAGTTTTACACGTTGATGATGCTAACAAAAACTAACTCAAAAAACAAGGCTGGACTCTGCTACCAACAATGCAGCTCATATAGTCATCACAATAGACCTTTTTGGTCTGACATCACAATCAATGTTGTTATTGGCAACCTCTTAGAACTTGATGAAAACAAACGCTGTGTGACTATAAGCACAGTACACCTTGACAAATATAGCTCGCTGATTTCATTGCTTACGTGCGTTATTTTGGAAAAAATGTCTAATCAATACATTGATAGACTTCCAGTAGAAGCGAAAGAACGATATTTAGCAAAATTGAATGCTGTTTGGATGAAGCAATGCCCATATCAACTACCAGAAGGTTGCTGGGCGAGCGACATGACGACATGGCCTTACTTGGAATATCCAGATATTTATGAATATCTAATTGAAACACCAGGTAAATCTTTATCACATTTGTATTGTAGCCGTTAATTATGAATATTTGCATATCTTTCTCTGTATTTTCTATAATTCATCTACTTTCAAGCGGTTATGGAAACGTATCCTCTTCCATTTAGGACCTTACACTCGTGAGTCCATGAAATCAAGGAAAGGATTAGAGGCATACAATCAGTTTCAATCTGGATGGGTACAGAAGGTCCTATGCTTCAAAACAACAGAAGGAATTTGTGTATTGAAAGCAATGGTGATGCATTCACAAAGATTGTCTGAGGCCCCATTAAAACCCTGGGTTGCAATTAAAAGTGATGGAACTATATTATGTGCACATTGTAACTGCATGGCAGGGTAAGTGTATTTACGCAACTACTTCTTTATTTCTTGGGAACTAAACTATTTATAGGTTTTAACTAGTGTATAGTCTCAGTAATGTAGGAGTTATTTGACAGCAGTGGATGGGTATAAGCACAAATGTTCATAGTTTCAATAGGTTATGTGAAGTAAAATGCTACATTGAGTACAATGAGAGAGAAAAGGACACAAAGCAGAACAAATTATAGCATATTGGTAGTTCAAATCTAGGATCACTTCTAACCAAAGAAATAAGGATTATCCTAGCATGAATTAGGCATAACTTAAAGTGTAAATCAATGATATCATGAGTCAGTAGTAGTAATACACGGTTTCTTGTCAATATGCAATAATATATTTCAGGCTTGGGGAAAGCTGCTCACACATTGGAGCATTGTTGTTCAAAATTGAAGCCGCAGTACGTCTTGGTTATACTGCAGCAGCAGCTTGCACATCTGAGGCCTGTAAATGGAATGTAGACTTTGTCAAGAGCATTCCAGGTGTCAAAATAAAAGATGCTGTTTTCTATAAATCTAGAAAGAATCCAGAACCAAACAGCAAATTGTCTGTTGGCATGAAAGATCAGTCACAAAGTGGACTGTTGACAAAATTGAGTGCTCTGAAGCAAAGAGACCAGCCAGTAGTTCTCAGCACATTTGGAAATTTTTCAAAATCATTTTGCCCCAAATCTCCAGTTCCTAATATACCACAGTTGCCAAAATCACTGAGGGACCTATATTCTCCGCATCATCTGAATGAATGTGACTTTAGTACAGTGTATCAAGAAGAAATCTCAGAGGAGGACAAAGAATTTATTGAGAGAAGTACCAGAGAACAGGGAAGCTCACTGTTATGGTATTCCATAAGAGTTGGCATAATTACTGCATCAGTTGCACATAGTGTTCTGCATACAAATATGGATAGTCCATCAGCATCAGTACTCTTGAAAATTTGTATGCCAGGGAAAAGAATACACGCAACAGCTATTTCCTGGGGGAAAGATAATGAAGAGAAGGCAATTCAATCATTACTTGTGGAGTTGCGAAAAGTGAACAAAAATGTCAGCATAGGGAAAACTGGTCTAAGACTCCACCCAAAATTTAACTTTATTGGTGCCTCTGCAGATGGTGTTGGTAGCTGTGATTGTCATGGAAAGTTCCTAGTGGAAGTCAAGTGCCCTTTTAAACACAGGGATAAGTTAAGTATACATGATTGCTTGAATGATAGCTCATTCTGCATTGGACACAATTTGCAGCTCAAGGAAGGTCATCCTTACATGGCACAAGTACAGCTTCAAATGAATGTCCATGAAAGAAAGGAAGTGCTCTTTACAGTCTGGACTCCACAATTTTGTTTCTATACTAGAGTGCAATATAATGAAACTTTTACTGGTTGTATAGACAGGTTAGTACTGTTCCATAAACGCCATGTGGCTAAAGAACTATTAACAAGGACACTTGAAATGGACTTGGAGAAAAGAAATTCTGCCTTCCAGGAAAATAAAAAAGAAGTAGAGAATGACGGAAGAAGGAACTGTTTTGTGTATGCCAACAACCTGAACTTCCAGGTGATGAAATGATTGGTTGTGACAATCCATTATGCACATACAAATGGTTCATTCTGCTTGTATTGGACTAAGAAGAACCCCAAAGGGGTCATGGTATTGCAAGAGTTGCAAGAAAAACATGAAAAACCAGTAGATAATAGTTAAGAAGTAATAGGCAATAGTTAAGCAATTTATTATAAAATTACATTTAGTCTTCATTTTCTTTATATATGATGCTAGGAATTAGGTTTATCAAGCATGCACATACAGTAACCAGTTTCTCAATGTTTGGGGTTGCATCTAAAATCTCATCAGTTTTGCTTTTTACAAGGTTGAGTGGTAATGATCCTTGAGAAAGAATCCCAAATCTCTTCTTAATATTCCCAATGACCCGTTCTACATGGATGCGGACATTAGCAATTTTCCGTGTCATTTCCACCTCCTTGGCAGCCAACTGCTTCTTGCCTTTTGTGAATGCAGGAATTATGAGTTCTGCACCACATACTGCTCCAAAGTCATCTACCAAGGTGAAACCTCTATCTGTCAGTATTTGGTCTCTTGGATGATGGTATATTGCACTTATGAATCCAGATGTACGTACAATTTCATTATCTGTACTTCTGCCACCCCAGGCACAAGACAAGAATGTTACTGAACCTAGTGGATTCATACAGATGGAGAATTTCACTGTACTGTGCTTTTTGTAATTTGAATATACTTGAGTTCTGGATTTTAGATTTCTGGGTCGCTCTATGAATATCTCAAAGCAGTCAACTATTGATGTTAGCCTTGGAAAGGTTGCCTTAAAAATTGGATGGAGGATCTCAAATATATAGTTTCTATCTGGCCAGTGTATCAGGAACTTCAACTTTTCATACATGACATCAGTGACTCTTTGAAAAATTGAATTGACAGTACTTAGAGCCAATTTAGTCTGCAAACTCAAATACTGAAAAGGTAGGTTCAACCTTAACCGCACAAGAACCAAAAAAATTTGATTTTCATGAGGCAGCTTGCTTTGGTGGAAGTCTGCCAAATATGGCAATAAGCTGTCAGATACTATCTGAAAAACAGTGGAAGATAGCCCAGTCAAATATTTTGCAGCATCATTGTCTTTTATGACATCGAGTTGTATGATGATAGCAACACCTAAGAAATAAAGTCAACTTTCTATCCAAATTTCTCTAATAAAAGCATAAAATAGTTGTTAAGGTTCTAAGGATGTCAATGCAGCTAGATAAGATAAGATCTGAAGTATCATAAAAATATTTTTCAGCTTGTAATATAAATTTGCGCTATATAGGTATAAATGATTGCAAAACTGTTGTGAAGAATAATAGTTAGAACAAAATAAAGTAAAATAAAATAATATAGAATAAAACTAACCTGTTGCTCAGCACAACTGAGTTTGGTGATCAAATAATTCTTCTCAGCCCTAAGGAAACCCACTTCAATCTCTTCATTCATTGTGACTTCGGCTAAAGTACTTACAGTGTCACAAGAATCATTCTCCGCCGCCTCTTCTTCAACAGTTTCCATATCAGGTGGTACTGGGCGCTCATATTTTGCTCTCTTCTTGGCACTTTCATATCTCTGTAGCCTTAATTTGTTTTTATTATTGTCACACTTCTTGAACTTGAATATGTTTGGAACATAGTCAGGATGATCTGGATCAGCAGATGGCCGTCCTGAGGATCAAGTGAATGGGACTAAGTGTACTATATGCATACATGGACGTTCTAAATATCGTATAAATGCAATAAGTCAAATAATACAGTCCATCATTAACAAGATAATGCAAGCTAAGCTATAGTCTCACCAGTCTGAAAGTGTTCTGAACATACATAAACATAGTTACTTCCAGGATACCACGGTGTACCATCGGCATTTATCCTTTTCATGGCCAGTACCCATTTCTCCCATTTCTCCTTTTTTCTGGTTTTGTTTGGGAAAATATGAAAGCTGATGTCTTTTCCCATTAATTGGTGGTTGGTGCACCCTACAGCAACACAACTTCTTGGCATTATAGAGATACAATGTTAATTTTAATCGAAACGCAACCTCAAGTACCACTGACTCAATACATAGCTATCGAGATTTGCGGGTTTGTTTTCATCAAGTTATTGTTGCTATGCATTGGTTGCTAGGTCGGGCCGAAAAGGTCTATAGAAGGGAAGTTCATTTAGCTGAACAGTCGTTGCTCTCCATGCTTCTCTATTCTGTGCTAATCGATATAAATCAGCAAAGCTCCGAATCCCACCA
The DNA here is from genome assembly GCA_900291935.2 of Cassiopea xamachana. NCBI lineage: Eukaryota > Metazoa > Cnidaria > Scyphozoa > Rhizostomeae > Cassiopeidae > Cassiopea > Cassiopea xamachana. The sequence goes on along the minus strand of OLMO02000231.1, from coordinate 4,608,996 downwards.
AATTCTCGAATTTTATCACTATACCTGGTTTTTGGTCTACTTTTTCCTCTTTTTCCATACAAGGCCCCAATTAATAAGTCTGTACAAATGTCACCTTTTCTGAGTACATGTCCGACAAAAGCCATTTTTCATTTAACAATGGTAGCTAGCAGTCTTTCACTAGTTCTAATTTTACTTAAAACATAGTCATTGGTCTTTTTATCAGTCCACTTTATTTGTAATAAGCGTTGATAACACCACAGCTCAAAGGAGTTAATTTTCTTTTTGTCAGCTGTTTTTAGAACCAAGCATTCCGATTCATAAGTAGCAATATTAAAGGCCAAGGATAGTAAAAGTCTTTTCTTTGTAGTAATTGACATTGCCCTGTCTTTCCAAACATTGACTAGTGAAATCATTGCATTTTTTGCGATAGCAATACCTCTCTTGATTTCTTTAGAATCATCATAATTTTTGGTAATCATTATCCTAAAATAAACGAAGTTTTTCACTTTTTTTATATATTGTTCGTTAACAAGCATGTTGTCTTATTCATTTTGCACTTGAACTCTAATGGTCTTCATAACCTTGGTTCTTACTTGTATTGAGGTATAGACCCGCTTTGCTACTAGCTTCATGGACCCTATTGACTATATCCTGTAACTCTTCCATACTACCACCTACTAACACAATGTCATCTGCACAATTCAAATTTGTTATACTCTGTCCGCCAATCTTTACTATACCTTCAAGGCCCTCCAGAGAATTTCTGATAATTACTTCAGAGTATATGTTAAATAAATGTGGGAATAAGATGCATCCTTGTCGTACACCTTTTTAAATCTTAACGTTTACAGTTATTCCGTGTGGTGTTCTTACAGATCCACTTTTGTAAGTATACAGGCTCTTGATGAGATCAACTATGTGACTAGAGAATCTCATTTCAAGCATTCCTTTTCAGAGTAATTTGTGTGAAACCATTTCAAAAGCTTTTCTGTAATCTATAAAGTAATCTCTAACATATTGATGTTAAATATTGCTCACAGCAATACACGTTTTTTTTATAAGAAAACAGTTTATAAGAAAATGAGGCTCAAATCGTCAAAATCTTAAGAAAATCGTAAGAAAATCACGAGGCTCAATTTCCAAAATTAAGTGTTTTTATAGGCCAAAAAGCGGTATTTTGTCGTTATTGCATTCAAAATGCTAAAGATGGGATTCAAATTCAAGTATACAATATTATTAACGAAAGTGTATACCATTCTAGCCAGTTTATTTCAGTAATAGTTAAGAAAAATTTAAGAAAATCTCAGGCTCAATTTAGGGAAATGTTAAGAAAATTGAGGCTCAGGTAAAATAATGATTTTCTTATAAAAAAAAAACGTGTATTTAACATCAATATGCTTTGACCTTCTGTGAAAGCTGGATTTTTCTCTAACTGCATAGCACTCATGTTATCTACATGAAAGGTAGGAAATCCCTTTTTATTTGCAATTTCTTTTAATAAATTATTTTTAACCATATCAATTCCTTGGCACTTTCACTTACAGCTACAAATTCTGCTTCAGTCCTTGAAAGTGAAGCACACTTTTGCCTTTGACTCATCAACGAAATGGCTGTTCCATTGTGTAAGCACACTACACCAGTATGTGACTTCCGTTTACTTTTATCTCCAGCAAAGTCTGTGCCATTATCTCCTGCAAGACTACCGCATGCTTTACTGCTGTAGAATAACTTCATATCTTTTGTTTCTTTGATATATCTAAAAATTCTCTTTACCATTTTCCAATGCCTTTTGGTTGGCTTATCAAGTACTTCTGATACTAAACTTACTGCATATGCAATATAAGGTCTAGTACACACAGCTAGATAATTCAGGCTACCAACAGCTACACGGTATACCTCATTTGTGAGAAAATCACTCTCATCAATTTTTTAAGACAGTTATTTATCAAACTAGCAAAGGACTTTCAGCTAAAGACTTTCCATCAGTAAAATTGTTAGATCATGCATATGACCAAGAACCTGGATTAAAACTTGATATGTCTATGCAAATGAGAGAATCAGTTTGTAATTTTCTCGGTTTTTTGAGTAGCACCATCTTAGGTTCCAAACATGATCCCATTTCAATGGCTTTCACGTCTGAGTAATTGCAGTGTAATTTGGTGAGCAAAGTCCATACGAGGCCTTGGTATGCAGAAAGTATGATTATCATACCCCATGATGCTTCAAGCATCAAGGTTGTAAGGTAAATTCCCAGCCACTTTCACTTTTGTTGTTAAATAAGCTACAACAAGCCTAAACTAGTGGGCCAGCAAATCATAAGTTTCCCTATTTATTCCTGTGCCAGGCTGGCTCGACTTGGCTAATTGTCCAATGGTCCAATGGTTACCTTGCACTTGTGCCTGTACCAGGGTACCTTGCAGTTGTCACAAAAACTCCCACATTTCTCCCTTCTGTCATTCCTGCCTATGCCATTCTGCAGAGTGTGGCATATACAAGCACAATAACTGTTTCAGAAGTTTGTATAACACAGTAAATTGGAATGATGCGTACACATTGTATGCCTCGTCAATGCATTTGCTCATATGCACACACTTCTTTCCTCTGCAAACACAAAATCTTGACGAGAACTGCCATGCTTTGCCGACATTCCTCATACTAGTGTCTTAGTAAAGTATAAAAAATTTTTCAGGATGCTTAATTCAAAGGAAAGCTCAAAGTTTTACTGTGAATTAAAATATTGTAAAGAGTAATTGACTTCAAAGGAATAAATAAGAGTTGCTTGTTAGGTCCAACCAGACTAGCTGGAAACTGTTCTTGATTTAAAATCCAAGAGAAATAGAAGGTACGACCTAAGTGTTATAAACTAAAACCAAATAACTTACAACTTTAAAAAAATCTTGACAAATTCTTACTATTTTGCATCCAAAATGACTTGTTTTATGTACCTTTACTATCACATTGCTTATTTTTACATTTGGCCGTTAGCAATACGTGGTGAAGCCACACACGATTTGTTCCACCTGGAATATAGCGTTGCAAATTCCCAAATGGTGTATACTAGATGAAATTCGAACAGTACAGAGAAGCACATCAATGACTTCCTTAGAATATATCTTTTTCCTACTAAAATGCTAGCATGAAAATATTATGTGGACAAATTAATGCAATAAATTGAAGTTTCAAATCAAACCTGATCTCTGCATCTCTCTTGCTTTCTTGCCTTTTGAAATATTCAAAAAAAACAAAAGCATGAAAAAATGAACCATTTCCAAACTCATTTAACCAACATAACTTAGATATTTCTTTTGTTGCCATAGTGCTATGAAAGGAAATTCTCTCAAGTACTTTAAGATATCACTTTTTTATGAAACATTAACTTGTTCTCAAAACTGCCAAACTCGGTAGTGTGTTTTAAAGTGTTATGTAGCTTTGCAGTTAAACATACGTTTTATAGTGATTTCTTTATATTACATACTATCATCACTATCTCTTAATAGTGATGATAATAGGTAATATGAGGGTCATTGGCTGCAGGAAGCTGATTTGGTTGTGTTAGGAATTTGGGAAAAGATATTTGGGAACCATCGTTAGATTTACCTGGTTACCAATTGAGAAGGGGTCAATGGGTCTAACTTGACCAGAAATAGTCAAAACGCTAACTTTCATCTCCGTGACGGCCATCCAGCTGTGCCTTGCCTAGGAGGCCTCTTCATACCTAGTCAGATAATATTTGGAATTGCCAACTACTTTAAAAGATAGGCAAGTATGTGCTCATTTTAAAGGGTCGCTCAGCACAAAAAAGTTTTTCGTGCTTTTCATTTAATTGATATATAGTGGTGAGTTTTAATGACTGTGAAGGCTTTTCTTTGAAATTTTCATTTTTCTGCATAGTATGAGCTCTCAGAGTTGACATACTCAAAAAAGCAAGTATTTTTTGGGAGAAAGTACATTGCCGCGTAGATATGTACTATTGTTCCCAGGTCATACATTTCTCAGACGTCCGCTATTTTCGTTACTCAGATTTCCGACTCATTTCTACTAAGTTTTCATCAAGTCTCTTCCGATTTGGAGTGGAGCTTCAATATTGAAAATGGCATGATGTTGTTCTGTAGTCGGTTTTAGCAACATTGTATTGCCAAGGCAAGTAACACTGCTTGCCCGTGATGGCGTAAAGAGGAAAACTAATAGAAAATGTTTGTGGCATTCACCAAGTCAGTCAAGTACTACCAATAAGTCAGTCAAGAAATAATTCATCTCAATTACCTTCATGATATTCCTTATAACTTTGAACTGGCATGAGTTATGAAAAAAATAATTGCAAATTTATAATCAGGAAGTCTTATTACATCTTTCTGATGAATAAGTTTTTGGTTTGACGGCCCTTCACAGAACATTGCATTCTGGTTTAAATTTTCCATAACAAATTCATCAGAAATGAAATAGGAAGTGTATTTCCTTAGGTAAAAGCAACCAAAAAGTAATCAAAAGGGATTAAAAGGGAAAAATGAGAGAGCATTATAAATAACTCCAGCAAACCTAGATTGTTTGGAAAGAAAGTGTTGTGAATAATTATCCCCTTCTGCTTCTGAGCATTTAATATTTTAACCAAACTAAATTTTGTTCAGAACAGAGAAAAAGTAAACATTTATAACTCCTCCTGCCTCCAAACCTCTATTGCTGGACTCTGAAGAACATGTTGAGGACCGCAAAATGTTCACTGTCACAGAAATTTACAAATTTAATGAGATGGATCATAAATTATATAAATATCAAATTATGCTAAGAACTTCTTGAAACATTGAGCTATAACATCATGTGTATTGAAAATGAGTAAACGCTTCATCACCGCTGGTAAATGAAAAGTGATATGTGAAAGACAGAAATCGGAAGACCTGGAAGTTCTAGAGGTGTAGAAACACCTAGGTCCATTTGGTAACATTGTTTATTTCAAAACATGTGGATTCTGAATTGGAATAAAACTTGGAAAACGATCAGATGTAAAGATTGATTATGCTCCACAAACAAGCACAAGTGCAATGAAGAGTAATGCAGATAACAAGAAAGTATTTCGTTGTTTGTTACAACATGAAGAGGAGATTCATTTGCCAAAACAGAACCTAATTTCACACTTCATATTCACTTGAGATCCCAGATAGCTTTCCCCCTACATAATGGTTTAATGTAAGCTAACCCTCTCTAAGAAGAAGTCAACAAAATTGTATTATAACCTTTGCCTTCCATATTGCTTTTTGTTAAATGCTATCTAGGGTATTTGTGCACATCATGCTCCAAAATGATATTTTTTTTATATGAAAATTTGTCATCTTGTAATGTGTTAAATGCTGTAAAGAAATTATAAGATTATATCTGCTGGAAAAAAAAGCCGCTTTAGCAGTTTTGTTTAATGGAATTTCATTTATGTTCTATTCAGATTCATACAACTGACATTGTAATATCATTCTAGATGTAACAATCTCTGCCAACCTGTCAGCAGAACAAGAGAATTTTGTGAAGATTGCCAGAATTGTTTTGGATTTGTTTCCAAAATATTTAAGAAAAGTGTTCAAAAGACAATGGGATAAAAAGTATCCAGAGGAGGAATGGTGCAGTGGCAAAGAGAGTGAGGTTCTGTACAGTAAATTAAAAGAAAACGTTAAAAATAATAGAGGAAGAAAAGCAGAAATAGAAAGATTGAAAAATGGAAATGACCAGACTTGGGACACCACAACATTAGTGTTTGCCATACTAGAAACCGGCCTTGGTCTGGTTGATCCTGTTCGACCGCTGGATGAGTGGAGCTCTCCATTAAGAATAAGTGAAGAAATATTTACCCTCAGGAAGATAAGGAATAGTGTCTTTGGCCATGTAGAAAGTATGTCATGCCCATCTGCTAAACTTCTTGAAATGATATCAAATATCAAAAGTTCAGGAAAGAGCATATTTAATCAAGAAGCTATGAAGGAAATTGATGCAATTGCAAATTCACCCATACAAACTGATGCTATTGGTCAGTTGAATCAGCAATGGGAAATCGAGAAGATTCGCAATGAAAAATTGGAGCAGTACCTCGCAGGTAAGTTAAAATTTCTGATAGCACAAGTTTGCATCTAGGAACATCACTGGCCCTCCTTATGCTGGCATTCATTTGTGTAAGATGGGGAGGAAATGACATATGCTGCATGTTATTGATATCCATAAGCAAATTTTAAACGTAATACAAGAAATAAGAAATGCTGGCACTGCAGACCTTTATTCAGCACAAAAACCAACAACATTCTTTCGACATACTTAAAAGCTTTCTTCGTGCGACACTCATCAGAGTATGAAAACGTCGGATAGTGACCTAAAGGTTAATCCAAATATATATCCAGATGCCATTACATGTGAAAGGATCCGTCTAAGTGGCCCCAAGTGTGACCAATTAGGACCTCCTAACATTCTTTACTTGAAGAGTCCCAATGAGAAAACAAACTCTTGTTATCTATACAAGACTGGGTTTTGAGTCTTGATGTAAACAGATTCCAAAACACTTAAATGAAAAGATGATCTTGCTTGCCATTCATTTGAACATTGTCGTCTGTATATGTTTTGGTGCATTCTGGACACCTGCTTTCGTGGTGTTGTCAAAAAGTCTGCTTTCATGAAAAGCAACAAAAGATGTTTGCTAATGCCAGCCCCAAGGAGCTGACCATTTCCACACTTTCTAACTGCTTATACATCTGGTTGTTGAAACTGAATTCAACTCCTCGTGTAGCAATTAGCATCAATTCCTTGCATGTGTCCTAAGGGAATGGCGGACAATCAAGGTGAACTCGATACAAAGCATCAGTACGTAGTACACACTGTGCAGAGACTAGCAGACAGAATAAAGCAGCATGTCCTCACGAGCATCAGGAAAAGTAATACCGCAAGAAAACAGCCACCTCGTATATGTAAAAACAAGAAGTCTAAAATTAATTTTGAGTCGGCCATAAGACAAGACTTAATTGCACATCCAGAATTCACCAAAACATATACAGATGAAAATTTTTGGATTATTGGGCAAGCAAGATCTTTTCACTTAATTGTTTTGGAATCTGTTTACATCAAGATTCAAAATACAGATTCAAATGTAAAGAAAAGGGGTTTGTTTTGTCTCTGGGACTCTTCAAGTAAACAATGGTTAATAGGTCCTAATTGGCCACTCTTTGGGCCAACGAGACGCATCCTTTCACATACTTTCAATGAGACTCATCTGGATATATATTTTAGTTAGCCTTTAGATCACTATCCGACGTTTTCATACTCTGATAAGTGTCGGACGGAAAAAGCTTTTAAGTATGTCAAATGAATGTTGAATGTTTACGCTTTGTTGTGCTGTAGTAAAGGCCTCTAGTAACCAACAGACTATTAAAGTACGGTGAATGTGGAACTGTAAATTCTGCATACATTACAGAGTAGTGTATTAAATTGAAGAGCTCCAAATGGTAAGAATGACAGAAAATTAATAGTGCTTTAAGCATTCCTTGAGTTTATTATAAATGACTATATTGAACTTTAAGACTTATTAATGTAGTAGAAGAGAGAAGCCCTGTAGAATACACCTCAAATCTGTCTGCTTTGTGAATGTGCATAACGTTATGTTTGCTTGTGCCTGTACTTTCTCTTGTGCCAAAGAATGATTTTTATTTCATGACTGTTTATGTTATGGAATGATTTTCATACTGCTAAGGTAGAATGCTCTTTTCAGACATCTATCGTCGTGTAGGCAACCTGGAAGATGACGTTGAAGCTTTAAAGAGAGGTATGTATCAGTTCATTTCCAGTTTATGTGAGATTGCTTAGCTTTCATTGCTGTTTTGTAGTAACTGCTATACGTTTCGATTGAATTGCAGATTCTTCTTTGATACGGAAAGACTGCTAAGAATATAAGTTTACCATGCCATTTGGTTATGAACTATTAGTTGTGCTATTAGTAGTACTCTCTTTCATCTATATAAATTATGATTTCTTTGTACTTCCCTTCGAGATAGTTATGATAAGGGATTAATGAGTAACCATCGATCAGAAGTCCTGCAACTATCAAAGATGTTACTATTCATACTCCAGTCTAGAGGCCTCCTGTGGGGGTCTGGGTCCTGTGTTCCCAAGAAAAATTGTCAAAATATCCCGTATGCCCAAACTTTTTTTTGACTGTTTCCTTAAAAGAAAAGCTGCATTTCTCCCCAGAATCCACTGTCATTCCAAATTCCCTTGAAAAAATTGCTCCTGTTCCCATGTTCCTAGCAATAAAAATGGTAAGCTCACTTGTACCCAGAGCTCCTGGGGGGCCATCATTCTACATTATGCCGATTAGTGGACGTCAGCGAAAGTTAATAGCCCAAAATCTCCATGAGACCAAACTGTTTATAAAATGGAATAGAGTTATGAATCAGTGCAAAAGTAAGGCGGAAGGCTTGATTCAAGAAAATTGAAGTTGGCGTTAATGCCAAAATCTGAAAATTGACGACAAGAAAGACATATAAACCTTTAAACTTTTCTCTTATAAAACAAACGTGTAGTCACACTTCATCGTAGAACTATAGAGAAAGTGTAATGACTCCTCTCTTGGGTTATACAATGAAGTAATAGGCTATTGATAAGGACATGTAGTAAAAACAACAATGGGAAAATCAAGAGATTGGATGTAATAAAACAGAAAAAGGTTACCTGGCAAAAAACTAATTTGCAGTTTTGGCAATAGAATTTAGTACGGCGTAAAATAATAAATAAAACAAAGTAATAACACTTATAGATCTAATCCTACGCATTTGTTAGCTGGAAATTGAGGTTAGGCTTGGGTCTGCGTATGTGTAAAGCTTTATTTATATTACGTTGATAACTGCTTTTAGTGGCGTCTAATATGGTGAAGCACTTTCTGACTTAGAAGTTTAGAAAAATGCTTTTTTGGGACCCACCTTATGAAGGCCAAAGAGAAAGCCATGTCATTGTACGTTATGAACGCTTATGGACTTCAACACATTAACCACATATCTTACGTGGAAGACAAACATCATCTCATGATAACTGCATTTTCAACTTACGTTTCGTATAAAAATTCATTTCTAAAAGAATGGAAACAGCAACAGTAGCTTTGAAGTCATGATAACGAGGAAACCTAAGGTGCTTTCAATGGACTGGGATCATTTTCATGATTTACAGAGAAAAAGTTCGCTCCAGCACTACTAAACCATTTAAAATTTAGAATGCTATATATGAATTTATTTGTTCCAATTTGGGGGTTATCCAAACTCTGTTCAATTCAGTGGATTTTTTGCAAATCTATATTAGTAGGAAGAAATTTGTATGAAAAATTCAAAATGTGACTTTGATGATTGATTTCAAACTTAGTCCTGAAAAGACCATAGAGGGAAATTAGATCCCAGATTCTCAGTTTTTAGGAGATTTTAATGTTATTTTCATACTACTTAATTGGTCTTGAAAATCCGCTTCAAATGATCCTTCAACATCTTTTGTGGTCCAATCCTTCCTAGTTTATGCCTCAACATCCACTAAACCACTGTTTGGCCCACTGTTCCTTCTCGTAGTAGCAGTATTTTACGTGAGCCTGTCTGAAATTGAAAATTCCCTATTCTATCAGTGGTGTGTCTTACTCGCTGTTCTACTGCAAGGAGGTTGTATTCCAAAGAAATATACTCTAGAGAATCTAGACCTTTAAAACTGTCATACTTGCTACACTGGCTGTTGTAAGGCATTTTACAACCAACAGCAAAATTAAAGGAAAACATTTTAGTAGACACACAAAGCTCATTAGAGCCATATGTGCCAATTTAGATGCACTGGTTTTGGTGGGAAGAGATATCATGTCATCTTTTGGCAAATCTGGAAGCTGTAAAATGTGAATTCTTTTGCAACTCTTAAAGCACTATTCCAATACAAATATTGTCTAATCGGATCAACTTGTTAAAGGAATGGAAATTCCCGTAGAATACTTATATGACAGTGGATTTTCATATCCCATATTGGATGATAAATGAGTTTTCGTAATTTTGATATCCTGGAGGATGTATAGTCTCCTTGTTTCTGGTGGTACTGTTTACAAAAAAGAAAAAACATATGGACATCCAATAAAATGCAATGACAAGAGAGATTGAGCAGTTTGTCGGAATGCATACATTAAATGTTTTATCTTAGATAGAAATTGTAGAATAAGTTGACCAATGCGATGCGTAAAAAATTGCAAAGAGCAGCGATTTCTAGCACGATGTTGCTTTTCCTTTGGCAGGTGCAGAAACTTTATATAATCTATCGAGTGTCGTTATGGGGATAAAAATACACGATAGCACTGGGGAGCACAAAGAATATCTTCTGAAGCTAATAATCTGAAATTTTTTGGGGCTAAATTATGAAAAACAGTATCTGTGATAGCTTGGAGTATTTTTGGGATTGCTTAGACAGACCGTCCTATGTAGCCAAAGAAGTGGCGACTTGCCTCAAAGATATTAGCTGACAGCCCACATCTAGATAGCCAAGAAAGATCTTCAGTTTTCAAACAAGACAATGCACCTCGTCATCAAGCAGCGTTTGCTTGCAATTTCTTTAAACAGGAAGGCATCAACCTTTTCCACTTGTCTGCAGAAAGCCCTACTCTTAACATAATTGATGACATATTGGTATTTGCCAAAAGTGAACAATGTTATATGAAGTTTCTGTTAGAAGAAAAGAGGATTCATTCAACATTTGTCTGAAATCATGCTGAACGTCCATACGATTTCATCCATGATCTTTAAGATTCCTATTTAAAAATACATAGTGCTGCCTAATAATTTATGGCCACCAGTCAAAATAGTGAGAAAACACGTCTCTCCTTACGTTAGTTGATACATACTTAAATTTCTCTAAATCTGCAAATTGTAATTCATTCGTTGGTTGTATTTGCAATATCGCGCAGGTAAGGGCTGAATGTTTTTTCTTCTGCTTTTTTAGTAAGTAATGTCGCGGAAAGGACCTAAGGCCTATAGCAAAGCCCCGACAAAGGAAAAACTGAGAAAATTGGGGAAGTTTAAGTAGAGATGGAGATAGGATCAAGTTTGTTGATGTTAGATTTAAAAGATGATATATTGTAGGAGTCAGGGAATGTAGTGGGTGGCAATGAGTTCCAAAGTTCAGACGTTCTAGGACTGAAAGATGTTTTCTGAGCTATAGTTCATGGATTAGGTAGTGTAACTTTGAAATGGTGTCAATAGGTAGAGCTTCTGGTGATTCGAACATGCCTCACTGGATCAGGAATTAGATTGTTGATTTCATGAGAGCAATGTCCGTGAAAATAGCGGTAACAAATGGAAAGATCTGCAACAAGACGACGGTGGGAGAGAGACTGTAGAGAATTGGTGACTTTTGGCTTGCTGATGAGATGGATAGCTTTAGACAGGACTCTGTCAAGAAGATAGAGAGAAGATTTAGGAGCACCACCCCAGACATGAGAACAATTCTGGGATTTGTATATAGTTAATAGTTGAGACGGTGAGTAACAGCCACGGGCTCTAGAAAGGAAGCCAGGTTTCTGAGATGCATGCTTTGCAATGGTATTGATATGGGGTTTCCAAGTAAGATTAGATGAAAGAGAAAGAGCAAATTTAGTGATAGAAGATGAAATGTCCAGTTTATGGACGTTCATGAAAACAGGGGGGAAATCTTGGTGATATTTACGTGATATGACAACCTGTGTTGTCTTTTCTTCATTGAACGTAACAAGGCTGTCACTACCCCACTTCTCTACATTTTTCAAGTCAGAAGTGAGACTGCAGTGTTACAATATGTTGAAATATTAGAATAGGCAAGGTGTTGTGGATTGGATGAATAAGATGAACTTTAATAAGTGTCATCGGCAAAGGAGAAAATACTTGAAGATGTAGAGGATAGTAGGCCATTTATGAAGAGGATGAACAGAACAGGAGAGATTACAGAGTCCTGAGGTACACCTGAATTGATAGAATAAGGATTAGAGAGGTAGTCATCGACCCAATTGCAATTGACCTATCAGATAGAAAGCTAGAAATCCATTTATGAGGGAGTGGTGAAGACCAAACATTGCCAGTTTAGCAAGAAGACCTTTGTGCCAGACGCGATCAAAGGCCTTAGAAATATCAAGAGAGACCACTCCTCTCTCACTATTGGATTCTAGAGCAGAGGAAAAAGCATGAACAGCATAGGATAGAAGGTCACCAGTAGATCAGGCTTGTCGAAACCTATATTAATGATCAGAAAGAAGATTGTTTCAAGGAAGGCAAGCAGTTTTTTGGTGATAATGGTTTCCATAGTGTTAGAGACGAGAGAAGTGATTGCAATAGAGCGATAGTGTGAAGGGTCAGATTTTTCACCTTTTTGGGGATAGGACACACTTGGGCGAGTTTCCAAGGGGAAGGGAAAATGCCAAGATTGTAGAAAAGTTGGAAAAGCTTGTTGAGAACAAGGGGGAGTGCAGGGGCACAGGGAGTTAGAACTATAGCAGGTATACCATCAGGTCCACTAGAGTTGGAGGTGTTGAGCTGAAGAAGGACTTTCTGCACTTTTTATGTAGAGAATTCAATAGGGCACATTGTGATGGTGGATGTGGGGTAGAGAGGAGATTGGAAATCTTGGTCATCAAGATTGGAATCAAAGGTTGATGCGAGAAGGTTAGCTTTAGAGGAAGGAGTGCATGAGGAGGAGCCAGAGTTGTTTTTAGAGGTGGAAAAGAAGAATTACAAAAGTTTTGTGAGACAACTTTGGCAAAGAACTAGAAGGAGCGAGATCCAATTTGACATGAATAAATTTTATTGCTGATGCGTTGGAATAAGGAGGAGTTGGCATGATTGCTGGTTTTGGAGCATAGGTTATGAGATTGTGCAAATAAAGCTCTTGAATGAGAATTTGGTGCAGTTTCAATTGTTGAAAGCGGTGGTTGTTATGTTTGCAGATTTTGCACATTGTGAATTGAACCAAGTTGGAGAAGACTTTTTGCCAGGTTTATAGGAAGATGGAATAAAAAGATCCATACCAAGTTGAATTGCGTTAGTGATGAAGGTGGTAAAAGAGGAAGGATCGTTATACAGGCCAGAATATCAGGGATAAGCACCGAAAAAGGTTTGAAGAGAGTCCCAGTCAGCTTTGCTATAGTGCAGTGGTTCCCAACCCCCGTGCGGTGGCACATTAGTGTCCGCGGAATGATTATTGGTGTGCCGCAAAGAGATTTCATGTTTGAATTTAATTCAAGTGATTCCAATTTCCAATAGACAGTTGAAAGCTAGCATATTGACTTACAGACGTGCATTTTAATTTAAAACTTGGAAAGAAGATGAGAGTAGCGTCACTTTCTGCTTTCGCTCATTACTCAAACGTGTGCCTGTGCATGACATAATCCGCTCTCGGTGTCATCTTCCCCTTTTCGCTGATGACTAAAGGGGCGTTTATACAGGCCGTAAAGATGCTGTGCAGTAAGTGACGTAAACACATTACTCATTGCGCACGCGTTCGTTTCATAAAGACGTAAGAGAAAATGTACCCTAAATCATATTCTGTATGGCCTGCTGCAACCGCTTAGCCATAGTTTATTTCGATGCAGCATGCCGTAGACGCAGGGCAATGTGATTGGCCGATCCTCATCTAGAGCAGAATCGGAGCGTTTCGTGGATTCATCGCTGAAATACAGTCACCGCAATTGAAATTTCAAAATGGCACATTATCATTTGTCAAACTATTTATAAGAGAAAATAAATACACAATTTTAACTTGTACAAAGACAGTCAGGCATCAACATTTCACTTTTTATAACAGTTTTTTATCAGCTGTACAGATGCGTATATTAATTTTTTGATTACTAATTTTTTGTGCACTATAGATTTCTAAAACAGAAAACATGTTTTGTATAAGGCAGTATGTTTTTTCTTAATGACATCAAATTTTTTCGTTTCCAAAAGAGGTAAATTTGGAAAAATGGAGGGACGTTTATTTTGCTTAGAAATATTTTATACATTTGCATAAGTTTTTGTTTCCCCCTTTCTGTCCTTAAATAGTCACTAAATTAAAAAATTAATTAAACCCCTTCAAAAAAGTCGGAAAAATCAAACCTATTTTATGGGAAGGCACTTAACTGAAAAGAAGAAAGAAACAGTAGAAAACCTTTTTTGGAAGGGAAAACATTGACACCAATTTCAAAACAAGTTCAAAAGCACGTTTCAACAATTAAGCGCTTTGTTGTTAGATTAAAGGACAATGGTGAATTTAATAGAAAAATGGTTCAGGAAGAATTCAACTTTTTCCAAGACTGATATTAGAAAAATTTTAAGGGTGTGTAAAAAATGGTAAAAGACAACTCAAAGATATTTATGAAGAGGCTAAGACAGCGAAAATCCCAAAAATATCTGAAAATTCTATTAGAACAACTTTACAAGTAGCAGGAATTCAGTGTCACAAAGCTGCTAAAAAGCCACTTCTGACAAAGAGCCATAAACTTAAAAGATATGGACTCATTAAGAAATTATTATTTTATAGCAAAATGGCTTTATGAGTAGAAAATGTTCATGTTTTGTGATAGGTGTGCCGCGAAAATTTGAAGAACTCAATAGTGTGCCGCGATATAAAGAAGGTTGGGAACCACTGCTATAGTGGGACACCTTTTGAGAAGAAGAAGATCTATCTTCCTGGTGGGAGACAAAGCTATGGTGTAACATGATAAGGCAGTGGCCAGAGTTACCAAGAGGAGAATTTAGAATAGGGTTAGAGTAAATGTCTGGGTTTGATGTAAGCAACAGATCAAGTGTATTAGCTTTGTCCCCTGGGTGATCAGGTATATGTGTGGGTTCTGATATCAATCGTGACAGATCATTCACAATGGCAAAGGCCTCTGCATCACCACCAGCAGGGCTACCAGGGCTTGAGCACTGGTCAGATTTTCAATCCTAAATAGCTGGCTGAATCAAAACGGGACTTATCAAAAGCAGTCACCAGTATTTCCTTCTCATGGAAAATGCTAATAAAGCCCTATCGCGCTGCTTGTAATAAAGCCCTATCCCTAATGCTTATAATGCTTATAATAAATAGCAGGAAGCCCAAGATTATACACCATGTGATGAGGCAGCCTCGCAAAGCGCTACCAATGGGTTTGTGCCTCTATACTATCTTATGGCGGGCCTGCAGTCCACCTTTCAAATGGTACAATCAGGCATAGCAATACATGAAATAAGCCCAACAGCTTCCCACTGCCACTAATCACAGTAATGTTACCACCCAAAAGATCCGAAATCTCTATCCTAGCGCTGAAAGAGACAAGGTCACTACAGGCAGCAATAGATAGAGTGGTGGTACGTCCGCAGAAGATTAGGCCAGCTCATTTACCACCTATCAGTTGATCACTTTGACGTGATCAAATTGATCACATCTGCTGAATTGGGCCTACCAATAGCCAGAGGACTAGCATTTTTCCAGAAATTTTATATGAAAAGTTCTGATAGATGGTAGAGATAGTGTTTATTGATACTATTTTACCTGTCTACAGTAATTTTAGGTGTAGTTAGTTATCTGTTTGAAGTATATTCTTCTTTAAGAAATCAAGCTAGCTAAGCAATGAAAGATCTATTTGTGTGCATTCTATGGCATTACGAATTTATCAATTCTCTGTCTTGCTCCATATTTTGTGTGATTTCAGTGAAACTGATCATATGATAATATATCAACTGATTAGTAAGTCATAGATAATGAAATGTATTTGTTTGCAGATGTTCGTACAATTCAAAGTGAATCAGAGGGACAGCCGATACCGAGTATGTCTTCCATCTTCCAATGTGCAATTTATTTTCGTTTGCAATAAATTCAACATTCGTTCTTTTATAGATTCCCTCATTCCTTCATTCAATCCTTCTTTCATTTATTCGTACATTAATTAATTCATTCGCTCATTCATTTTGATCATTCATTTTACATATTTGAGGAGCGTTGCTCTTCAGCTGGACTGATTTATAAGGCTGATGCAAAGGGACTACAAAATACAGAATAGATTTAGTCATTATGTTAAAATTATAGTGGAACCCTCCTTACGATCGAAAAACAGCTGTACATGGTCTGATGAAAACATCTTGTTGATCCGGTCTCTTGTCAACAAGGGCACATTTTCCGCTCCCGAACAGCGCAATCTTATTGCAATTTCATCCCGATACTGCCCGCACTTGCATTTGGAAGAATTTTACTAAAATCAAAATCAGCTAATTCATGTCACATGGGAATTTTTCTGTATCAAAAGTCACAGCATCTCATCTATTTTGGGGGTGTGCCTCACTGAAAAATATGTCCTAATAGCCAGCATACTTTTCAGAAGCTTTTATTTGTCTCTTGTACCATAAATCTTTGACAGCAAGGGACTTCTATCCTGTATCAAAACTTTTGATTTACTGCTTTCTCTAGATTCCGTACATCGGCTGCGCAGCCTATTTCGGTTTAAAGTGATAGGTAATCCCAGACCCTTGTCCTGTGCTTTCTATTGCAAATAGTGTTCTATTTTGTTTAGTTTGTGAATTGGAAATTTAGAATAATTTTATAGTTTTATCTTCATTTTTAAGTTTCTATAGAAAACAGAAGGTGCTTAAAAATTAATTATTCACTTATACCCCTT
The DNA here is from genome assembly GCA_900291935.2 of Cassiopea xamachana. Taxonomy (NCBI): domain Eukaryota; kingdom Metazoa; phylum Cnidaria; class Scyphozoa; order Rhizostomeae; family Cassiopeidae; genus Cassiopea; species Cassiopea xamachana. The sequence continues at coordinate 4,592,390 of OLMO02000231.1, read as the reverse complement.
TATATCCAAAATCTGAAATTCCCAATGGCTCGTTAATGCAGCCACACCATTTACGAGGCCAGCATTTGGCGACCCTTTCATGGCTGTATTAAAGAGGTTACACCATTAATAGCATATTAAGGGATAAATTCCAAATCATAATTTTAGTTCACCTAATGTGCCATGAAGTATTGAGATTCAGAACCTGCTCTTCATTTTTCAACCCAATTTGAAGGATGTCTTCCGCTAAAATTAACCATCTCAACATTTTTCAACCCAATTTGAAGGGTGTCTTACGCTAAAATTAACCATCTCAACATTTTGTCTTGCTGAAGCTTGAGCAAAATTGGAAATCAAAGTTTCTCATTGAGACTATAGCCAACCTAGTGAGATAAGAAAAGGATTGAAACGATTTTGTTTACGTAATTGTGAAATATAAAAAAAGCCGAAGTATGGATCTCAATTTCTTATAGTTAAATGAATGCGGAACTATACAACATCTAGGAGGCAGACAGTGATAAGAGAAATATTGCATCTGGCAGTTTTTTTGGGTCGTATCTTATTTTTATATTCCATCCATATAGAACCAATTATTGATATTGCTGAGGACCAATTCAATAAATACTTTTGTGTTTGTATTGCATATATACAACTGTTTGTATTGACATATATTCAACCATTGCTAGTTGGTGGCCCTGACCTGCAACCATTTTTTGTTGCAGTGTGCAAAAGGTCTGCTGGTATTCACAGCAAACCTAAGCAGAACTTTACAAAACCAGCTGGTTGCCCCTTTTGATGTCAATGATTCTTCTTGGCTGCAGTGTAAAAAACAGTTTTACAAGCATTGCCTTCATTAACCTAAACTGTATCTTACATTGCCTACTGGTGGCCCTAACGTTGCAGGCATTCTTCTATAGTGTGAAAGAGGTCTGCTAGCATGTACAGACTAACATGAATAAATAGTGAGGCAACCCAGTTAGGTACACATAAAATACAAATGACATGCTTGTGGTGGCCATGACTGCCAAAATATCACCCCAGACTACAACGTGCATTGTAAACTGGAGGCTTGCATGCTCATAGAGGGGATATAGCGGTGTGGGATAAATAAACTAGAATGGTAAACCTAACAAACCAAAGGACCTAACCTACCAGGACAAAAGGGTTGAAAGGGGGGGGGGCTAGGATGGAGCTCCCAAACTTGTGGAAGCACTTAAGCAACAAATGCAGGAGTGCATAGGGTTACTCTTCAAATTCTATCAGGCATTTTATTCCCAAATTGTATCTGACCATGATTGATATACTATATTGCTTTATTCCCACAGTGACATCATTTTACATATCGGCACTTGCAGGCAGGCAAATAAGACCTTTTAATGAACTCTGGAACTAGGATTTTTTCTAACTTTGAACTCCTCTAAAATATATGGGTAAGATCTATCATTCTAGCCCAACAATGGCAAGGAAATTAATGTCTAAACTAAGATGTCTAATGGATAACCTCAACTAAGACCATGCTAATAACTTTTACCTGGATGAATATGGATATAGCACATAATCAGTAAATTTTCACTGATCTTATAGAGACATAAACAGCACCTAAGCATGATAAGGAATAGAAAATAAATTAGCTTTTCAACATTTGCGAGTCATCAGACTAGGTATGCATTTGAATCTAATTATCAGTCACCACTAATGAGGAGTAGATGCCAACAACATGCATAAGATGAGTATGTTCTGATTGTAACAAAGGGCAACAAAAATCTGCGCTAGAGACAATGGGACCTACTAGCTGTATGCGCTCTGATGCCAAAGATTATAGTAGAGGAATGCTAAGGTGATTATTCCGTTAGATGTGATCATTACCAAGAAGCCATGATTCAAATGATGTGAAATAGGAACAGAGGTGTCAAATTGCAGAACAATGTAACCTGATGATAACTAGCCTGACAGGCCAATGAAGCCTCCTGCAGGGAAAAAAGCAACACACTGTTGCAATATATGAGGATCTTTACATAATCAGGGTAACAACATTTGATGAATAGTGGGACTGGGAGTCAAAAAGGAGGACAGTTGACTGCTGACATATTTTGCTATGGTAGCCTCCTATAACTGTGAACTAAAGTTTTAATAAGGCTAATCTTTCTTGTCTTTGGGCTAAAGGAATTCCAAAGGATGTAATGAGAATTCTTAAATTTCCTTAATTTCAAAGTTAAGTTTTCCTTAGGCCTGTTTCTTATAACAAGTTATAGAAACAGTAAAAGTTTCATTTACATTCATATGTTATGATAGTAAAGCACTCATATTTCCTCATTGGTTCAAAATTTCAACTTGTACTGTCTATTTCAATTATTGGTCTGTTCTAAAGATATTGTACAAATGGATGATTCTTTGTCTGATATTGCTGGTTTCGATTTGTCATTGCTTGGGCCAACATAAGGAGACCATTACCCAAATGCTCCCCGCTATTTTTAATAGACTGTGCCATAATTTGCTCAATTGTTTCCATCCCATTAGCTGTCCTTTTCAAGATATCAGCATTCTTCTTTTAAGTTAAAACTCTTCCTTTGCAACTTTTACCATTACCTGATGTCTTTCCTTGGCATACAAGAGTTTCTCTAGCTTTCTTCTTTTATTTTTACTTACTTCTATCTTCTTTGGCTCATCTACTGCACATTCTTGGGTTTTCTTCCTCTTCCTTTGGCAAGAGGATTCATCTTCATCTATTTCAGACTGGAAATTAATTTCACCTCTTGCTCTGAGGAATCTTTCTCTCAGAAATCTCACTGGGAATAGTTGTAATAGCCTCTGACCCAAAATCGTCTTCTGAGAACTTTCTAGCCATCATTTTCCTAATATCTTCAGACATTTGTATGAGGTCAGATTCTATATCTTTACCATCAAAATCCTTTTGGACTTTATAGTCATACAACCAGGAAACTAATGCATCCAGCCTTTCTTCTGTCCATTTCAATCTTGGCACGGAAATTGCATGTTCTTTCCTTGTTTTCTTCTCTATCAATCATAAAACAGCTAGCATCTTTTGTTGAAGAATTTACATCACTTATCGTATTAGGGAATGATGATCTTGCATTTATAGATGAGTCATCCTTATGTGCATCCAGTGAAGTTGCTGAGTCCTGATGTGCATAGGTATTCACCTCTTGATATAGCATGAAGCTAAACAGAACAACGGATTTGTAACAATAACTGATCATAGAATAGATGCTGAGGGAATGGAGATTTGGGGGCGTATTTGCACCAATAATTTTTTGGGTGGGGGCTTATTCCAAAGTTTGGCATTATGCTCAAAGGCTGACAGAAAAAAATGACATAATTTTCTCAATCAACTACACTAAAAACAAAGACAAAGGCCATTTCCCAATCGAAATGAAATAGTCAATTACGATTGTTATTTACTATAAGTCACGTTTCTTTCTGCTTTTTCGTTTGCAGTGAAGTGAAATAATACTAGGTAGGTTTAGATCCAGTAGGAGTACGAGTGCGAGTTCACTCCCCCCCTGCATAGCTCAACACTCGAACTCGTACTCATACTGCAACTTCGTGTGCTTATTTAGCTCCGCCTTAAAAATGAGCCAGGGATTTATTCAAATCAATAGATCTGCATCTATATTGAAAGGGTTTAGTGAAATCTAGAATATTATAGAGCCCTATCATATTTTGAAGATAAGCGCGAAGCTATTGCTATATCCCTAGAAAGCCAGTGCCTTCCTTCACTAGACTTTTGCTATCATGAATGGAGATGAATCGTTGTCTGAAATTCGCTTGAACAGGAATGAAATTCCGAGTCATGAGGGTGCTGTTGGATTATTCTTGAGGTGTTTACTAATTTAAGTCTCTCGTTCAACCTTAGAATATACGTTCTGTGAAAGTCTTTCCACTAAGTCCCCTTCCATGGCTAGACCATTTCAAGAAGTTTATTATCACCAAGTGGTTCTACGACAACAGCTCTTAAATAAGGCTTTACATTGTGTTTCTCTTCAAAACAAGAGGTTACCTTTGAACATCTGCTCTTTATTGAGGCAATTCCTTATGAATTCCACATTTATTTTTGCCAATATTGTCAATTCCAAACTCGTTCTGTTCAGTGCGAGATTTGCTAGGAAACTCGTACTGAACGGCCGCTTCAAGTAAGAGTTGTGACGGTAATTCCCTCTCAATATGGGTAGATCCGTTGCGCAGTTGAAAAATCGTACTCGTACTCCTACTGGATCTAAGCCTCCCTACTGTATAGCTATTACTCTGCAATTATACTTCCCTTGAATAAGGCCCCATAGGAGCTTATTCGAGGAGGCGCTTATTTGCAAACTTGAGCTTCTAGATGGGGGCTTATCTGGAAGAGGGGGCTTATTCAAGGATTTACAGTAATAAAATATCAGTGTCACATGGTCTATGGCCCAACTGTGTTAAGTGTTTGGGATATGGTCAGTTCTTCAGACAAAATGTGACTTTTCAAGAATGAAATAATAAATAACCTTTCCTTATTTCCTGGTTGCTTCATTTTCATAGCCTCCCTAGTCTCACACGTAGTTCTACTTCTGCTATTATGATGTATATTGTACCTCAGCACGAAAAAGCGGCACCATACTTAAAAGCATTTTATTGTTCGACACTCATCAGAGTATGAAAACGTGGGATAGTGACCTACAGGTTAACCAAAATATATATCCAGGTGTAGCTAATTTGCTAGGATGCGTCTAGTTAGCCCCAAGTGTGAACAGCTGGAACCTATTAACACTGTTTACTTGAAGATTCCCAATGAGAAAATAAATTCTTTTTGTCTACACAAGACTGGGTTTTGAGTCTTGATGTGAACAGATTCCAAAACCCATAAATGAAAAGACGATCTTGCTTGCCCAATGATCCGAAATTTCTCATCTGTATATGCCTTGGCGCATTCTGGATGTTCAATAAGGTGTTGTCCTATGGCCGACTCACAATTAATTTTAGAATTGCTCTTTTTACATATACGAGGTGGCTGTTCTCTGGAGGTATTACTCTTCTTCCTGATGCTCACGGGGACATATTGCTTTATTCTGTCTGCTAGTCTCTGCATAGTGCGCCCTACGTACCGAGCTTCTTATCGGCACAACATTTCATAAACAGCACAACTGTTTTGAGTGATTGGAGCAGAATCTTTTTAGCAGATGGTAGCATAACTCTTGTATTGTAAGCCACACTGGGCTTCAAAGCATAGTAACAAGATGTAGTTGCTTTACTGATTTGATTTTCAAACTTGATGAAGCTTTGGAAATCCAAGGCAATTTTTGGTATACCAGGCACCTCTCTTGACCAAGTGGTTTTTCTACTGCAAAGTTGGCTAATATTTGGTTGATGTAAAAAACTAGAACATCTGTTGGATATTCGTTTTCGATTAGCAGTTGTTTTATTTCATGGAGCTCTGTGCCTAATTTAGTTTACAGCAAATCATAAGTGTCCTGTGAGCAGAAGTTTTAATACGACTAATCTTTCTTGTCTTCTTAATTCCAACGGATGCATTGACCAGTAATCTTTGGTGTCCTATAAATGCTGGTAAAAAATCCAGTGCCCTCTTTCTCTACCAAAACATCTAGACAATGCAAGGAGTTGTTGTGCTCCTTCTCTATTCTGAATGTTAGAGCTGGATATAGCAAGTTCAATTTTTTTTGAAAATGGTCACAATCCAGCTCGCAACCAAAGATGACAAAACTATTATCCACATACCAAAAGTAGACACCTGGCTTTTTGCGGTGTTCTCAAAAGTCTACTTTCATGAAAGCCAACAAAGATGTTTGCTAATGCCGGACCCAGGGGGCTACCCATTGCCACACCATCTAACTTTGTATACATCTGGTTGTTGAAACTAAATTCAACTCCTCGTGTAGCAAATAGCATCAATTCCCTGAATGTGTCCTCAGGTAATGGCTGGCAATCAAGGTGACCTCGATACAAAGCATCAGCACAAATCTCTACGGTCTCATCCAATGGAACGTTTATGAACAGACTGCTGATGTCAAAGGAGCATAGATATGATTTGACAGGTTCCAGAAGACAGTTTTGGATGAATTTAGCAAACGTAAAGCAATCTTTTATGCAAGGTGAGTAATATAATTTTAGGACCTGTACCAAAATTTCTGCTAACCATTTAGCAAGGTCGTGTAGGGAGGAACCAATCATAGATAAAATAGGCCTAAGTGGGATGTGTTCTTTATGTGGTTTAGGAGAGCCATACATTCGCGGTCATCAAGTAAACAATGCTAATAGGTCCTAATTGGTCACACATGGGGCCAATTAGACGCATCCTGTCACATTAAGAGCATCTGGATATATACTTCAGTTAACCTTTAGGTCATTATCCGATGTTTCCATACTCAGATGAGTGTCAGACGAAACAAAAATGCTGTTAAGGATATTGCCGCTTTTTCGTTCTGTGGTAAAGCTTTGTAGTACCAACAGACTATTTCTGATGTATATATTTGTCACTGTGAATAGCGCTTTGAAAACCCAAAACGAGTTCACAGCACCTTCAGGTTCAATTCACCCTAGCCCATGTGAAATCTATGAGGGCTTTGACCACACACCAAACTGAATTCATGACCCTGTGAGTTACAAATTGTTTTTACATTTCTCATGTAAAGGTGCTCATACTTTCAGGTAAAATGACTGCAAAATCACGCGTAGCTTAAAATTTGCTTTTGGAAGTAGCGGATAATAGATTTGAAGAAAGGGCAGATTTGATGTTAAATAAATTATATGCTCTAATGTAAAAATGAAATGATAAATTGCAACATTTAGTAAATAATTTCTTGTCTATTTTTGACATGTTGATGGATCAGCAGCAGATTATTCCTATTCTCAATCAACTGGCAACAGCAAAGAGAGTTGCATTTCATTGCCACTTACAAAAACCAATTTTGTGGTGAATTTGCTTTGAATACAGTAAAAGAGCTCATCTTCTCGAACTGCAAATCTTGAGCAAGCAATTTAAATTCAAGTACAGTTTTACTCAAAGAAACCCAAATGCTTTTCAAAATCTATTTCACTTTAATATTGAGCTCTGTTTATCTCATTAATCATATTTATGCAAGTTTTTTAAACAGCAGTTTATTATCATTGAAGAGATCCTAACATATCTCTTTAAAAATGGCTTGCCTTTTTATTATACGCATCCTTTCAAGGAAAGGCTGCACTCCTATCCTCTTATCAATGTTTTTCATTTCTGTTGAACGATTAACAGTATCATAGGGCTCATATATTCTTTAAAATGTATGCTGGTAATACTTTAGATTTAGAGACTTTGAATTACTCATCATGGTTAGAGGACCACTGAGCAGTTAGAAGCAATCTAGTGGTCACTTGATTGCTAATAGCTTAATTAAAGTTAGCCAGTTGTGGATAATCCTAGTGATTCCACATTTCATTTAAATTCATTGGGGTTTTCATTCAAGTCATGTATTATATGGTCACTCCAACTGACATTAAAGGAAAAGCATTTCACTTTATGTTCCTTTTCACATACCTAATTATCCTAATACTCACTGGAACACATTGAGCAAATATGATACTGAGCTTCATGATAAAGTTGCAGTTTTTTATCACAGCAATAAGACTACAGAATAGCATATTGATCAAATTGGGCTTTCAAAAATGACTGTGAGGTTATATGGCCAAATATTTAATCTAGTAGTTGCATTAAAATTTGGTTTGCAAAAGGAGGATGTGTCCAAATGTTGTAATTTCGAATACCATGGACTAAATAGTAACTACTACTGAATACAGAATTGGCACAATTGTGACAGTGTTCTTATACTTATGTTTCTATAACACAAGTTAAGAATTCAGACTCCATAAAAAGGGTTGATTTCTCCCACCTAATGGTACTAACATGCATGTAGAGCTATATGGTGCATGCAAAATGCAAGTATGTATGGTGTACTCTCATTTCATTTTAGCAAGCTAGGAAAGTGATCAGTAGGACATAGTCTTAGAAATAGACTTCATCACTTTCACCACCATCAACCTTGTTGACCTCTGAAGAAGCTGACCAAACAATACCACCTAGCATTATGCAAATGTAGTGTTACTTGGAGTTTTTCAACTGATATAAAGCAAAATGCAAAATATAAACAGTAAGCTCCTTTATTTGTAACACTGTATATTGGCTGAAATGACTGCAGAAAGTGTTGATCTGAAGTTTTCCATTGTGCTCCATAAATAGAATGTACTGTAAACCAAACTACCTTCAATATAGCTAGTTTATGATGTAAATATTTATCGCTTGCTCACAAGTGACCTTTTTGTATGACGCATAAGGATGACATCCACATATCTCAATGAGTCTACTTTCCACAGCATACTATGTGCTCCGCCATTGTCAAATGCCTTGAAATGAAAGCGAGTTTAAGCAAGAGCATTCCCAACATCTGTGCCCAGAAAACAACAATGGTGCCGACAAGATTTTCCCTGCTGCTTATTCACTATTCTGTGACGTCACTTTCCTCTGAATTCCAATATTCTTAACCCTTTCTGGTGTATAACCAAAGATTATTGTTAGGTGTCAAATGTTGAAATGCGTTCATATTTCATGTAGCATTAAATAGCACTGGTGCAAACTTTTTAGTTGTCTCTTTCACAAGTAAAAATGAGACACATATGCAATACCACAAATACAAGTCAGGTCAGTTTGAGACGTGTGACATAAAATGCATTGAAGATATTATCAACATCTGCAATATATTAGACACATAGAACACATTTGAAAAATCTGTTCCTGAGAACTACTTTGATATTAGAATCTTTGAATTGGCCTTCTTTGTTAGCATGGTAGAACTACATGTTTTGAGTTCCAAGTCTTTTATTGGCAATGACCTACAAGTTAGTCGCCATTTGCAGTTATATGAATGCATGGCTGATGCTGATGCCTATGTAACGAATTTTGTGTCAATAAGCTAGTTGGTATTGTTCCTCAACTGATTTCTACTTGACTGGGCTACAACTTTCTTTTCTTCTTGGATGAATCGCACAACATACATAATTTTTCCATAGCTCGCATACTATTCATACCGAAAAGAGGACCGTCTCGTTATGCATTTAAGCTTTATCACACATGTTGTTATATCCATTTCCCTTATTCTGATCGTTTCCGTACTGTTATGTTGGGATTTATCTTAGCTTGTACTTTTAGGTCCCGCATAAGCGTTCCCTCCTTATTAAAGTTTCATTTCTCCTAGGAGTGTGGAGTGTTCGGGTTCAGGCAGAGTTAGGTCCAAATGCCAACTACAGTTTATTTTGTTGACTTTCGATTCAAGACTGACTCTATGCTACATTACATTTACATATAGAACTTAACATGAGTCACACTAATCAACAAGCATGAAGTAGCAGGCACAAACTGTGCGATACAATTAGACAAAGTAGCTACACAACAGGGGATCAATATTCTAAATTAACATAATTAATAATATGGTATTGAGCCTAGTTAAGGCCAGCATTACAGGAGAAAGCTGTGTAAAGTTGGTACTTTTGTTGAGTTACCCAACTAACAAATGAGATATATGTAGCCAGATTCCAAAAGCATTTCAGATTGAGAATAACAGGTCTGAGTATCATAATATATAGGAGTAAGGTGATCAGGTGTAAAATCAAAGTGTGCAGAACCACACACACTGCAAGGGATAGTAAGAGTAAGCAAAGTAGAAAAAGCAAGAGTAAGATCACATGTGAAATCAGAACGTGTGGGTCTGCACTCCTTGATTTTACATGTGATCACTTTACTACTATGTATTATGATATTTTGGCATTTTATTCTGACTGATGATGGCCCAAGAATGGGTCGAAACATTTCTTGTATGTGTCAACTATGATTATCAACTAGGACTGTGTATGGAATTGTCGTATAATGTGGAATTTTTTAATATAGAATTGTGCAATAATTTGGAATTGTCAAAGGAATTTGATCTAAGGAAGAAAAGCTAAATGGTGTCTCTCTTTGTCATCATACTTATTTTCAAATTCAAAGAAATATGTTCAAATCTTTGATGATAGTTTACTTTATAGTAAAACAAGGCAAGAGTGGAGCAGAAGAATACATATATATTGTATGTAATGGAAAGGTAATCTGAAAGCATCACTACAGCTAGAAGGAACCAGAATTATAGGCCTTACTGAAACTTTAGCTTTTCCAGTTTTTTAAAGTATTCGTAACTTTCAGTGATGTTGAGTCGCAATACTATTTCAAACTTAAGGTTAGGGGTGCATACATTCTTTGCCTCGTATTTGAGAAGTGATATGCAATAGGCTTTTCACCCCTTCAGCTCTGAGCCCCTGACCAAGAGTCATATGCATTCAATTTAACAACCAGTTCATGTGTCATACAAATGCCTGTAACAGATGTATTAAATCATGCCTACAATACCTTTCAAATTAAAGATCATACTCCTGAATACTGAATAATTGCCCTTTCTCTCCAATAGCTGGTTTTTGAGACTTCATCCAACCCCATCTCTCATTACGTTTGAAAATTTCAGGCTTGGTATTGAGTTTCTTCTGGGGTTTATTCACTCCAAGCAATGTTTTTATTCTCTTCTTTGCACTTCTTCCTAACTCATGAAATAAAATCTGACAGTAGGTCATCCGAATATACATAGCCCATAAGCTTCTGATCCCTCTGCTTATTCCCACCTTATATATTAATTTTCAGTGAATTTTCGACCACCCCACCAGGTATTCTTGCCCCTAATTATTCAGTACTCCAAAGTACAATGTATCTCAGTTACTCAAAAGAGTGCATGCTCCACACTATTGTTTTTGGTATAAGCAAATGATAACAGTGCGTGACAGCATTTTTGAGTAAGCAATCATGCAGTTAGCACATGATTTTATTTTGTTACAGCTGCCTAATTCTACAGATACTTTCATCAAGTAATAGATAAGTTTCAGAGGGTTAAAGCTTTCATGCTGTTAGAATTTCTGACCCAGAACTTTTCTGAAGCTTTAAGGTATGACGTTTTTCCGAAGTAATAATATTTATCTATTCTAGAGCTTGACATTAACAAAGTTAATGGTAAGTTGAAAATATAACTTTAATTACTCATTGATGCTCCTTTTTCTATATAAAATTTATGCATTTGCCAGTATACGTTTTAGATTTGTAGTATGATTGCAAAATGCTGTAGAAGAATACTGCCAGAATTTTTCTCGTGCAAAATAGTATGTAATAAATGAATCTGCCACCAATTTCTTTATCATTAATATTCATGATAAGCCCTATTAGCCTATCGAATTTATCATGATCACCACTGGCTCATTCCTATGAAACTTCATGGGACTATGGATAAAATCCACTCCCACCTGTTATTGCACAAGTGGTAAGCTGCTAATGTGATTTAATATAGCCATATGATTATCTCCATCCCCATAGTATGTAGGGGATTTATACTATTCTTCTCTATGATTTTGTGTGAGTCCAATCCTGCTTCTTAGTGCTTCACAGCTTTCTGCACTATATAATCTTTCTTCTTCCTCTTAACAACTAGTAACTAAAGCCTTTAATGCCATTAATACCTTTATTTCATCCAGCTCGTTCAAGAAATAGTCTTCTTCTCCTTGGAAATACTACCGATTTTATAGAAAATACTGAATAGAATTATTTATGTTTCTTGTGATTCATGGCGAGATTCTTATTGATTTGAAGCAGATCTCTACAGCCCTCACTGAATAGGTGAGACATCCATCTTGGGACTCTTCTGTTAAAGGTTTCTGCTTCCCTTGCATAAGCAAGTAATTCTAATTACCATGTATGTTAAATGAGTTTGACTGCTCTAAGAAAAGTTGCCATTTGTCTTAAGGTAATTTAAAGAAGAAATACAAAAGTCCTGGTTATTACATGCATCAGATTCATAAAATAGAGAGTGGAGAAAACATAGTTAAGAAGGATGCACATGTTAATGAATCTGCTGTACAGTTGACTTTAAGCCAAGACTTTAAACCTGAGGATACATTCAAAGATGAAAACAGAAGATATTTTGATCAATTTATTGGTGTCAGAAGAGATAGTGTTGAATTGACAAAATTGCTTGACGATAGGCAGCGCATTACCTTTGTTCGTGGTGTTGCAGGGATGGGAAAAACAGTTCTTTCAAAGCAATTGGTTTGGGGATGGGCAAATGACAAGATGTACACAAACTTTAAATTGTGTATCATGTTTGAGTGTAGAGATCTTAATTTCTTTGTGAGAACTGAAGGAGCAAACCTTAATAAGCGTGAACAACTTCAGAAATACATAGTGGAAACATTTGGCTGTGATTTGGAAGGTGTTGATGGAGTATTATTTGTTGTGGATGGCCTTGATGAACTCTTTGACATTTACGAGAAAGATTCTATTATTTGGCAACTGCTTTTTAGGAAGTTAAAATATAGTGGAGCAAGAATTATATTAACTGGAAGGCCACATGTTGAGAGCAAACTCGAAGATGATCGTGTTGGAGACATTAGAAAAGTTGAGATCCAAGGATTCACTGAAAAGCAAATTAATGACTACATCAGAAAGTTCACTGTTTCTGAGGACGAGATTGAGTTTATAGACAGAGCAATAGCATCTTCTATAGGGTATCTTCCCATTATACATATCCCTCAGTTTCTGAATACGTTCTGCTGTGTAGCAATTTTGTCAGGAGGTGTAGGAGTTGATAGCACTGCAGAACTCTACAGTTGGGTGTTGATGTTATTACTTAATGAACATGCTGGAAAAGAAGATTCAGGTAAAAAGCAAACTTGTAAAACTTTTCAGATATATTCACCTGGTTTGAAAGAGCTAGCAGCTGTCTGTTATGAGCTTCTTAGAGACAACAAGATCATATTCGAGGGAGACATAAAATCAAAGTTTGGCAAAAGTGAAGATTGTTTGAAGTTTTGTGAAAGTCTCTTTGTAGATGTGTCAGACAAATATGTCATCAAATATCAGTTTAAGCACTTAACTTTAATAGAATTTCTTGCAGCTCTCCACATTTGCATAACTGAGAATCGCATGAAAATCATTGAAGAACTTCTACAGAAGAAGTACATTAATGCAGTGGTATATACATGCGAACTTATTGCCAGAGCGTCTTGTAATCCAATAATAAAGAATATGTTGCAAAGCGTTACAAATGTGCAAAATCTAGATGTAAAGCTAACTGCTATCATAGAACTAGTGGAAAAATGCGACTTAGATGAAAAGATAAAATTCCAAAGGTCTCTTGACATTCTTGTTAGCTTTTTGGCTAAGAGTCGAACTGAAGACGAATGTATGTTATCAAGTCTTAGCAGATTATACTGTGGTCCTCTATTTAAATCTTCTATGGAAGACAGCAATAATTTGTATAAAATCACTCTCCATCTAGAAGAATGCAGTGCAGATAAGCTTCATGCAGCATTCAAAAACATTAAAGTAGGAGAGTTCATAGTGAATAATGAATGGACTGTGCTAGGAGCAAAGTACTTAGGAACTCTTGATATAATCAATTTTAAGGATATGAAAATTAATTTGAACACTGCCAGGACCAAATTGGGGAAGATTGGAGACAGAAAATGTACATTGGTGTGGATTGAAGATTGTGAGTTAGATGAATATGAAGGAGAGTGCATTGACAATGGTGAATGGAATTCAGATTTAGATGAATTGGTATTATGGGATTCTAAATTAAGCAAGTTGAACAAGAACAGCTTTATCATCTTATGTGATTGGGGAACATCAAGTAAAAAATTCATACTAGATCAAGTAAAGTTTGAGGAGGAATGGTGGATGACATTGGTTGAAGCCATGGAAAGGAAGCATTCTATTGGGAAGTTAGATATGAAAGAGTTGATTATAACTAGATGTACACCAAGTATAGAGAAAGAATTTCAAGACAGGGTATGAGACTTTATCATTTGCCATCAATACTACTTTTGATCGATTTTGTTGTAAACATTAGTACGCTCAAAGTCAGTAGCTAAGTTTGCTACTATGATAGATCTGTAAATTTATTAAGGTAGTGCAGTGATGTACATACTATGAGAAAGCCATATGTATATGCTTACAACTGCTAGACTTGAAATTTGCGCTTTCTTTTCATGAAAGTGACTTTCCCATATCGCTTTTTGGAGCATAATTTTTGTGCATTACTTGATGCTGCTATCACTTAAGCCAATATGCTACCTGTATTACTTATTCCATTGAACATTTCAAGGTATTAGTTAATATTTAGTATATGATAGCTGCCGTTTCTTTAATCTCACAGATAGTTCAATCTGGTATTAAGTTGAATATTGATGACGAGGTGCTGTATCCCACAACACCAGTAAGTTATTCTGTTGATGATGCAAATTTACTTTAAAATGTTCTGGATGCATTTTAAGTTGTTCTGCAGATTCTATTATTTGAAATATAGTCCACAGGCTAGTGACTGTCCTCACGATTCTACGCAACTGTTTTTATACATCTGTTTTAGAAAATAATAGATTGTATTCTCAAGTAATGATTAAATGTATTTTTACATAATAAAGCGTGATTTTTCATCTTTATGTTTTTCATTGGCATGATTTTTGCTTTCACAGTGATTTTTCTAAGAGCAGACTTTTATTCAATGAGAGAAATAGGAATTACTGCATTACTGTCGTCTATCTTCACGTTCAGGATTCCTCCTTAGCCTCTGATATAGAGCTCTTGTGAAATATAGTAGGCATTGTCTCATCAGCTGGATGCATCTGTACCTATTCACTTTGATACAAAGATGCGTAAACTGTATCGTTACTTATGATTCTTCTAGAGACAATTGTAGCCTCATTATCATATGTCTTTGTATTACAGGTTCCCATTTCACCGCAAGTTTACCTTCCACAGCCAACTGAAATCCATTCTCCTGAAGATACAGAGGTGTGTTTAGCACCGAAGTATTTCCCCACTAAAAAGATACTGACATTAGTTCATTGAGCTCGTACTATTATTGCAGCTTTTGGGATTCCAATCTATTTTCTATATATTGTCTATTTTCTTAAGAATATGTCACTTGAAGAGTCTTATGTGTGTCAATATATATGGTTTATAAGTTAGATCTCGCATGTCAATGTATATCAACTTATGGCCAGTCGAATGATATCATGATCTCATCTATTGTCCTCAGAAAGATGTTTAGCACAATATTAATGAATATGTATTTTGGAGGGAGATTTTCAGTTTTCTGTTTACCAGTTGAAAAAGTTTGCCTATAAAAATACCAGCAGAGCCATAAAAAGATATTAGATTATTCATTAGTCTCCTGAATGATGTACATTGTCTTAGGTCATAGTTTGGTAGGATTTGTGTATTCATTAGAATATTTTTAAATAGAGATTGGACCCTGTTTTGCCCTTGGTTTGTAGCAAACTTTTTGGCCATCTTGGTTTATGACTTTGGCATCCGTGCTATAGACGTATTGGAAAATTGATACATCAATGGTCTAATGTACTCTCTAGTGCCAAATAAACGGGGGTACTAATAAACAGGGATGGGGGGTCAAAATAAAAGGGTAGGTCGGAATTTGAGTAACAACTTTACATGATTGTACCAGGATGGAAAGAACAAAAGCAAGTTGTTATAAAGCATAAAACTAAGATATGTACAAAAGCACGCATTGAAAATTAGGTGTAACTAGTACAAACAAAGAAAGGAAATGACAAGAAGAGCTTGTAGAAAGTCAATTTCCTTAAAAATAATAAACAGGGGATCCTAATAAGTCCCGAGAGATTGGACAAAAATTGAAAAATTAATAAGCGGGAGGACATGTATGTGGCACCCGAGAGTAGCTTAAAGCACTTTGAGGCTTTCCTGATGAAGTAATAGCCAATTCCATAGTATTTTAAATGGCCATAGAATTCACTGTGAAGTAAGCATCTTCTCTTTTCAGGAAATATCTTCAGAACAAAATTCAACTAATGAGACACACCAGGAAAGACTTTTGCATCCAGTAACTGAGGTATATTTCTGCACACTACAACTGTTATGTTTAAAAATTGTTATGAGAAGAGGTACCTTATCATTTGTATCGTTCTATGTACAGGTAACTGGAAGGTGTTCGAGAGATCTGTTCGCAGTACAAGCAACAACAGCTCTAGCATATTTCATGCCTAATAAGGTGATTGAAAAGAAATTTGAGAAGTGCCAATAATTTCTTAAATGCAAAATTGTATAAGTTAGTATTAATCTGGATGTGAACTAGTCGTAGGAAAATGCCAACATTTGTACATTTTAATTGGAAAATAGTTTTAAGTAAATCTCCTTCTGCTCCAGATCTCTTCCTCACCACAAGAGTCTGTGCAAGAAGTGTGTCGAGAACAACTATCACAGTCTTCATCCGAGGTATCTTTCAGCACCATACCATTGCTGTAGTGCTTGTGCTTGTATGTTTGAGAAGATATGGCCTAACAGAAGTTTTCTTTTGTTTGGATGATGCTTGCAATTTGTGATAGACCTGCTTACAATAAATTCTGCACTGTCTTGTTTTCTCAAAATTCATAGATTGATTCAAAGGAAGGTGTTTCCCGTATAGGGTATTTTGGCTATGCAACAGAATTTTGTGCGACTGGACATTTCACTTTCCCTCTGCCTGATTCCTCCAATTGATGCATAGTTCCAGGGCTTCACAATAGGTAGCATCAGCAACGTCTCTGCCAGGGAGCATTTTGCCATAAATCTTCGGAGGAACTTCCACCAGCTTTGGCGGGAATTTTAAGATTGTGTCTAGTCTGTAACTCTTTTTTCTAGGAAAAGGTTGTTAAGATATCATTCTGCATTGAATTACAGTCATCTTGTGTTACTCTTAAGCGCCAAATAAACGGGGTGGTCCTAATAGACAGGGGAGGTTGAATAAAATTCCGATATGTACTACACGGGGGTAGGAATTTGAGAAAAGGATTGCAATGATTATACAACAATGGAAAGAACAAAAACAAGCTGTCATAAAGCATAGAATTAAAACATATATAACAGTACACTATTTTGCCATGAAAAGTGGGCGTAAATAGTAATAACAAAGAACGGTAATAAAATGATGGGTTTGTAAAAAAGTCAATTTCCTTAGAATTAGTAAACGGGGAGTCCTAAGTAGGTCAAGGGGGTTTGAGAATTCATCAAAAGGTAAAAAGCTGGGGGAAAGTTTATTTGGCACCAGAGAGTATCAAAAGTCGTTTTTAAAGAATAGTTCTAGCAATACTCTCTTAATATTAGCATATTTGGTAAATTATGATCTCTTTCCTCATATAATAGAGAAATTATACTTTTCTGAGATGCATGGTGTTGATATATGCTAGCAAGAAGCTTCTTATTTGACTAACACTTCAGTAACAGTCTAGCGTTCTGCCACTAATTATTTCCTTCGTAACATGGCAGTATATAGTTACTACACCTTATCAAACAAGCAATAACCAACCAAAGTTATAACTTGCTGTTAAAGGAATTTTTTGCATTTCCTAACAGAATTATTCGACTATTATTTGTGCTGCAAGGGACAAGGATTTTTTCAAGCGCTGATTAGGTCTTTTCATCTGTTGTAAGAATTGTACTATAGATGTAATTATAGATACTTTGCTGAATTGGTCTGTTCATGTGCTGTTTAGAAGTTTCTGTTTCACCAGGTTGTTATTCGGATGTCAACATCAACACTAGAAACATCAATGGAGAAGAAACCTCCTGGAGGTGCAAAGGTATATATGAATACCATAATGCTTCCTCCTCTGTACAGTACATAACATTTTCATTGTTCTTGAATTTTCTTTATAGACCCTACTAAACTGAAACCATTAGATGCTGTTCTTGCACTGATGTCTGATAGAGCTATGCTCAGTAAATGTTGCAAGCTTTTCTATTATTAATACGATTCTAGTTACATGTGGTGCTTTGTATTATTGGATGTGCTACGCTTTTCTCTGCTAGATAATTTTCTCAGAGCATCTATTAGAATATGAATTTGTGGCGTTATAATGGTAGGTTATTAATTGAATTCCAATTTTAAGCACAGACATCTAAGCAGTACACATTAGTACACATTGTGTAATTAAGAGGGAGGTGCTGAAGTAGGGGGTGTCACAACCCCTTTCACTTTGTGCAGAAGCTGTCGTTAAATCATTAGGGTTGTCGGTAATTATTTTGACTTGTCGGTAATCATTTAACTTGTCGGTAATCATATGGCTTTCAGTAGTCATTTAACTTATCGGCAAAAGCTGCAATGGCGTGGTGGCAGTGATAAGTATGCTTAACGATGGTACATGTTGTACAATATCTGTCATCTTTAAGTCAAAGTAGATTTGTATGACAGATAGTTAAATCATTAAAAGCAAAAAATACGTAACGTTTTGCTAGGAATGCGCACAGGCACATAATTGACGAAGGTCTGATTACGCTCTATCTTTGTCGTCCGTATAAGTAGCACACTCATATTGGTCTCAACGACGTCTTCGAAACAAGTCTACCCATTCTATTCTAGGGAGATATTTCTACTTCAGAGATATTAGCAGTTAGGAATGTGCTAGCTGGGAGAGGGGAAAAAGGGGAGCACTCTATTCAACTTGGCTTTAAGATTTGGGTGACTCTGCTGTCTCACGTCATAGGCTCAGACCTGTTCAGTGATATCACAAATCCTATGCTTGTCTTTTCCAATTACTTTGAAGCTGCATGGATCTTTCTTTAATACTTCCAGCATACAGTTTCACAAGTATTATAGTTATTATTCAGACTGTACCTAATATATATTTTTGCAAGGATTTTTTAAATAGCTTCTTGTTTCTGATCTCAACATGGAATATGTGATCCCAAAATAGCGTTTTCCAGGCTTCTTGGGATGCTAAGTTTGAAAATATTTTTTGGGCTCAACCATGGTGGGCCCTTTCTCTCCTAAATCTATGAAGCTGCAATTGTAGCTATAGTATCCGTTGTAAAATATAACAAGAACAATAGGAATCAAAGTAAAACTTTGAGGTCAATATGCAACTTTCACTTGTCACATGGCCAATACGTAATCTAACTTTTGATTGGTTAATCCTCTCTTGGAGAATTGTGGCGAGAAACATTGCTTGCCGTAGTGAGCTGTGTGTTGTTATGTACAGTGAACAGCACTTATTTATCCGTGTTTTGTTTGCTTTGTGTCATGTACAATGTTATTAAAAAATTCTCGAAAGTAACATTGGTGGAAAAGCGTTGATATCTGTGAGGAATTATGGTATGTTGTTGCCAGCCGATCGAATGGATTCACTGACAAGTTAAGGTAGAAGACTATTCCTTCCATCAACTCAAGATGGACAGCTGGGGGGTATTACAGGTGAAACTTTCTGTTTTATCTTTATACCAGACAGACTTAACTCAAGATCACGAAGAACAAGAAGACAGACACACTATTATGAACAAAAGAACCGAATAGTTGATCCAGTTGATATTAAAAGTGTATTCCATGCAATTAGGACCAAAAAACCTCAGAGTGCACAAAACTTTATTTTCAGAGCTCAGCGTGGAAACTAATAGAAAAGGTTTGACACTTGCAGCTTCATGAGCATTTGGCTTGTAAAACTGGATTGTACTGCACAGGTGTATTTTATGGTGCTCCAAAAATGTTCCCCGCCATACCTTTGACGCAAGAAATGCACACTGTGTTCAGATGCAATCATCTACGTTCATGCTTCTAGCAATCGAATCGTTGGCTGGTCGCTAGTTAATTGCTATATTTTTCTCATTAGGTATAGTATTGCTTGATTTTATACAGTGCTTTATTATATAATATACCTGAGCAGAACTACGAAGAGGTTCTAGATTCTTTGAGACATTGGGGCAGATAGTATTTCGTACATTTAATTTCCATGTAGTACACCTCTACTTGGTTTATAAAGTCGTAAATAAATCACTTTGTGAATAAAATATACATTTACCATTCTGCTCAACGACTATCACAAAATTAAATGTTGTTATGGTAGGCAATATGTTGTTCTCTTCCACCGCTTCCTCTTCAATTGAGAGTCAGCCAATCACAGGTACGATTACGTAATGGTCATGTGACATGTGAAAGTTGCTTATTCTTTAATTGTGAAGCATTGTGTTTTCATTGAAGTGTATTACAATGAAAAATTCCTATGCAAATCAATTCATTTGCAAAACATAACAATTGAGCAATATGTAAACAAGTACTTTCTTCCCTACAATCATTGTCATACTCTACCTCTTTTACATGCATAGAGTGGTGTAGTTGAGGGGTAACAAAGTATACCATCCATATACATCCTAAAATGTTTGATCTTCATCACTGTACTACCTATTGTTGCACTTTCAATATTTTGAGACGAAAATGAATTTATGAAACGTGCTTATTTTATACTTTTGCACTATATTTCCTAAAACTTTACGAATAAACCACTACGTGTATGTATGTTCTTGCTCATGCGAAACTAAGAAGTAGATGATGACGTCACTCTATGTATTAATGGGTATTTCTTCTAGGTATGTCGATGTCGTCGCTGCATTGTTTTGTGAGTCAGGATTTCACAGCTCTCGTCTTCTTATCCTGTTCTTAATTTTGGCATGAACTACTGTAGACACAAATGTTGTTTGTAGTATCCCGTTTGCAGATGTTCACTTACCTTTCTATAAACAAACTTTCTTCATATTAAACCTATTTTGGATATTAACTAACTTTTGCATGAACTATTGCAGGCACAACTTCTTATTTACTAGAATTACTTTATTGCTTTTTCACTGCTTGTTCGTTTAATTACGTATTCATTGTTTGTTTTTTCAATCATGAAATAATGACAGACTGTTGAATCTAGCCGTATGCTTTTGCCCAGCTGGGCAGCATTAGTGAAACATTTGATATTTTGGTCAAAAATGTTGCCCAGTTTTGCCATAGCAATTCTGTGGTAGTACCTCTCCGAAAAGCTTACATGTGGCCTCATGTCTCCACATTTTTGTTACTTTGGAGCTCTAAAGTCAAGCTATGATTTTTGACTATTGATTTAAATGGATACAACAATGCTATGCTAAGATTATTATTTCTAAATGTAAACTTACAGAGGAGGCTTTTTGTACATGACTGAGACTGAGGAATGAATGAAGTTTTAAAACATTACATAAAACTGCCTTATAATTACCCTCATATTACACCAAATATCATTGCATGTCAAGCTTTCTAGTACCATCTACTTTGTGTAAGAGACGATTCATGATTGATACCCGGGACAGAATGGAAGGAATTTTTATGGGGCATGGAAATTCTTAAAGTCAAAATTTGAGCCCATAGAACCAATAATGTAGTGAGTCTTGAGTCATCAATCTTTGTATAGCTTCTTGGAAATACATGTTTAGAGAGAAAAAGTTAGCATATAGATTGAATTTCTTCATTACAGTGTGCAAATTTTAGAGATGCTTGTTTTTCAACTTGTTAGTACATGTTTATAGGGTATGAAAGCTTCAATGGCAATATGTATGAGTTGCGACATTTCTATATGAAATAGAAAATTCCCTTCTATCATATCAAGGAGCCATTTTGTAATGTCCAGTCCCTAAATAGTAGTGCTAGTCTTCTAATAGCGCTTATGATTGAGACATTGTAGATTTCTTTTAAAAATATTATCCGTATTCTTGTAGATGTAAATTTTTTGATTTATATTTTACAAGCTAACATTTCGAGTTTGCCACATTTAAGTATACATGGATACTGTATTTGTCAACACTACACTTGAATGGATGATGCTCTTGTAATTTTCAAATGAATCGGTGGCAATTGAATAGTGTTTAGCGAGCAGCTGAGATAAGTGTTTCGAGAATGTAGTTCTTAAAACTACCCATTATTATTTCAATTGTCTCAAGCGCCATTTTGCACTTATCCGAGTAGTGGCATCAACCTCGTATAGTTATTAACCGATAATTAGTAAAGCTAGTCTTCTAATATCGATCGTGACTGAAACACTTTATCCTTCAAAAAATTTTCCTTGTTATTGAGGATTTTGATTATTCGATTTATATATTTCAAGACGAAGATTGTCAATTTTGTAGCACTGAAGTGTAGGCGTGTAATACATTTCTCAATACCAAAAGTCATTGAATGGATGCTCTTCATGTAATTTTCAACATAGTGAACCACTCTTTTTCTCTTTATGCATCTTTTTATCCACCTTTTTGCGATGCTGCTTAACATTGGGGCTAAAAGTGATTGCAGTTCAAAAGTGTTTAGGGAGCAGTTGGGAGAAAACTTTAGACTATACAAGCAATAAGACATTAGCCACCCTATTCAGGATAACGATCACCATATGCACTCCAAACTGGCAGACTTGTTTTATTGCATACGTAGCAGCAAAATAAAATATGCTCACTGCTCGAAATATAAATTCATATAATGATTCCTTCTAAATAAGTTAAGTACTTCAATAACGTTAGCCAATTCCTCATACATTTATACCAGAGAAAGGTTATTCAAAGTCAATGACGCAGTTGAGACACATTGGATCCTTAGGAAGTTAGTCAGACTTTTACCCCATCATTTTTTGTCACACCAAATAATGCACTGTTCTTTGCACAAAAACTTAGGGACCTCTTTGTTTCACCAAAGCCTTGCGGCACTTAGGACTTATCTAAACCTCAGTCACAATTAGCTAGCCCACTACTCATAATGCACTTTGTGCTATCAGAAGATCGCTCGTTCTTGATTTGTGGCTCATGTGAGAAATATCTCAATTTTTATGTAATTTTCGATACTATAGATACCTAATTGTTATACTTTCTCCTGCTCCTTGAATTTGCTGCTTTGAAAGCATGATTTCTTATAAGTAACTTCGAATTTTTGTGTTAAGCTCCTTAATAATTGCTCAATAAATTCAAAACACTTACTGGTGATAAATTCGTAGCCATTACGAATGAGCAACCATTAACCAACTTTCCCTTAATTTTGTATAGTCCTACAACACACAAAAGAAAGCTGTTAAAACAAATTTTTTTCAGGATACTTTATGTATTCATTTAGTCAAAACACAAAACAATATAACTAGAAGACCTATTTGACTTTTTAAGCTAAATCATTACATAGAGGGGCAGGACGCCGGAGAGGGGGAAAGGGGGGAGCAAGCACCCCTTCTCCTGCCTCTCATTTGGAGGGAAAAAGATCAAAAGTGCCCTTCTGAAATGCAATAGCTTACTTTTTAAACGTTAATATGATGCACCATCGATCAACTGAGCTGTTTAAATAAGCAATATATGATTGGAAAAGAGAGCTAATTACTGTATATGATTTTAATAAATATAGCGCCTGCTAAGGAATGGAGTAAAAATTCGGGAAGAGTTGTCTTGTGACCCTACATTTTATTGGCATACTTTGATCTCCTACGGTAGTTAGTGCCCTTTAGCTCCAGATGGCCTCCCTTGCCCTATTATCATTCCGGTGCCCATTTACAGGGGCGTTTTATGATTTCATGATTTAATATCTATGAAATTGCTTATGCTTATGCATGTACAGAACTAAAACTCCTCTACAATTCTTGGAGTTGAGCTCTGTTGCTAATAAAAGAGTTGCTTATAAGAAATCACGTAATTCATATTTGTTTCTAATGGATTTGTGCGTCCAGTCATTCATACTTTTGGGTTCCAGGGCAGGTTGCAAAGGGGGAGAGTATTAAAATTTCTGAAAGGACAACTGGAGGCATGAATCTTTCTAGCAAATTTTCTAGGACTGTGGTATGAAACCTTGTACTTACTTCTCAATTGGGCATGAACATATTACGACAACAATAAAAAGCGTATAAAGCCATTGAACAGTATCTAGATTCCAACCACATCATCCAAAGTTATGAACGCCTTTCCCCTTAACAAGTATCTCTTCTCATTAGGCACCTTAGCTTCCTATACTTCTTCTATGTACTTGCTTTGCAACTTTTCATGAGAGCTATGTCTCTACATTTTCGTATTATACAGTCATTTCATTGCCCAGTTTTGGTCTTAGTATATTCTTCTTGGAAAGGTGACATTCATGTTCGTTGACTTATAGCAACACAATATAGACTTTTACCATCCAAACACTCTAGGTATTTACTGTCCTTAAATAATGTATTTTGACGTGATAGATGTGTCTTGGTTCATACTACGTTATCATTATTGGCTAAGTTGCGATTATTCAAAATTTTAGGTTAACTAGCCTGCTGCTTTTAAACTTATATAATTCTTTTTTAGTAAGTAATATCGGGGAAAGGCCTTAGGGCCTATAATAAAGCCCCGAAAAAGGAAAAATGAGAAAATGAGGGGAGGTGAGATATATGTCTCATGTAACATCAGAGCATCAAGCCTGGCTGGGAAAGCTGAAAACTTAATCTTTTTCAGAATTTGGTTGGAAGAACTGGAAAGCCATAGCTTTTCCTCCTGCTTTGGCTGGAAAAACCGGAGTTGTTAGGCCTTGTGGTAATCAATTGGCATTAAATTATAAGATGAAAAGCTATCTTATCGAGAAAAAGGATTAAAGAGGAAAAGATTGTTCATTATCACGTGGGACATGCCTTTTTCACCAATGCGATCCATGATGTCAAGTTTTTCCTTTTGCCGCAGTGATTGTTAGATCTTTACCCTCTGGTTGTGGTTTGCCAGAAGACATTGAATTCATTTAGAAATTCCAACTTATTGAAAAGTTTAAGGTCATTCAATAATTTTTGACAATAGTCGAAGTACAATTTCAGTGGCTGGAATTTCATATAAAACTTCATGGTATGGCAGGACCACAATGCTCTCTTTCTGCCCAGAAGGGTGAAAAAGGGTTACTTTTTTAGACACTTTGGCTGGAATTTCGACTGTAAGGCAGTGGATACCCTGAACATGTTCTATATCCCTAAGAGATATGGGCCAACTCAAAAATTATGAAGGTACAGCACATTCAAGGACAGGAGAGTTTTTATTGTTTTTTAGAGTATTTACACGTATGGGGTTTATACTATATTATAATATTCAAATTTGTTCTGCTTTTAAGCCTCTTCCCGTGCAATTTTTAGCCCGATTGATCAGAAGCTTGGTTCCTGGCGTGTCGTGGAAGGTTACTTAGAAAGCTCACCCCTTTCTTATTGTTGTGGATGATTTTGGGGCTCAATCCTCCTTTCAATTATGGAATTTTGTCTTGCTTTTTACCGAGTGATCGGAGTTCCACTACAAATAGATAAGATTGCACACAGTTGTGGCCTCGCAATGTTTACGGTTATAATCAAGAAATAGCTCACATAGAACTCCATTCTTGAAAGTTTACAACTACGCCAATGTTTGATTCAAACAGCTGTGAATTTATGTTTTTCATCAGAATCGTATTTTTCATGATAATCATTATTACTAAAACAACACTCTTAAGGCCAAAACTTGCGACGGATTCATTGAAAGTCGAAAAAGTTTTTCTAAGAAATTGATACGCAGTACAAATAAGAAACATTTGAAATAAGCTTTTGTTAACTTTAATTTGATAGAGAACTCATTTTAACTTTTGGACACAACAAACAATCCATTTTCTACTAATGGAATTTAATACTTCATTACCTTATTGATATATAGCCAACGCGAATTCATTACCTGTGCTTTAAAAACTAACTAAGTAGTAAGATCTATTAGGAGCTGAGATTAGATAGGTCAAGAATGTTCTTCAGAACTTTTAT
This sequence comes from Cassiopea xamachana, assembly GCA_900291935.2. Taxonomy (NCBI): domain Eukaryota; kingdom Metazoa; phylum Cnidaria; class Scyphozoa; order Rhizostomeae; family Cassiopeidae; genus Cassiopea; species Cassiopea xamachana. Next base: position 4,566,770 of record OLMO02000231.1, on the reverse strand, counting down.
AATACGATAGCAGTACAGCAATTTTTCCATCATGTTTACAATGCAACAGTTTGCATTAGTTGTTTACTACGTATTGTTCAAATGAAATGTTGATAATAAGCCCAACCAAGACACATTTTCATAAAAGCTAAACATTGCATTGGGAAAGGCTTGTTGTACCATGTAATATTGTTAGTTATGCTTAACGCTTTCTTATATTTCGCTGATAGAACTTATATAACCACAAATTTGCTTTTATATTCGAACTTTCTCTATGCATTCTACAATAGATTTTCCAGTTTTTGGTTATGCGGGAATTATGTATCACGATTTTTCAAGAATGCAGTAACGACAAAGATGTATTCCATGAACAGACGAATTTCAAAAAGTTCAATAAAGCACAGGAAGCTGGTAAAAGGACTTGATTTTTTCTTGACGAAAATGATTAAAACACATAAGGGTGCCTTTTGACATGGTACACTTGGTACACTTGGGTACCATAGTGTGACTTCATAAATAGCAATAGCTCGATCTGAAAAGTAGTGATTGAGATATAGGCAACTAAAGGTTGGCTTTGTTTTTCATAAAATCATCGCTTTTGAGTCTGATCCCCAGCTTTATAAAACTGCATTCTGCCACAAAATTTTGAGAATTCATTGATTTTCCACCCGTTCCTCCAAAAAAGCAAAGTTGTTGGTGTGTTGGGGAATGTTTGGAGGGAAAATGACCATTTGAACACAAAATTGCTTTGTAGGGGGAGGAAGCATTTACAAAAAACATAGTATTAGGTCATTAGTCATTGATCTCAATATATCTTGTGATGGGTTGTCTTCAGAAATTGTCAGACTTAGAGATTTTGCGTCATAGTGGCATTTATTTCAGTTCAATTGCTTACTTTTATTGCTTGAAAATAGCATCGCATTAAGCCTTATTTCCACTGACCGAGATATTTGCGAATATGGAGAAAAATGTTTTGAATTCGGCCTCACGTTTCCACTGATACGCTGAAATATGGACATTTTGGAATATGCTGTCTAGAGCGTATTTTTCTGGCTCCGGAGAAATTCAAATACGCTGCGTATTAGTAGAAACGCTCTTGCCTGGATAATTTGGAATACGCTGTAAAACTGCAAAACCAACAATGGCCTTCGGGGGCGGTTTCAGACATTCTCACCATTCTCACGTTAGAATGTCAGATTTTCAGCTATGATCATTATTTCTCATCTACTAGAACTACATTACTAGATTGCCCATTGAATTGCAGTTACAATTACGTAGGTAGAACATGATTGAATTGCATCTTTAACTTGCACTCTCAGAATTCTCACAAAATTCTAAACGATACCGACCCGCGATCTAACAGTGTTTTAATGATGAACTATTCTCGCCTCTGCGAAGGATTATGAAGTATGCTATGATCAAATAGTAAATAGACCATTTACCTTATGACGTAATTTTGCAATGCATTGTGGGAGTGGTAGTTTCAAAAATTCGGCGCGAGATTCTTATTGTTGGTAGATAGTAGTAAGCTCACAGCATTTGCCCAAACTTGAATAATAACTGTAAGAGATGGAAGCTTCATTAACGCTTACCAAAAACCCCAGCTTTTTTGAAAACTCTTGCACTGGTAAACATGAATTTATTGGCATTGTGCCAAGTGAAGTTGTTGGTGAGCCACAAACTAACACGGAGCACATTGATGGTTGGTCGAAATCATTGGGTAAGCTTCCAGTATTTACTGAAGCTATGATAGACAGTCATATGATTTATAGTGCACAGACAATGCCTGACAAAAAGAACGCACAAACCTATCGGCATAAGCAAAAAGGTTACCGATTATTTAAAGAGGGCTATGTCAGGAAGGTATTTGTGAAGGCCCATGTTTTAATTGTAGATGGTGAGAGGCTTTTGATGAAAGCGGAGGTTGCAGCATCCATGAAACAGCAGCTCTACAAGGTGTATGTTCATTTACATCAGCAGAATGGAACAGTCAGTTATGCTAGCTGCAATTGCAAATCTGGAAAAGGTGGGTGTTGTACGCATGTTGCAGGGGCACTGTATTCTATATGGGACTATTCAAATTTAGGCTTAAAAGTTGTTCCTGAAGACCTTACCTGCACCCAGGTTGCATAAAAATGGCATTTTCCCAGTAAAGGAGCAAGACAAGCAGTCAATGCTGTTTATTTTCATGAGCTTGACTTTGAGAAGGCTGATTTTAAACGTGACCAAAGTGGGAGCAGAAAGAGAGCTATTGTAAGTGGTGCATCAATTGGCTACTGTGCTACACCAGAGTTTGCAAAACAGGTAAAAAAGCTGAGCTGGAACAACTTGCAACAGCACTGAGGAATTCTGGAAGATGTCAACTTCTTATGGCAGCCTTAGAAGGGAACAATTATGAGCCTTGCACAATGTTCAAAACATCTTGTAGGGAAGATTCAGATTGTCACCAGTATGGGATTGCAGAATCAGAAAAGAAAGAATCATCTATTAATCTTCAAGACACAGGGTTTTTTTGAAAAAATTTGCAAGGTATATACCTATACTAGGGGGAAAACTGATGATTCAGCAATGTGAACAGTATATTTTTCAAAATATATTTGTGGATTCAGAAAAAGCAAAAGAAATTGAACATGGAACCAGAGGACAGAGTGAATGTAGGGGCTGGTTTATTTACAGGCCCATTCGCTTAACAGCCTCCAATTTTGGTAGAGTTTTAATACAAAGGGAAAGAACAGATCCATCAAAGTTGGTCAAGGAGATAACTAAGCAGCATAGTACGGGCAGCAGTGAGAGGTTACCAGCTTCTTTAAAGTATGGAAGAGAAAATGAGTCTCTAGCATTAAATAAGTATTGTGAGGCTAGAGCTAACATAATAGTACTCAAAACGGGGCTCATTGTCAATCCAAAGCATCCATGGTTAGGATGCAGCCCAGATGGCAATGTGTTGTCAAAGGAAGGGAATATTGACGGCTGTGTAGAGGTTAAATGCCCCTATACACACAGAGATTCAACCATTTTAGAGGCTACACAAGACAAAAAGTTCTTCTTGCTAAATTCAGATGGCCCAAAATTGAAAAGGACACACCAATACTATTATCAATGTCAAGGTGTTATGGCAATCACAGAGACAACATGGATAGACTTCATAACTTATACAACAAATGACCTAATTATAGAAAGAATTACATATGATCATGCATTGTGGCAACAAGTTATGCTGCCAAAGCTAAATTCTTTTTATTTTGACAATGTATTGTCATATCTTGTAGAAAAGGATGATCAATGAAACATTTAAAATACTATTCTTAGTCATTTTCAATACTGTTTTCAGTTGCTTTTTTTATTTCTTGTTAAAATAACTAATAAGCATCAACAATTTACAATAAATAAATTTTGAAATAACAGGTTTACATAATGGAAGGGAATAATAAAAGCTAGCTAAGTGCTATGTTTATTGCTTATAAAAAATAGTATATTACTCTCTCTCTCTAATAAACCCCTCTCTACTGAGCCCCCTTTTGCAGCAGAAAGTGTAGACAGGCCCTCTATTTATTGAGCCCCCCTCTCACATGAGTGTAAGAAAATACTGGGTTCTTGAGGTATGGAGAATATTGCCAGATGAGATCACATGTAAAAACTATGACCCATGAAAAGAATAACTTTTGCTTGTCAGAAACCTAGAGACTACTGATCCTTTTAAAGGAATGCAAGAGGAATTTGAAGATATGTCAGGGATTAGCAATTGACCCTGATGAGTTAGATGAAGATGATTGCATTATAGTTCACTAATGTTAATAAAGTTTGAATGTAAGACCATTTGGATAAAATTTTTACTTTGAGTTAGTAATAAGCAATCCTCTTTATTTAAGCCCCCCTCTAGGACTGCAAGAAATAAATAAGCCCCCTGGGGCATTCTAGAGGTTATACAGTTGCTTACTTTTACAATACTTCCACTTACAAAAGCTAAAAATTATCTAGATATTCTTTTATTCTAATTCATTTTCTATAACAATTGGAGGCAAAAAGTTTATCAAGTAGCAACAGATTACCCATATTTTATTCAAATCAGGTGCCATGCTAATTGGTAAAACAGTTTTCAAAATACGGAAAGATTTTATCCTTGCAATGGCCCTCTCTACATGAATCCTGACAGAAGCAATTCATCTGGTTTCAGTCTCATCAAAAATGTCTAGCTGATCCTTCCCATTCATAAATGCAGGAATATTCAAGCTGACACCAGGTGGTAAGTCAGAATCAAGGTCAAATCCTCTGTCTGCCATAATACTATCTCCTGCCTGTAACAGTTGATACAACCCACTCATCTTTGTTGCTTTTTTGCCACTAACTCTTCCAGCAAATAAGTCTGAGACAAAAGTGACTGCTGCAGATGGAGCAATGCCAATGAGACCCTTTGCTGTATTATGATGTTTGTAGCTGGAATATTTTATGCTTTGTGATCTCAGGGAGCTCGGTTGCTCAATGAACAGCTCAGTGCAGTCAACAATTACTCTTGTGCTTGGGTAGCTTTCCTTAAAGCATTTAGGCATAGTCTCATCTATTTTTTGTCTTGGTGCCCAAACTGGAAGGGCTCTGAATCTTGAATGCAAAACAATCAATCCAAGTTGTGGAGATTCTAGAAACATGAGCAGCTGAGATACCAAGACCAAAGGCCAAATCTTTTTCGAGCAAACCACATTGTAACCTTGATAAGACAATAAAGAGTTCTTTTCGTGGAGAGAGAGCTCTTTTAGGACCTCGTTTGACATATGTCTCTGAGTTTATTTTGTCTCCCGCCGTGTTTGACCCACAGTAGACCAAATTATTAACAACAGGTCCAAGATAATTGAAAAGGGTCTCAAAAGTTTCATTATCTGGCAAACCTGTGTAAAAGTGAAGCATCTGCTTGTTTTCTTTTGCATTTTGAATTGAAAAACTATTCTTTTTCAATTCACAAATTTCTCTTTGCAACAACATGTCAATTTGATTTTTATGACAGGCCTCCATGTCACGAATCATTTGTTGCAGATGAGATATTTCTTGAATATAACGAGATATCTGACTTTCACTTCCACACTCTTGGGATCCTTCCTGCATGTCTTCATGTTGTGGCTGCTCATCAACAAGCAATTTTCCCCTTATTCCCAACGAAGCCATTGGTTGTCGAAGCTTCGGTTGAATGGCGTTCAATGTTTTAGGAACAATTAATGGGATAGTGTTCATAAAGGTTTTCTTGCCTCCAACAAAATGATCAGAACATACCCTATGCCCGTCAGTTGGCCTGAAGTCCTTTCTGAAGATTTTATGTAGCCAGGCCTTTCTCAATGCCTTATCCTTAGGGATTCGGTAGAATGATAATGTTTGATCTTTCTTGGAGTTATTAAAGCAACCAGGAACACAACATGTAAACCCACCTCTGGAAGCAGTGAGATCCAGCGATTGTGGAGGTAAATCCTTGAGTCGATCTTCTTCCATCCTGTAGTTCCCTGTACAAGAGCTTTCAAAAAAGCTGGGGTTTTCGGTAAGCGTTAATGAAGCTTTCATCTCTTACATTTATTATTCAAGTTAACTATCTACCAACAATAACAATCTGGCGCCGAATTTTTGATACTACCACTCCCATAATGCATTGCAAAATTACGTCATACGGTAAATGGTCTATTCCCTCAGGTTATACTGACATTTCCGCTTTGTACCTATACTAGTGAGAATTTCAACATGCCAGTTGCTATGAGGGTGAGAATGTGCTTCCCATTTTTAGAATGTGAGCCTCAGTTTCTTCAATGCGCACGCATAGAAAACATACACGATTGTGGTCAGTAAGAATGTAGACCTGAGGGGATGGGATATTGTATCCATCAAGTGACAGCCCCTTTATAGCGCCTCTTAATTCCCTTTATTTGCATTACAGGTAGACCTGAGTAGAGGCAACTATTCTAATTAGCACTTCAGGAGTAAAACTTCCTGTTAGAGTGTCAGAGAATCAGGGGGTTGGTATGCCATGCATCAGTACACTCTGGCTACACATTAACATTTGAATTGAACGTGCCACATACAAAAATTTGGCATAGTGGGGCTTTTGCTAGAGTGCAAGCAGCGTTTGATTGAGGGAAGTAAGAACGGACCTTCGAGCTTTACGGATCATGTCGTAAACGTTTTTAGAGGATTTTCTTTTGGAAAATGGTGTGAACTGGGCTGAAAGTTGGCCCGCTGCGGCTGATGAAATTGCAAGTCCATCGAGTAGAAATGGGTAAAGGTTATACAGCAATTTATGCAAGATATGAGTAATTTCTTCTATCAGACGGAAGAGGTTGATTAAAACACAACCTGCATGCTTGCAACGGCCTATTTGCACATGGCATTCCAGCCAATGCGGTATAAGGCAGGTTGAATTTTCCACAATCACTGTGGAATTTAAAACATTGCGTACTTGTGTTGCGCTAAAGGTTATAGCAGGGGTTAGAAACACCAACATGCGAAGGGAATAGTGATAGAGTTTGTTTTCCGGCGCTAATTCAAAATCATACCTCAGCGAACTTCAGGGGTAGACTTCCGCGGCCATGGACAGACAACATTTGGTCTAGTCACAGTATTCTTATTTGTATGCTATGTAAAATGGCTATACATGCATGCTAACAAAATCAGTAATGCCATTACTGATTTTGTTATTATGTCAAACAGGAACGCCTGCATTGGGGGGCAGGAGTGGCATCTCCCTCATCTGCTCTCTTCCATGGGGGGCAGGAGGGGCAAGAATTGCCCTTCTTATTGAACTCTTTCTGTCCCTCCTATTTTGTAAAGGGGCATTTTCCGGCGTTGTAAACAGTTTGGTTGTAGAAATTGTTTCTGGGTGCAAACCTCCAGACCCCCAATTTGGCATAGTATAGCCATGAGAACAATATACTAAACAATGTTGAGGTTGAATGCCAAAATCTACTCCTGTGCAGTTTCATGCATATACATAGGTGGGAAATTGTGTCTTGTCAAAGCTAATTTACCCAATAACTATTTGACTATAACGTAATCTGTAGAGTGATATGCTTCCTTTTTGTTACGTTTCTCTTGTATATCTGTGTTTGTATGTATATACGTTATCATACATTTTAGGGAGTGGTAAAGTAGTCAGAATGTCAGAATTTTCCCCGGATCCGCCCCATGACAACTCTTATTTGATTTGGAACCAAAATACTTGAAGTGTATTGATGCGGCCTCGAGAGATAATCTGTGAAAATTGCTTTGTTCTTTGATTTGCACTGGATCAATGCTCCAGTCAATCAGGCACTAATACATGTGTACTTTATTGGAATATGTACCCAGTCAATGCCATATAACATCGATTGTATGCATTGCACTTGATTGTAATGCTGAGAAGCAGCTCAACCTCGTCATCAGTGAAAACAAAAGAAGGTTCATCGCCATTTATCGCTTTTCTTCCTGACACTTTGATTAGTTAAGCATTTACAGCAATGATCTCATTTGTGGGCGTAGCATCAGCTGATTCCGTCATTGGTTCATGCGTAATACTCGCGGGAACATCATTATCATCAGAAGGTGTCCAATGCTTTTAGCACGTTGACTGTAATGAATCTAATCTTTTTACGGTCTTCTGCTATTCGTATCAAATTTCCATAAAATTTTCCATTCCACTTCTCTAGGTTGTCCATCCATGAAATTTTTGGTCTTCCTCTGCTGCGCTTGTCATTGATCTTTCCTTCAAGCAGCTGACGTTGTAACTCATTCTGTCTGATTAGGTGATCAAACGACTGACATTTTCGTTTGACATTGTTAGACAACGATTGCTTTTCTGTACTTAACAAGTCTAGGATTTCTTCATTTGCTTCACGTTTTGTGTATGAAAGTCTTAGCATTTTTCTATGCATCCAGTTGTCTAACGCGTTTATTCTTCGAGCAAGTGTTTTTGATATTGTCCAGGTTTCTGGATCATAAGAAAGTGTTGACCACACATAATATGTTATTAGTCTCACTCTGGTCGATATACTTATTTTTGTTGATCTTATGACTTTTTTGATGTTGGTAAAAGCTGCCCTTGCTATTTTTATTCGTCTTTGTATTTCACGATCACATTTCGCTTTGTCTGTTATTAATATCAAAAGGTATATAAATTTCTTAACTTGCTCTGTTGCTCTCCCTTCTATTGTTATTTTGGCACTTGGTGTGATTTCTTTCTTAGTTACAACCATCACCTTAGTTTTATTCATATTAATGCTCATCTCATATTCTTTTCCTTTTTTATTTACTGTATTTATCAGGTTTTGTAATTTTCTAGAGCCAATTGCTAAAACCCCAGTATCATCCGCATATCTTAACTTATTTATGTTTACTCCTCCAATAATTACACCTGGCATGCATTCAATTTCTCTAAATACCTTTTCCGTATGCAAATTATACAGGTTTGGTGAGAGTACACAACCTTGTCTTACATCTTTCTATATTTTAAATCCTGATGAAGCTCCAGTCTTAGTTCTTACCACTGCAGTCTGTTCCCAGTACATTTTGATGATAATTTGTAGATCTTTGTCGCCCACTTCTATTTCTTTCAAACATTCTATTAAATTGGTATGGTTAACTCGATCTAAAGCTTTTGTATAGTCAATAAAACATATCTACACGTCCTGCTGTACCTCTATTGCTCTTTCTAGAATTGTTCGCAAATTTAATATTCCTTCTCTGGTACCTATTCCTGGTCTAAACCCACTCTGCAGATTACTACATTCTCGATGTTGTTTGCCATACGTTCTTGTATGATCTTCAGTAGGATTTTCGCGACGTGGCTCATAAAGCTGATAGTTCTAAACTCTGTAAAGACCTATGCTTTTGCTTTTTTGGGAAATGCTATGAAAATTGATTTCTTTTGTTCAGTTGGTATTTTCCTTGTGTTATATATTATATTACAAAGCTTTGTTATTGCTTTTACATTGCGCTCATTTAGAGCTTTTAACATTTCAGTTGAGCTTTCAACATTTCAGCTGATATTTCATCCGACCCGGTTGCTTTACCATTTTTCATTGAAGATATGGCCTTCTGCACTTCTTCTTGCAATATGTTGTATCCCGTCCTCATTGCAGATTTAGGCATGTCAGATCTGTTCTTATCATATAATTCCGTAATATACTCTTTCCATCTATTAGCGATATCTTCCTCCTCAGAGAGGAAATTTCCCGCCCTATCCATTATGCATCCGTTGCTATTGTTATACGTCTTATTTCGCCATAGTCCTTTGACTTTAGCATGCATTTCTTTCGAACTATGATGCTTCTCTAGTTCTTCTATATCTTCACATTGCTTCTTGCACCAAATTTCTTTTGCCTTTCTGCAGTCATTAATTATTTGTTTGTTTAACTGGTTACATTTGTCTCTATCAACATTTTTATGAGCTTCTCCGTTCGTCCACCTTGCTTAGAATATCATCAGTCATCCATGTTTGTTTATTCTTTTTTGTTCTTAAAGGGAAAAGTCCTTTTGTTGTTGTTATAATACTCTCTTTCACTTTACGCCAAATGTCTTCAATATGTTTTTTTTCGTCAAACTACTGTTCAAGTTCTTCTATGTCAAGAGCACCAAATCTATTTCTCATTTCAATGTTGTATCTAGCTGCATATGAGCTATTCTTAAGTAAACTAATATCCAGTTGTTGTTTTCTATTTGTCTTGTTTAGTTTCTTTAGTTGAATCTTCATCTTTACTATTACTGGATGATGATCTGAATTGACTGATCCCGGATAAGAATTTGCTTATTTAGCACAGTTTCTGAATCTTTTATTTATTATTATATAATCCAGCTGATTTCTGGTATCTCCATCTGGACTCTTCCATGTATATAATTTTCTTGGGTTTTGTTTAAAGTAGGAGTTGGGTATAATTAATTCGTTTTTCTGACAAACTTCTATCAATCTTCTAGTTCTTTATTACCTACTTTGGCATTTCAATCTCTCATAACACAGAGTATGTCATATGTCTTCAATTAATTTTTGCAGTTTGGATTTCATGGTAGAATAACTCTATTTCTTCATCGTAATGATCTTATGTTGGAGCTAGATAATACTTATATTAAAAGGCTTTCCTTGTAGCTTTATCATTTTCACTCTTCCAGAGTGTGCCCAATAGTATATTAAAGATCTTGCCATTTCCTTTCTCATTATGATTCCTACTCCATTCTTGTGCTCCTTTCCACCAGAATATATCTTGATGTGATCGTCCTTCACTGTGGTCCTGTTATCTGTCCATTTGCATTTGCGGGAACACCCTCGTTCATATTTGATTGACGTAATATGTCTCACGTCAATGTGAAATATTCGGAGATATTCTGCATACCTGGGTCAGTGGAAACAGGTGAAAAAAGATTCACACAGATTGACTGTGCTTGGTGCTTCCACTAATACGCTTCCCAAGAGATAATTTTGTCTCCATATTCACAAATATTTGCGTCATTGGAACGGGAATTTAGACGCAACCTATCACATGCAACCGCATCTGGCTATATAGTTCGGATAAGCTTTCGGTCACTATCCGAAGATTCATATTCTGCAAATTGACATAAGAAAAAAGCTTTCATTACGTCAAAAGAACGTTGCCGCTTCTTCGTGCTGTAGGAGCGTCTTCAAAACATCTATGGCAAAATTGTGAACTTTTGTTTGGCAAAATTGTAAATATCCAAAAATTGATATAAATTAATGCTGTATCAAAAAACACATATATTATGTTTGTTCATGTTACTCCTGATAAGATAAGGCATAATCCACCAAAAATCATAAAATATAACATTCAAAGTTAATTTTTCTATTTTATTGGATTTCAAACTGTGAATGACGATGTGCCTCACAGTATGTCTTGTCACTTCTTTCAGCGTTTGAAATGAGGTCCATGAGCACAAACTAGCTATTGAAGAGTGATAGTTGCTTCTTAATGGCTTCCTGGAATGTTCTTTCATACTCTTGGTTTAGGAAATTTGGCAATGTGGCTTTGGAAAAGTGTTGAAAATGTTTTTGGAAAACTTTTATTTGAGTTTGTACGAACGCATAGGAAGTGATGAGTTGGACAGTAGTGTTCTCTTGTTACCATAGTGTAACGTTTATGCATTCTTTCATATGGATATCTAAAGGCATTTGTCGGGCAAGGGCCTAGCCCCTGAGGAAATACAACAACCCGATCTGACTAGGATCTATCGACGAACTCCCTGATTACACTACGGTGCTTCTTTTATTAACGAATGACACTAACACAGCACGTTGACGGCTAACTGACAGTACACACAGTATAAGCTCAACTATCACTGTGAGGACACACCCAACTGACACTGAGAGCTACAATCAGAATTCCACGCACATGCCACACTATTCTCGTTACAATAGTAACCATTAATCACTTTGCTATTAATAATGGCTGCTAGTTATTGATAGATGAAAGTGAGTGGTGTGTTGGCCTTAATAAAAGTTCTGTAGTACCAACAGACAATTTACGTACTGTCAGTTGAACAATCTCCCTTTTCCAAAATTTTCCAGGTCCCTAGATAATGATACTATCAACTTTCATAACTGTAAAAAACTTTCCTGAAAACGTACGAGCCTTGTTTTTCACAAGGCTCAAGCTGTGTTTGCCTTAATTGTTTTTTTCATTACTGAAGTGGTTAGGGTGAAAAAACTAGCTTGTGCGATTTTAAATGTTTTGAAAATAACTGACATTGTCTGATATTTCATCATAGTAACAAAGATCTTTGAAAAGACAGCATAAAGATAGAAGCATTTGATAATATTCTGAGAAGATATAACTCCATGTGAGGGATCAACTAGAGACAAGTGCAATGAGAATAGCACTATACCCTTGTAAGAATTGTTGCTACAATAGACAAAAAAGCTACTATATAAAGCTCGCTGCACCTGCAAAAATTCAAATTAGCCTTGGAAAAACAAGAAATGCCCCCACTTGCGTGCATGAATTGATGACATCACACGTTGCTGCGATGGACCACGTGACCACATAGGTTTGCGATCATTTTTTCGCAAGCATTTCTCGCTAATTTTATTAACAATTTTGTCTAGACGAACAAAGTCATGGGGCACTTTTAGCCGTGGTGCCACAGAAGAAGCGATGTTGGGTTAGTGCTGCAACAAGTGAAGATAGTGAGCGATGCCAAAGGATTTTAATGAATAACACCTTTGATATTGCCTAAAAGAAATAATAACAAGATCATAGATATTATATAAGTGTCAACAGTGCATAGATACTTAAGTGTGGACTGGGGGCTTATCATCCAAAAAGTAGGGGATGAAAAACTGAAATAGACAAAAAAGATTTGGTCTCGGTCATTAAGCTTAGAAATTCCACGTAGTAGCCGCATCCATACAAATTTCATGCAGTGAGAAGTTGCAGATTCTAAGAAAACTCAAAATATCTCTTATTAAGATCTTATTCAAGCCATGACGAATACCACTTCAATCTGTCCATCAAAAGCAAGAAAGATGCTCAAAACGAATTATTTATATTTCTTGCAATGGTAAAGCAGCAAAGAAAGTTGCGTCTAATGCAGAAGTTCTACATGACAATTACAAATCGTCCTGCAGAGGAACCCCAAAGGAGAAAGCTGAATAAAACGACGATTTGACTACCAGCCAGTGGCGTGTCTTTAACTTCATAAGATCAACGTGATACAATCAAAAATACTCAGAAATACTAGTGTTATTATACCAAAGCGTTTATATTTGTGCAATTAAGCCAATGATGCTTCCACTAACAGTTCTTGCCCTTGTTGGTACTATTACGTTTTTAACAAGTCTACCTTACAATGCTAGTTACATTTCGTCAAATCGCAAAAGTGCTCCAGCATCCCATTGGCTAAGGAACAATAAGAGTACAAGCGAGGCATGTCAATGAGGACTAAGCAATATGTAAAACATGTTTGGGCAAAATTCAAGAGGAGACGTTGCCTAACTTTAGGCAAAAAAGGGATGCTTCCCCTCTTAGGGGCTCTTGCTGATAGGACAAGGCAAAAAATTCAAAAGAATATGCAGCAATTTGTAACTTCTTATAGATACCAGTGATGTGGTAAGAGTGCTAAATAAAAATAGCGAGCAACCCCCCCTCCTTGCATGGAGGTGCTTCCGTGAGGTAATTTTGCAACTTCTCATGCACACATTTCAACAAAACTTTCCTTAAATAACAAAAATTCGGCCAAAAGCTGTTTACAATTGCACTGCTGGCTTGAATTTTTTAACCTTTCCCCATTTATTCCAATAAGTAAGACTTATTGTCAATCCAAAAGTTACGAACCGCCTGCTCCCTGTTGGTGGGCCTAATTCCAAAGCTCCCAAAAAGCCTTTAATTGGAAATGTGAGCCTCACTTTCGAAAGCAGGACGTTTTAGCATTGTTTCATTGGCCAATATGAAGCCGGATTACTTTTGCCATTTAACCATATGTTGCTAGCTCTGAATACTGCATTTTTGAACAGTAGCAATAGCAGTACAGTGCAAACTTCCAATTACGGTAGCGCAAGGGATCGAATAATTCTGGCCGTTATAGAAGAGCGGCTATTCTACACAGCTCAGCTCTTTTCATTGCTGTCATGTCAACAAATTTTTTCGCTTCATAGAATGGCCTGCAGAAAACAGTGGTAAATTCTGTAATTTGCCTATGAGTGGAGTTGTTTGCAACAAAATAATTAGCCAACCAGATGCCTTTATTTAGCACGAGCAATGCTATCTAAATACAATTGAAAGGACTTAGCAAAAAGATATCATTCATGAGATTTTTTCCTGATGCCTGCCTACATTCAACCTAGGTCAATACTTACATATATCAAGGGACTTCTAGATTATACTAACAACGTTTTCAGAGAACTTTTGCCTTCGAGGTTTTTGCGTAGTTGCTATTGTTGAAGTGAGCTACGGTAATTTATTATGGGTGGCGAAAATTGGGCATTTGGTAAAGCAGTCATATGCATCAAAAGGTCACGTCAGCTCACAACTCTAATCCCTAATGGTATTTCATTATTAATGCTGGTCAGGTCATGAGGACTACTACGGTGATTAAGGCCCCATTCACAATCAATGGCAGTTTTAGGGATCACGGAGCCCTCGGCCGAAATCATCTGATTCATCCGGTATAGCGTGAATGGGAGGCCTATCTGATATAACAAGTAATGCGATATGTGTGAATCCGGTACAGTGTGAATGGGGCGCAAGACTCATTTTCAAAGTATCGCTAGAGTGCTAAGAAGTATTAGTGGAGACACATTCTATCATACGCGTTCAACTAGCTCCAAATAAACTACAGTATACGCTATACTCTGGATAATCCGGAATCGAGCAATCTGCATTTTCCGTTAAATATTGATTTCCAAAATGCTCGAAGTTATCGAAATATCAAAGTAATACCATTAAAAAACCCTCTTTTTAGAGGAAAGAGATAGAAAGCATCGTATCTATTGGATTCGGCCATAACTAACTGGCACTAACTGGCAGTCGTTTTCGCAGGAAATGTTTGTTGATGGGCTGCACAACATTCATACCTCCCTTGTTTCAAATTAATTTATAATACTTAATGAAAATATCATTAAAATATTGTTGGAAGTCATAGGGAATATTTTAGTTTGACTATTTTCAAGCATTACTTTCATTATTATAATCCATAATTCAAATAATCTGTTGATACTGCAGAAATTTACCACAGCACGAAAAAGCGGCAACATAATTTTGACATACTGAAAGCTTTTTTCGTCCGACACTCATCAGAGTATGAAAACGT
>OLMO02000231.1:4516336-4543909 GCA_900291935.2 Cassiopea xamachana | reverse complement strand
CATCATCATCATCATCATATCATCATATCATCATATCTTCTTCATCATCATCATCATCATCATATCATCATCATCATCATCATCATCATCATCATTATCATATCATCATCATTATCATCATCATCATTCTCTTCTTCTTCTTCTTCCAGGCTAATTCGGCATCATTGCCCTGCCTGCAAGGAATTCCAGGTGACAGTAGATACCAGAAATATTTTAAAGTTTATTATTCTTGCTGATTTATTCTGGAGTGTCTTGCCATATTGCTCTTGACTAACATTTTATGGCAAAAATGCACTCTTTCTTTTCCTTTTTGTCTCCCAGTTTGTCTTTGAACCTCATTGAATTGTGAACACTGCTTCTTGTGTCAAGCCGTGTTAGAGATGCTTAAAGTTCGGTGGCAGTAAGGGCATGTGCCTCTTGGTACCCCTTCACAGAACTCTTCAAGATTTTGCTTTACACACTGACTATTGAAGGATTCACTAAACTTGTAACAGTCGAATTCCACTATTTTCTCTCTGAGAGCCAACCATGAGAGAATGATGATGATGATGATGATGATGGTGATGATGATGATGATCATCATCATCATCATCATCATCATCATCAACATCATCATCATCATACAGACTGCATTATGATCTGAATGAAGTGTTCTTACAGCTTTAATCTGTTTCACCACATGCTTTCTATCCTGCAGTTGTGCAATAAATGCATCCAACTCATACCATTTCCTAACACTTCTATTGTACCAAGTGCCTCTCCTTCCATTGAAATGAAAAGAATTAACTCATGATAAATCATTTTCCCTGAGCCATTGCACTAGTTCTTCTCCTTGGCTATTTGTTTAAATGTATCCAAACTTTCCTACCACATTACTATTATCTATCTCATTTCTTCCTATCTGTGCATTGAAGTCTCCTCCCATAATCAAAGGTATACCTTTTTTGTTGTTCTAATCACCCTCTCTGCTTCTTTTCTTAACCCTTCCAGTTCTACCTGATGATTCTCAGTACCATATAATGGTTGATAAATTGCAGAGATTGTTAATTCTTTAAGATATAATGTTGTTATTCCATTACCTGGGCTCCATGCTCTATTATTAGCTTGCCATAAACAGTAAACATCCATTGGTATCAGTATTCCTGCTTTACTTTCAACCCTCCGTTGTGCTCTTTCCTTTCTTTTCTTGATCCTATATAGTTTCTGAGCCTCTGACCTAGGTCCTGGATTTTGGTCTATATCGTACTGCTGTTTCCGCCTAGTTTCCATATCCTCTTGTTGCTTTTTATTGGTTTTGTGACCAGAGTTAATCGCCATGCATTAATTTATAGGGTCTGGGTGGTTGCTACTCCACTTAGGCCCAGTGTCTGTCATCAGTGTTTGTCATCATCATTGTCATCATCATTGTCATCATCATTGTCATCATCATTGTCATCATCAGTGTCATCATCAGTGTCATCATCAGTGTCATCATCAGTGTCATCATCATTTTCATCATCACCATCATAATCATTATCGTAATCATCATCCTAATCATCAGAATCATCATGATTATCATTATCATTGTCATTCTCATTACGACTACCGTCATAATCATCACGATTACCATCACAAGCACTATCATCAACCACCACCACCACCCTCTCCAACATCACCATCATCATTAAAGAGTAAGAATGCATTTGCTGCTGGCAGCTACAGTCAAACAAAGATTCTTTTTCTTGGCCATTGTAATATTGTACCATAAAAAGTCAAAAAGTGTAGCAAATTCAGCTGTACTACATGAATATGAAGTCACATTTACCTGCTAATTTCCCAGCATCCTACAAGAAATATCAGAAAAAACTTACATTTACCATATTCTGGAAATAAAACTTATTCTAAATACAACTCTTTGGAAATGTAAAAGATTGTAGCTAAAAATGAAAACTAATAACAGCTTTATCGCTAAAATTTGCTGGGTCACAACTTAGCAGCTATTAGCGTTAACAATACTTATACAATATGTCCATGCAAATGGAGATAACGATGTGGAAAGCTATATACAATATACACAACAGCACAAATATACATACTTTGAATCTTTTTTTCCTTTGACTAATTTAAGAGAAACCACGTCATGATCGTGGACTATTCCAGATAAGAGGCTATTGGAGTTACTCTCTCCAGTAGGAATAGAAGAGAAGTGGTAGTAGTTGGATAAAGGTTGGAGAAGCCTAAGGCAACATAGTCGGAGGTTACAATATACGGGGATTGGTAAAATGCCCCGGTAAAGCACATTTCCAACATACAAAAAGGGTTTCCACTATCTTCTCTCAATGCCATCATCATTGGTACGACTTTCAGCTATCCTGTCAGTACTTTTAAAGGCAATTCCTCTCTTTTTAAGGGTTCATCTAATAATGGAAGTTCTAGGTCCGGGAAGGCATTTGCAATAATAATTCCTGGTATGCATTTTTTGCAAAAAACGTAGTTGGGGGGTTTCTACTCAAGACTATATAGTAACTGTAAAGTCTTCTAGGTGCTGTGTGGATACTTGGTGGCGTCTACCATAAATTAAATAAAACCCAAGAATATCAAAGACAGCAAGAGCTACTAGATAACACTCAATTTGCAAAAGAATATATTAAAGTGATGGCGAGGATAAAAATGGAGAATATAACATAAAGAAACATTGCCTATATCTCTTTACATTTAAGTCATATTTGCATTTTACTGATGAAACGAAGTTCCTTACCATTGTCACACGAAGCCACTCTTCCAACACTATCACAACATCATTTCTATTCATAT
Source organism: Cassiopea xamachana (assembly GCA_900291935.2). Classification (NCBI taxonomy): domain Eukaryota; kingdom Metazoa; phylum Cnidaria; class Scyphozoa; order Rhizostomeae; family Cassiopeidae; genus Cassiopea; species Cassiopea xamachana. The sequence goes on along the minus strand of OLMO02000231.1, from coordinate 4,541,116 downwards.
GCTTTAACTTCTCAATAAGAATGGATATGGACAGTAATTCTTTCCTTGCACATAACAATGACAGCAATCTTTCTGTTTTGCGGTCCGTGCTTTGACAATTTTCACAAAAAGTGTTGAATTGATTAGTTCCATATCCATGACGTGATCCAATGTCTTTCCATGTAGGAAGTAGGGTTCCCTCTTCCGGAATTAGATTATCAGCAATCTTATCCTCTATGTACAACATGATCTCGGGATTTTCTGCCAGCTCATAAAGTTTTGAATCAAGGGAGAAGGTTACCAATTTATTTTTGATATCTTCTTCGATTCTCTTGAATATTTTCTTGTTTGGAATATCGCATAATATTTCAATATCATTCTTTACATCGCATAATGATAACTCTGATTTCTCGCAAAAGAGATCTTCAATAAAACTACGACAAGGAAACTTGGAAGTCAAGACGTGACAGCGATCTTTATATGACAGGTCACATCTCAAACTTAGATCTTTGATACCACCAAATGAGCAGCAACTTAATTTGTTATCCAAGTCCTTCACAGTTTTATAGTCATTTTGCAAGTCTGAAAGTGTTGGTTCATCATTAGAAGAAAATGCAGCTGCTAAAGAAAGAATATTAACATTTATTGTTTTAAAACTCCACAAATAAATTGATCAAAAATGAATATGAATTTATGCTTGGGATATATTAGCTTTTTCAGTGCTACAGGTATTGCTATCAGTAAGGAACTTGTTAAAAAAAACAAAATTGCAAAAGTAAAAACAAAAAAGGGGATAAGGCCCCTCAGTTTCAATTTTCACAGATTTTTGCAATGCAATGAGCCTTCCTTTTAGTGATGCACGGCAATAACTCTCGATTTTATTACCATTTCACCCAATTCCTTAGGGTTTGGCGGGTGCCTCTGAGAGGACTCTAGTTCTGACACAAGCATTTAGGACCGGACGCCCTTCCTGACGTCACAAATGGCTTTCCTTGAGCCTCAAACTCAGGAGCATGTTGGTTTGAGTCGAGCGCATTACCGCTAGGCCACGGCTGATGCATGGCTACAGCAATGGAGTTCAGTTTTCAAATATCGATCAAATATTGTATTTGAGGTTGCAAGAGCTGGAGTGTAACAATAAAACATTTTAGGCAGAACAAAAGCTTTATGCTGACTATGGATGGCGCCACTGGTAGTTTGGCCATACAATCATCTACAAAGAAGATACCTATGTTTCCTTCTCCTTGTATGGAATTTGAATCATTAGGAAATCTTCCCTTGCTTTCAAAATTATCATCACTGCTTGAAAATCCTGAAAATCAATCAAATTTAGATTACAAAAATAAATTTGAAAAAGCAAAGACCAATTTAGAGTGCTCAAAGCACAAATAATCAACACAATTGTTATCATACTTACAATTTTTCTTTCTGCAACACAACAAAGCAATGATAGCACTGATTAATTAAATGCATATGACAGATGGAGGTAAAGGCTATACCAAGAGTACACTCGTTAATTGCTAAATTAGCTCTGATGAAGTCATTTAAATGTCAATGCAGCATTGTGCATACCCTGTGAACAACTGCAGCCTGATGCTCCATTACCCTGAAAGAAATATTGTTGTATACAAAATTAGCCTACCCATACAAAATAGCGACTAGTAGCTTTAGTCAGCTTTATGTACTACTTATACAGTCACACTCAGGCAAACATTGGCGAGATAATATGCATATGTCATCTGATAAAGCAGTTGGAGGTGTCGTAAAAATCTACTTCACTTTCTTCCTGATAATTTTACATTTCAAAGTAAGCTAGCTGGTAATGCTTGCAGAACGATTCTCAACTTTGGCTTGAAGAGATCTGGAATCTCTAATAATAAAAGGGCATTAATTTTACCTACCTTCAGCTGAAGAACAATTGGTGTCACTGCACCATCAACAAGAATGCGGATTTCCCTGGAACATTCTGTAGGAGTTGTTTGATGCAGTTCTAACGACTTTGTAAACTCTAGTTTGTTCTCTTTAAATCTGGAAAATGAAAATCACACTTAATTGCCAATTGATACAAGTTTTTTGTAAATTTGTTCATCTATTTGATTTGGCTCTCTTCAAACCAAATGTGATATCAATGCGTTCTTTTTGAGATTGTATGGAAAATTTTCCATCCTCACTTCCCACTTCCTAAAATTCCCTTTCAAAAGCTTCCGCCAAATAATTTCCACCCTAATTTTTGGGAGGGAAAATTCTGGATGGGAGATTTCCTAGGTGGGAATTCTACACAAGGAAATTGTCCGGTGGGAGCTTTCTGGTTGAGAATTTTCTGAGAAGGAATTTTGCTGCACCCCTCCTCGCCGAGAGTGTGTACTTTTAATTGAACACTACCTAACCGCCTTGAGACTTAAATCTGTTGTTTGTATAGCATATAAAAATGATATAGTACTAGATAAACTGTGTTTTGAATTCTTCCAAATGCATAAGCACTGTAATGCTGGCATGACCTATTGCATTTGAAACTAAGAACTGATTTGAAATTTTTGTGGAACATACATGCAATTGGTGTTTCATGATAAGAACGAGCTTATGTTTATAATCTTTAAAATACAGTGCTTTATACTTAAGATGCTTTACAAGCACCTAGTGGTTGAAAATTACATTTCCATAATTTCTTCAAAGAGTGCCCAACCTTAAATATACATTTTCATATGCTGTTTTGCTAAATCCTGAACCCTGTCAAGTGTAGGTACTCTATTAATAGCTCTTATAGACCTCAAGTTGCAAGTGGAACGGAAGTAAAATCCCACGGGAAGAAAACTAAATAATTTTTTATAAGCATCTCTCATTTAATTCCCAGATCTTGATACTACATGTAACTTCCATTCAATCAGCCTTATTTTGGTCATCGTGTAGCACTTCTAAATAAGGAATCAAGTAAAGTGTCAAGAAAAAGTTTTGTCCACCTACGTGAGTAAATGTATGTCTTCATAAGTATCAACTGTATAAAAGCCATTAAACTGAATGAATAGCTTGGTTTCGTGGCACATGTCTATTTTGGTAAACGTAACAAAATTGAATTTAGCAATTTTCATTTCATGGTCCATATCTCGTCTTTTGTCAGCTCCACAGCAACCAATGCAAAAAAGCAATCCCTTTTGTTTAGCTTTATACACACAAACATGCACCTCATACATTTTGCGCCAAAATCTTTTCATGCTGTTAATGTTTAGAATTTCCATTATTCTGAAGACAATAGCAAACCTATAATAAAAAACAAGACCTATTGCTGTATAAAACTTAAAATTTCAAAAAGAACAAGCAACTACTACAGAACATTTGTGACCTTCGAAATTGTAACAATTATCAGGTAAGAAACTATGCTATAGCAAAGAAAGTAATAATTTAATGGCAACAACACTATGATAACAACATGTTTAAAAATTGAACTACGTATTCAGAATGTTAGCCATCCAACTTTGAAAAAATTGAATGGGAAAATGGGTAGAAAGCTCTATACAAGTAGGAAATTATATCAGTTATGGACTAAGTGAAAAATATTTATCTATTTGAAAATGAACATCTACTTACATGCTGAAGTGCATTACACTGAGTAGCACACGTTTCCTTGAGGAGCTAAGCAAAACCTGCTTAGTAACATCCTTGAAATCCTCACCATTGCCACTTTGAAGAATTAATGTTTCTGTTGTCTCGAATGGGATGGCGAATGAAATTTTCACTGGAATGCTAGGTTGGAAATCACCTCTTACATTAATGTGAAAGATTACGATTGGGCGTATTCCAGATAATTTGAAGTCGTCACACATTCTTTCAGTAAAAGTGTTTATCTGTCAATCAAATTTGAAAGCTTACAAATAATGTAAACATCTCTAGAGCTCTCTAGAACCATCAAACAAAAAATAACACTCATTGATGTCAAAATCAAATCAAATGGAGAGCTGATTTTCCTCCAGCAACTAGAAAATTTAGTGGCAGAGTATAAGTATAATTGTAGCTATATAGCTGTAGCTTTGAATGTAACTATACTATAATATGAAACAATAAACAATCAAGGCCACAATATGCACGTGGCTGGGTGAGTTTATTCATTTTATTCAACGACCACTATTAAGAGCCTGATTGGGGGTAGCCATCTGAGGTTGAATGCTTCAATATGCCATTGGGTAGCGTTGCTACATTAGATATTAATAAGTAGACCATGCTTTGAGGCACAGGCACAGATTTCCAAAGCTCTATATACTAATTGTAGGAAAAAAACTCAAGTAACCTTGAAATCCACTGTAGTTTGATCATCTGGAAAAGTATTTTCATCAAATGCAACTTTAACACCAAGCTGCCAACCAAATGGCAAGATTTCTAATGGTGACTTTGTAATAACACAACTTTTAATGTCAAGCAATAAGCAAAGAACATACAGACCAGGTTTATCGATATTTGCTCTACATTTTTTCACCTCAGCATGACCTGCAAAGATATTGAAAATACATTACATTAAAAAAATCTAACTTTGAAAATTGGTATAGGATGCAATGCTGCAAAGATTGAGATTGTCACAGAGAACTTTAAACCTGTCTCAAGATCTTATAGCAAAATTTGACAAGATTAGAGCAAATACGATTCTTTAAGATATGATGATATTCATTCATTCATATTCATCAAAATATTAAAATTAAGGATTGATACATTCAAAGATGTTACTGTATATTGTTACATCTTACATTACAAAATTATATAAGCTACATTTTAACACTATAAAAGACAAAATAAAATAGCAGACAACCATTATCGAAAATAAATAGATAAATGATTAAATAAAGCTACAAATAAATAAAGCTGAAGAAAGTTTGCGTACTATTTAGTTGTAGATATAAAGATTATATTGGCTATATAAAGATTATATTGGCTATATAAAGATTATATTGGCTTAACTCTTTTATCTTAGATATCAACTGACCACAGATAGCAGGACTAGGGATTGTACATTAAGTATAAATTTAATTGAACTGCAAGGAGAACTTATGCTACAGAATAATAGTGGATTCAGTTTACCTGTTTAGTACAAAGGCACATGCGATGCCATTGATGATAAGTATCAGTAATGATGATAATAGTGAATGATATTGATGATTCATGCTCCCTATATATAAAGAACTTAGTTTGAAGTAAAGTGTCAAGTATAAACCTGAAATCGCAGGACGTCGCAACCATTTTTTGGTACCTTCATCAAAATAACTGATACATATCGAGGAATGCTCTGGTATATCTACGATGCTATATGGGATCGAAAGTATGACTGATTTTTTGAACTTCAGTTTAGCAGGTCCTACTTTGACAATATTGCCAAGAACAGTTTCACCAATGTCGGTATGAATTTCTGGAGCAGATGACGGATCCAACATACTCAGCTTGACTATAGCTTCTGTAGCAAGTGCACCTTTGGGTATTTCCAGTGTGATACCAGTAATGTATAGTTCCATGGTTGCACCTTTCTCAGATATAAATCTTATTTCAGATCTAGGAGAACAAAAGTAACATTTGTGGTATACAAAGCAATGTAAGACAATGTTGCAAAAAATTAAGCTTCAGGTAGTTGGTCTCGGATGGATAATAGACATTAGTGGTTCTACAGAAAATTGAAGACAGCAAATGGACTTCGTTTTCTGTTATGTCAGAAATAAAGTGAAGCAGTAAGTAAGGAAACAGCATGTACTCTAAGGTGCCAAATAAAGATTCCTCCCCCACTTATTAACATTTTTATTTTTTTCCAATCTACCTGAACTTGTTAGGACTTCCTTGATTATCGACTTTAATGAAATTGACTTATTAGAAACTCCTCATTTCACTTCCTTACTTTGTTAGTACTGTTTATGCCCAATTTTAATGGCAAAATAGCGCACTGCTGTAAATATTTTAGTTTTATGCTCTGTGACAACCTGTTTTTGTTCTTTCCGTCCTTGTATAATCATTTAGTGCTTTCTCTCAAATTCCAACTCACTCGTTTATTTTGACCACTCCGTTTATTGAATTTCAGAATTATTTCCCACCCCTTGTCTATTCGGACCCCTCCCATTTATTTGGCACTTTAGAGTACATTGCAATATATACCAAAGAAAAATGATCTGACAAAAGCTACCTCTCGGACACTGGAAAACTATACTTCTAAAGAAAAAAAGCTGTCATGTAAATTTACTTGATAGCAGGTGAATGAGACATATCTCCATCTTCCTCATCTTCTTCATCTTCTAAAGAGGACTCTGTATATGAGAAACAGTTGTAAGTTACACATAACTGATTTACCTAGTGACTCTGAATTGCACATATGAAATTAAAAAAACCTGAAAGTATTCCATATATCAACAGATTGAAAAACTATGGGGACCCTTCAGATTCTTGCATACCATGGTTAGAATCTAGAATTACATTATACTTCCAATAATTTCATTAAAACGTAAGTTTTGAGTTGTGAGGAACTATTATTATGACTAAGCAGCTGTTGTATGTAAAATCGATATAGATGTGATAAAATCAAAACTTCACAAAAACAGGTAGTCAAAAACCTCCATTCCCTTGAAAGATTAAACCATTGTCTTGATTCTGCAAGAAAAGGTGCTCTTTTTATGAAATTAATACAGAAAGCTTTATAGACCTACAGAAGACACAAGAAAAAAGCGTCAGAGATGTATAGGAGAAAGAAATGCCATTGGGTAATGGAAGACATTGTCATGAGTAAAATGCTGCACGTGTGGTAATTAGCGCGCACAAATGATTTTGCGCGTGTGACTGTACTGTCAAGAATTATTTACATACACACGCTTAGATCAAATCAAGAAACAAAAAAATAAATTATAGGGTGCCTCAAGGACTACATTAATCGAGCAAATTCATTCAAACAAAGAAAATACTGTAGTTTAAGGGATAAATGTAAAAACCATCAGGCTAAACGCTATTGTTGCACTTCAATGGATAAGCAACAGTCATAACTTAAATGGTGTGAGAAATATACAATTTTTAGCAAAGAAACTAGAATAACGATTTATTTGGTTCTCCAAAGACAGAGGATGAGCTTATTGCTTATCTGTTAAAAAATTTTCCTCTGAATTTTATAAACTAGCTATTCTAACTGATTCAAGGTTGCATCAAAGAAGTCCCAACAATGAGAGGTCATGCGATAAAATATTGATATATTGTAGTTTTTTAAAGTCACTAAAGCGCTTCTCTGTAATAGTTTTGTAGCTAATTACTTCAGGTGTTGACCAATACTTGTTACAATTCTTAACAATAGACATATCGCCGATACCGCACAATTTGATTTGTGTCATCTTTTGCTGACACATATCCGTCATGATGAAATAGAGTAACCTGTGCAATACTTTTGAACCCGTAGCATATATCAAGATAAATATCAATAGAAAGTTTGATAAAATCTATCATAACATAAGCTACGGTTTCACACTCATACGATTATGAGATTAATGAGAAAGTATGAAAGCTGTGATGGCAACAAGTGTTATGTGTTGTCCAATGGAAATGGTGTATAGTTCCTCATGCTAACTTTGGTGGTATGGGGGCAAGCATAAATTAAGACCTCTTCTTCAGAGGTTTCACTTTAATATTATTGCATAATATCTCTCTACCAAACACACAATGTCTGTTTTACATGATCTAGCCCAATCAATAATCTACAATGAAAATATCGGTAGAATACCATTCTTCTTTAGCCTCCAAAAGCTTGCTGAAAATTCAGTAAAATTTTCTATTTTGGAATAAATAGTATAGTGAATTATTTGCTGCGTTGTTGTAGTATAGGCCTTCTTCTAATTAAGATATTTTAATGTTGGATTAATAGATAACATGTTCAGCCAAGCAGGTACTGTTTAGGTGCATGCATACTTTTCCTGAAGTTGCACTTAGATACGTTAGTATAGTTTTGGTAGTAGAGTATGTTTTAGTTGCGGGATGCGATGATACTGGACATACAGGGGAAACGGCTACAGCATACTTTGATGTTTTTTCCGTTGAGTGCTGTGTAGAGCTTTTGTAGCTTTGGGGCCATCTTGTTGAGAAGGGCAAGGAGCTTTCTTGCAACATCACAAATACCTTTTTAGCATTCATAAAAGAATTGTGTTCCACAGAAAAGCACCTAATCTCCACAAGTAATTTCAGTACATTGTTCATTGAGAGAAGCTACAGAAAGTACTGCAGTGAATATCTATTGATAGGTCAATATTGTGGATATGGTAATAGGCAGGCTCTATAATTTGAAGGAAAAGTTAGTCATTATTTTCCCAACAGAAAATCCCTACCAGTGAAATGTACCCATGGTGATGACGTGAGCCTGCTTATAGGCCTATTAAAAGAAAGCAATGAAGAAATTCAAATGAAGTTTACTTCGGATATTCCGGACTGATTTGGAGAAAGGAGAAATTCTTAACGAGCGGGAATCCGGATATACAAGGTGGTCAATTTTTGAAACGTAAAATGTAGTAGGGGTTGAAGCAATACAAGTACTGCTTGAAACTAATCAAACTGAGAAGTTTCCAATGAGTTTCGTTAATTGTTCCAAATTGACTTGAAAAAAGGGAAGCATGAGCTTAGTGAAGCCCTTCAACACTCATTTCCAACAAAAATGGCTACCAGATAGTGAAGTAGCACTGGAAAAACCCGCAAGATATGGTCTTTCGATCGTCATCTTCTCATAAAAAGGTTTTTAATGATACAATTTTAATGTTTTTAAATTTGTATTATTTCTGACACCAAAATATAATTCTGGACAAAATGGAGTCGCCTCTCTGCAAATGTGGAATAAGCAGCTTAACATATTGTCCAAAAATCTGGAATATCTGATGCTGGATTATCCAGAGTATAATCTATGTCAAGAAATAGATACTAAATAATGAATAAAACATATACATCCGAACTTACTACTGGTAGAGAAAATGCAGTGCCATCAATGGTCAGCGTTACACCACATTGCAATATCTGAAAAATTGAGGAAAATTGCAGTTGAAATCTATTGACTACCAACAGTTTTATAACTGAAAAAGTCAGTCATTGCAATCAAAATGGCCAATATATTAGCTTTATTACTAGTGTCAAAGCATCGAAAATTAGACTTAAAACAAAAGTGTATGACTCAAAACCATCATACCCTTCTTTTTATTTCTTCTTCCATGTCTGGAGTGCATCTAGTGACAACCAACTCAATCATATTTAATTTTCCAGTGGAATGGCTGCTTTCCAATAGCTCAACCAATTTTTGCCACCATTCATCATCAAATTTTAGTTGATCTAATATGAACTTTTTACTGGATATCCCCCAGTTACATGCATTCACAAAACTATGTCTCTCCAACCTGGAATCCCATATTACCAACTCATCCAAAATGGCATTGAGCATGTTCTTGTTATTAGCTTCTTCTTCATTTTCATCACATTTGCAGTCCTCAATCCATACCAATGTGCATTTCCCTTCACAAATCTTCTTTACTTCAGATTGGGCAGCGTTCACATTAATTTCCATGCCACTGAAATTAATGATATCAACAGTTCCCAAATACTTTGCACCAATCACTGTCTTTACTTTATTCACTATGAACTCCCCAATAAGAATATTTCTAAATGCTGCATAAAGCTCATCTGAATTGCAGCCAAACTCTTCTTCCAGATGGTCAGTTATTTCAAACAAATTATTGCTGTCTTTCACAGATGATTTATAAAGAGGTCCACAATGCAACCCTTTTAGGATTGATAATATAGATTCCTTGTTAGTCGCCTTGCTAGTTAAAAAGGAAACTAGAATATCCAATGATCTTTGGAATTTTGTCTTTTCATCTAACTTGCTTTGACCTACTACTTCTAGAATGTCAGAATACTCGTCATCAATGCTATGCACACTAGCAGCACATTTCAAAATTTTCCTAATTATTCCTTCACATGAAAATCTTGCAATAAGCTCACATGCATATACTACAATGTCAATGTGACCCTTACTGAGGAGTTGAGAAATCATCTCCATGCGATTTTTGATGCTGCAAATATAGAATGCAGAGAGAAATTCCATCAAGGACAAATGCTTGAATTGGAACTTTCGATCATTTTGATCTGATGCATCAACAAAAAGGCTGTCAACAAAGTCCTTACCCTTCCCACAGCCTGAAAGTATTGGCTCAATATCTTCTTTAAGGAGAATTATTCTATTCTCATTTAGTAACCTGTGGCACAATGTACCTAAGATCAACAACTCTGCTGAATATTCAGTAAATATTTCAGATATAGTTTTTAGCCCACTTGTTTTCTGTCTGTCAGCATGTTGTCTTAGCAATAAAAATAGCGTCCAACAATACAATTCTGCATTGCTGCAAATTGCTTGCCCTTCCGACAAAATTGCCGCACAGCAAAATGAATTCAAAAACTGAGGGACATGTATGGTGGTAAGATATCTTTCTGAATTCACCTTTGCTTTGTCTATAATAACAAAGTCATCATTAGAAGAGGTGAAATTCTTGATGTACTTTTCAATTTGATCATGACTCAGTCCCTCAACCTCCACCTTTGTTAGTCCTCCAATGTCCTTGTCCTGTCTTGAAAGTTCTTGTTCTATATGTGGTCGTCCTGTTATTATAATTCTAGATCCACTATACTTCAAATTACTAACTTCTAGCAGCTGCCAAATGATTGAATCTTGGTTCTTTACGCTTATGTCAGAAAGTTCATCAAGACCATCAACTACAAACATCACCTTCACATTACCACAAAAATCATAATCACATTTTGTCTTTAAAAATTCATCAAACAGCTTACTCTTGGCACACTTTTTCCCTTCATCTCCTACAAAGTTATTGATTTCTCTACATTCAAACATGATACACAATTGGAAATCTGGATACATCTTCTCATGCGCCCATCCAAATGCCAATTGCTTTGCAAGAACGCTCTTTCCCATCCCAGCAATTCCGCGAACAAATGTTACACGGTTATCACTATCCATCAACTTATGTAATTCAATGCCAGAACTTTTTGCCCCAATGAGGTTTTCAAAGTAGCGCCTTGTTTCATTTATGAATGTATCTTCAGGTTGCACTGTTTGGCCTATTTTTAACTTTACAGCAAAGTCGTCAATATTTACCTCTTTCAATACAATTCTGCGACTTTCATCTACATCATGAATTTTATGCTTTTGGCAGCGATTTTTGTAGCGTGCTCTTAATTGTTCTTGAAGAGAAACAAATGCAATTACAGTTGATTTCAGTATATTGAACGCAAATAAAGAAGTAAATAAGAATTAAAAAACAGTACACAAACCTATATTAACTGCCAATCAAATGCCAAGTTTGTAACAACAATGCTCTGAGCTTGACAACCTAGTTCTTACACACCATCATCTCCGGTTGTACAAAAATCAAAGGGTAATTGCACCTTTCATCACAGATTATAATCTATATTGGTATTCTGTGCCCAGAATATAGAACCCCAAACTTTCCATTTCATTTCAAATTAGCTAAGAATGGGACAGGCTTACTCTGAAAAGTTCAATTAGGTTGTGTCATGGTGATTTTGTGAGTAATGATTTAACAATAAAGAATGTATCAATAATCATTCACCAATTATGAATCTGGCTATTTTTTCTCAGTTTTTCTGGAATGGTAGTTGTCATTCTTCACATCCTTAAATTTATAATAAAACTGTGCTTTGACTGTTATATATTTCATTGTAAAATAACAAGGATGAAAGAGCAAAAGATTATTTCACATCTCTTAAGCCTGCATTTCATCTACCTCATTACAAAGGTGATATAATATCTTGACATATAAAATCAGTGAAGGCTTGCTTTGCATGGAATAATTAGGTAATCAGACCTTTTCCCTCTTTCTATAGTAGGATAATACTCCCCCCATTACTATTGAAAGCCAAAACCTTATGAAACTTTGATATTCATTCCCTCTTTTCTAAAGCCAATGAGTAGGCAGTATAACTGTAACTTTTCTATTCCCCATAATAATCGCTATTTCTGTCATAAGACTCTATTTAAATTGAAAATGTTTGCTTCAGATTTGAAGATTCAGTATAAGCAACAAAGGAAGAATGCACTAAATCACCTGAAGGGCAGGTTACACAAATGCTCGCCAACTGCAACATATAACATTTTTCAAGCCTTGCTACTTTATCAAATATCAACAAAATAGAAATTGATCTCAATAGGGTTGATTCTCTTATAATTTCTATGAAGGAGAAATGAGCAACACAAAGTATGTTATTATGTACTGCAGGATCTTGAAAGCATACAACTTCAAATTTAATACCATCGAACAGAGAGAAGAAGGAGAGCAACGAGGTAGATGAACCAATTGCAACAAAAAGTTGAAAATTTTGGTTTGATGGTAGTCCCTTACAAGAAAAAGCTTGGCGATGGCACCTGGTTATTCATGTGCCATGATAGTGGCTGGCAGTTTTAAGTTTGCTGTGTGAGGGCAGAGTACGTATCCCATAGTGGTGTGTCTGGGTATCATTGTCAATGTTGCCCAAACACACCATTATGTGATTAGCTTCTACATAAAACAATGCCTGCTTAGAAGATAACTCCTTGGAGATGCATAATGTAGTACTTATCAGTGCTATTTATGAGTACTCATTTCATTTTCCCTTATTTGACAATATTCACCTTCCCCACCAGAAAAAAATGGCATAGAGCTGAGTTAGGAAATAAAATTGGACTAGTAAAACCTTGAGAGGAATTGCTGTTTGGAAAAAAGAGAAAAGGATGAAAGACAAGAAGGGAGATGGGTGAGGCAGAAAGAGTGGAGCTATTTCAGGGAGAAAAAGCAGAAAAGGAAGTCATAATCACTTGCAAGCAATACAAGCTAAACATGAAACCAAATAAAAAAAGAGACTGAGAGAAGTAGTACACTGGTGCATGGCAAGGAAGTGGAGCATTATACTGCTAAGTAAAATAATTGATGATGAAGGAGAAATTCATTTAGACGAAAAAGTTATAGTGAGAAAAAGTTATAGTTCATGGGAAAAATACAGCAATTATGTTAAGTAGAGAAAGGGAATTAAGTTGGAATTGAGAAAGAGAACTAAGAGAATTGGGAGACTGGGTGGAAAGTGGGAGAAAAAGGCTAAATTTTGATAGCAGCAGGATGCCAAGGAACCAAGATTATATTGAATTTGTGGTTGAAAGCAACACATGAAGGATAGGAAAGATCTGTAGAAATGGTGCAATTAAATGGCTTGAGCTGGATAGATTCCTCTAAAAGCATTCAAGACTTGCAAAAATGGTATAGCAGAAAATTGAAGTAAAGTCATGACCTCGATGGCATTATAGTGACCAAAGGAGAAAGAAGGGGGGATTCTGATAAAGAAAGATAGACTCTCAAGTCGTAGGCCAGAAGCACTTACTTTTAAATATCAAGTCAAAGAAATAAGGAGATATGAGTATAGGAAATTATAGAAAATAAGTGAATGGACAAGAGAGAGGATAGAAGAGGACATAAATTGAGAGCAGGCGATTGGAGCCCTAGTGGAGTCAACAGAAGAAATATGTAAACAAGCTGAGCGATCTGTGAATTTACCATGGATGGGTGGAAAGGAGGCAGGGACAAATTGACTAAAAGAAGTACAATCAGAATAGACCCAGAAATTAAAAGAAATGGAAATACAAAGAGGACATGAAGAATAAGCTTAAAAGGAACTGAAAGAAAGTAGAAAGAAATATAGATAAAGGGACTAGACAGAAAACATTGGAGTACTGGAAGGGAATCTGAAGGGATCCGGATAAGGAATGTCTTCTATAGATAGTGAAAAAATTTGATCAGGAAAAATGATGAGATAGATAATATTTAGAAAAACAGAGCAGGCTTGGGAAGAAATAGAGAAAAGATGAATGAGCCCAGTTGCTATTCTCAATGACATCAAAAAGCAAATTTTACAGTGAACAGAATTATGTTTTGGCAGACTTCACAAAGGGCCTGAGTATCGATCAAGGAAAAAGAAGAAAATATCTCAGGAATGATAGTAAAATAGGGGACTGAGAGAAGGATGTGCTACATATCATGTAATGCTTAATGAATATTACTTGCATGGTCTTAGAATTGCTAGAGATGAGAGCAATAGAAAGAGCCATAATGTGGAATACCACAGAGATGGCAGAGTGCGCAAAGGGACGGATAATGGCAAAACATGACCTTCCAAGCTATGATCATTTGAGGTGCCATTTGCTGGAAAATCTGAAACTTATGGACAATATTGACTGTATTTTGCTAAGGTATCAGAAAAGAGAAAAAACTCTGAAAAGTCTTTGAAAGGTCAATCCTACTAAATAATCATTTCTATGAAATTAGATAGATGTATAATTTTTTGGTCGAATTTTGATTTATTTGAGAGCTTTTCTCCATTTTTCTTATGATATGTGCTTCAAGTATGTGGAAACTGCGCTTAATATTTTCATTAAAATCCAAACAAATTTGAAAATAGCAGAAAAATTGCTACTCCAGCTCAAACATAGCCATAAACTATATAATATAGACAGCTAGATTCAAGCAGAATACAAAAAGCTAAAACTATAGTATATGTGGGCTGTAAAGTATTTTTTTCATCTATCTACTCTACTTTGGGAGTTGATCAAACTCCATTCGTTTCAATGAATTTTTTGTAAATCTATATGGAAATAACAAGATTTGTATAAAAATTTCATAAAATCAATATTGATGATTGATTTCAAAGTTAATCTAAACATACATTATGTGAGTGTGTTGTATTCCAATATAGTGTAATCGACTGCATAAATAAAAAAAAGTCACATTCCGTAATGACCATATAAGAATATTGGATCCAAAGTCTTCAGTTTCTGGACAAGTTCATGGTGTTCTTCATAATACTGGATTGCTCATTGCAACACGCTTCAAATAAGCCATCGACCACATTTTTCAAACTATTCTAACCAAAGATGATAAGATGCATGAACTGGTATGCAAGAAGAATTAAGACAAAAAAATGATCTATAGGCAAGCTCCTCTTGGGGGGATGATAAGATGATTACGATGATAATAATATTGAAGACGATGATTACCATTATGATGACGGTGATGATTCCTGATGAATAATGATGGTCCTGATAATGATAGCTGTCTCGAAGCCTATAGCCTATGAATATCGGTAAGCTAATAGCACATTATTTTGCACTGAAAGAGGAGGAAGAGAAAGATCACAATAATGTTGATAACAAGAAAGCTATCTTTAAATAACATGGAATATCAATCAACAATGAATCATAATGAAAATATACTAATAATAAACAATATCAATTTGCCTCACCTCTAATTTTGTCTATGTCCTTCTCTATAAAAGATAGACCAATAATTAGCCAGCTTTAATATTATAGCCTACAGCAGCATATTCGTTAATATTATAGCATACAGTAGCATATTGGTTAAGGGTAGTGAACTGCTGTCCTAGCTTTGTGGTATGAAGTCCATCTGAAGCCACTTGCTGAGGACAGTGCCCTTATGCAAAGAGCTCATGCATATTGGGCCTCTCTCTACCTAGGGGTATAATTGGGTACCAGGCTGCATCCTGCCATTTTTCATTCCAAGCATAGTAATCAGTGATAAGGAGTAAAGTCGGTAGAATAGCTTTTGCCTAGATGCAAACCATCCAACCTCTGGTACTCTATTAGAAGGTTGAGAATCAATGGAAAAATATGGATCAAAACAATTAAAGCTTTTAAATCAAATCAGCGCTGATGATAAAAACAAACTATCACATAGCACAATTTTCTGCCACATTTTTTAGGTGTACAAGATCTATTGCTGGCTAATATCAAGCAGATACTACATCCATCAAACATATCATTTAAGAAAACCGAGTCTCCAGATAGAAATTTCAAACTGGCATGCACAAAAAACATCAAATAAAGACATAAAATCAATAAGTAAAAAGTTCAGCAAAACATTTATGTTGAAATGCAACATTACAATGCTCTTAATTGCATTTGAAGAACATAATTGAACAGCCAAACTACAACTTGTGTTAGTCATACTAATAGTTGCAATCAAGAAGTAATGTAGTATGAAAATTCTAAAACTAGCCTATTTATTAATATGCATACATCATATTATTGACCAGCCAAAGGATTTGCTATCGTTGCAGAACCCTCTGTACCATGGAACTCGAGATCTGGAGGTAAAGTTCACATGGTTCTGGCTCACAACCAGTTCCATTCATCATGCAAACATTATTTCTAATACTTGTAATACTTGTCTAGCTCTTCTATTTTCTGAAAGCCCAAGAGTGACGGGAGAGGGGCAATGAGAACAGGTGAGATGTATGCTGGAAGTTCTTAGTCCCACACCTGCATTCTGGCACGGTGGTTGAAAAATAGTTGTTTCTCTGGTGACCCAAAAGCAGCACCGAGGTCCAGTCCGACCACCATGACTCAGCGGGCCTATTTAGGATCAGCGCTGCTCAACTTCAATAGGGAGAGGCCTAGAAAAGGTGGCCCAAAAATCGCCTGCTTTCATCCACACGGTGAGGTAACTACGCTCCATGTGTACAGGCTTTAAGTGGTCGAAAATATTCAAAATTTGTAAAACTTGGAACATGGAACATACACACGCTCATGGGTCTAAAAAACAAAAGCAATAACCGCCCTGAAGACCGCACAGCCCTCAATGGAAAAGAAATTCAACACTATATCATAGATATCGCTACCATCTGCGAAACACACCTCGTGGATGAGAGTCAATGATGCGAAGCTAAATCTGGCTACACTTTCTTCTGGAAAGGAAAACCCAAAAACTAACATAAGATCCACGGATCAAAGAATGTATCAGGGCTCTAAGAGTGCCACTAGATAGAGGAAATCACGCAATACTTCTCAGTGTATACACTCCTACACTTGATGTCAAAGATGAAATTAACGAGTCCTTCTACCAAACTCTTAGACATACTCTGAACACTATTCCAAAGGATGACAAACTGTTTGTCCTGGGGGATTTTAATGCTCAACTGGGTAAGAACCACCTGCTATGGAAGAGCATCATTGGCAAAAAAGGAATTGGAAATGTCAATTATAATGGCCACCTCCTTCTCACCCTATGCTCCGAAATGGAACTTGTCATCACCAACACTATCTTCCACTTCAAAAGCAAACATGAGACATTGTGGATGCAACCCTCTCACGGCACTGGCATCTGATCGACTATGTCATAACACAAACAGGGACTAGGCGGATGTCCACATTACACGAGCAGCACGCGGTGTGGATGGTTGCTGGACTGACTTACAGACGCATCATCTCAAACGTCAGTCTACATCTCAAGCACCGCCTGTGCCCTTCTTGCAATCAAGCTCCTCGGAAAAAATTTAATGTTATGCCTCTCAGACATCCAGTGGAGCAAACGAGACTATTTTCTATCTAATGCCAACATTGAGGCTCATAAATGAGACGCTGGGCTTCACCATGAAGAAACATCTGCACTGGTTTGATGAAAATGAAACAAAGGTTTTTGGCCATGATTAATGACAATTGTCAGGCAAATAACCGAATGAAAAATTATCCAACTTCGCATGAAAAGCATCATAACGTTAAAAGTATCAAGGCGCAGGTACAAACCAAAATTCGTGTGATTCAAAATCAATGGTGGATTGAAAAGGCAGAAGAGATTCAAAGTTTTGCAGATCGACGTGATATGAGAAATTTCTCTCAATCTTCGAAAGAACTATATGGACCATGGCCTAACTTGTCTGTCCCTCTGAAATCTGCAATTTAATTCAGACTATTGCTATTCCATGACCATGCCTAGGTATCAACACATCCATGATTGAGTAGTTGATGCTACGTGGAGACTGACGAATATCACTCACTATGCTATGAGAGAACAGGCTGCGTCAATCACGAAACAAATAAGAAAAACAACAGCCACCATTAAACTACATAGCAAGCAATCCAACCCTAGTTTATTCAACTCATAGTAACGAACAAACTACAAACAGAAAAAGCCGTCAATCTGTATCTACTGTTGAGAACTTTTACAACTTAGCAGATTATGGTGAACATCCAAACATAACCAAAGTGTTGCCAAAGACGTGTGGGAACTTGTAGCACATTTGAGAACAAGCAGTAGCTATTTTAACACCGGCCTTGCTATTACTGCAGTCGACAGTCAACACTTCTTGTCTAAAGAACATAGCCGGCCTACGTATATTATTCTCCAAGTGGAAATATGTATTCAGTCCACATATGCTCAGTCAAATGCCTCTCAATACTCTTCTGTGTACCATCCACTACTTGCTGAAACATTAAAGCTTGACAAATTCTTGGGAAAAGATACGTATCTCTTCATCAACTATTAAGTGTTAAAACTCCCTTCACGTTCAGCAATTCAATGGCTGCACAGTCACTCGCCCACTCATTTAAAACTGGTCCTTCGAGACTATCATGTGATGTTAACATTCTAACAGATAATAGATGTAACAGGTGCTCCTACACAGCAATGCACTAACATACAAGGGGAACCTGTGCTCTAACAACAGTCAATTAATCAACGAAATGTCCATCAAATTCATCACCAAATAGATCAATCAACGCAGAAAATGATTTTCTATTCGAATCTGAAAACAGTATGAACATAACAGTACACTCAACTGCATTACATCCAGTTAGAAAATAGTGCCTTTTTTGTCACCTTTTGGGGTCAAAATTGGGGTCTATGCACAATTTCAATCCTTTTCAAATACCTATCAAATGTTTTTTCATCGGTAGAGCTCTCCTCTCATATATAGTTTTGTTTGGGTACCAAGTCTGTGAGAGACGGTATAGAGCAAAATATCACATTTTTGGTGTTTATATTGACAAGCAGAATTCTCTGAACAAACGCAACAAAGTAGAATCCTATTACTATTAACTAAGACTTAAATAGATTAAAAACATGTTTCTGAATACAGGTGAATTCTAACATTGATAAATAAAAAGTAACATAGTCTTGAATGCAAAACATTCTTTACTTTCTGGCGTCACCATTATGTCACGGACATGCCCAATGACTGACAAAACAGATTACAGCAAGCGACTTCTCTCCTCAAAAGCTTTAATCAGAGCCAAGATTACCTATTGCCATCTATAAGCGTTTGTGAGATATAGGGTTAGTCACCCCCACAGTGGCACACTCATCACCATTCTGTCACATTCTGGAACAACCGTAGCAGAAACTAATAGAAAACTTTGAACTATAATGACGATATTTTAGGGCAAAAACCTAATTCGTAACGTATCTACTTTGGCTGGTAAACCATCCGATCTATTGTAATTTTGTGACATCATCGTGATGTAACAACCACACCCAGTTCTACACCACTTTGTCTCGCTTGTTAACTTGCACCATATGCAGGTTGTTTCTTGTCTGTACCATTAGCGGATCAAAAGTTATTAACGTAAATTTACCGAATTTCCACATATGCGCAAGTTTTAGCCGGTGTGCCATGCATTTGGCCCAAAAAGTGACACAAACAGTGCTGTAAAGGTTAAATTTCCCAGATAATTTCCAATCTTTTCCAAGTGTCAAATTATCAGTTGACATTAGGACATCCTTGCCCCAACTTACCAAAAAGTGCCAAAAATGGACTCTTAAAAAATCCCTTTACGTCATCACTGCGTCATAGCCACGCCCTATCTGATTTGGGTTGCAGTCATTCCATGCACTACCAGTTTTCACACAATTCTCCCGTTGACACCTCTTGCCTATCTTTCTCCATTTTTGATTTATTGCAGAAAAACCAACATAAAAGATCGAGTTGTCTTGATTTTCCCGGGTTTTCCCTAGAAAATGCATACTGATTTTTCTACCATTTGCGGTACCTATGGATATAAGTGTTCCCATTGATGAATCTGAAGAGATAGTTCAAATCCGTCAACTACTTCCGATTTTACGAATTGCCGTTGTTGCAAAACTGTCGCCCGTGATCATGGAGATCACTATCCTAATAAAACATTCCATAATGTTGTAAATCTTGTTTCTTTAGATATGCAGATAAAAGATACTACATATAGAAAGGCCATGTGAATTGAGAAATGTGTTGCAATAACTTTGTGGCAGCTTTTAAATGGCAACTCATTCAGGAGCACTACTGCTGTGTTTGGAATTGGTAATTCTGGTGCAGTACAAATAACTGCAGCCTTCTACAACTGTATTGCACAACAAGCGAGACAGTATATAAAATTTTCTAGCAACGAAAGGGAAATTATTACTGCAATAAAGAGGTTCTCTTAAAACTGTACACTGCCACAGGTAATTTGACCTATTGATGCAACACATATTGAAATAATTGCCCTAGAGAACAAGCACTTCAATTTCTATTGTTGTAAGCAGAATTATATTACGAATACTCACGCTGTTGCAGGAGTACACACAATATTTCTTGACATAGCATTCATGATGCTAGAGTTCTTTGAGCTAGTAAATTATATCCCAAAGCAGAGAACAATGAAATTTTAATAAGGCCTACAATAAGATTGAAAAATTGGCCGATAAGGCCTATAATAATAGGGGAAGGTGCCTATTTATCCGAAAGTTGGCTTGTAAAACCTTACCTGTACAATGCTATGCTAAACAGGTCTTAAAGAAAATTTAACAGAGCTGTTTTGTCAGCAAGATCTATTGTGGAAAGGGTATTCGGACTTTTGGACTTTAGAAAAGTCGTTGGAAATGTGCATAATGAAACCTTGATAATGAAACCCATAATGTTGCTGATATAATAATATCATGTGGTGTTTTGCATAATATCTGCCAGATAAATGGCGATTTACTAAAAGACGAAGGATGTCTTAGAATTGTTTCGATATGCGAGTCCACTGAAGGCAATTACATAGACCACACACGTTTGCGAGTTATTAGAAAACTTCATCAACGAGTACCTTATTTCTATAATGTTCTGATTTTATCTAATTAGGAATGCTACAATAGCATGTTGGAAGCATCTGCTCTGTTCTGTTACAATGAAATATTATTTCTTTGTAATTAACGTTGCTAGCTACATGAAAAACTCACAGTCGCACTGTCTTCCTTCAGCTGCTGCCCTCTGTTGCTGTTCTTCCAATTTCATGAGGAACTCTATTTTGACGGTCAGATTCCACAGTAGTATTAATCCGTTCTCTGCAGTTCCAGAATCTTTCTTTGACGCTATCTTTTGCTTGCTTCACTTTGCCTCATCCTTCACAATCAGTACCTTTTCGCTTTTCCTCTCTTGCTATACACACTGCCAGCATTTTCATGCTTTTCTTTTTTGTATCCGTTGCAAATTCTAACTCTCACAATTCGTCACTATTAGATTCCATATCATATTCTTCTAGTTCAAACTCTTAGTCTCAATCCTCTCAACATATTCCTACCACCTTCACCATATCCATTTTGATAGCGGGCCTTCCAGACAATGTTTCATCGAATTCTTTGTAGTAAGACGGGAACTTTGGAGCTGCACTACTCATTTTGTTGTCCTGTTTCTGAGATACTTGGTGTTATTTTGAACTTCAATATTATTCATTCTCGTATGCAATTTTCTCAAACACTAACATTGTTTAGGAGGATGGGGGGGGCGGGTGTTAATTGCAAATTAGCTAAAGTGTCCCAGGGCTTTTGGCTACTATTTTCTGGTATTAAAATTTTTCTAGCACTATGATACCTGTCATATGTAGGTCCAACATAGGATAATCGATGGTGCTGAAAACGATGGTGATGTTTTAAGTTGTGTAGGTTTTCCCTGTGACATCATTTAATGAGGGAAACTTATGTGTCTTTTCTTGATCAGTGCACCTGCTTAAAGTGGTATTAAGGAGTGGGTTCTGTTGCCTGAAAACAATATAACCAAAAACCTAAGTACAATGAACTATATTTTGATAACACATTAGTATTGAGAACAAGCTAGCCCCTAGAAACACGTTAAATGCGGCTACCATCTCAGATTTGTGTAAGAGCATGGAAAAGAAGCTATCGTAGAGTCCATGACCTATACTGTCACTATTGTTATTGTTATTTAAATGCAATTCATAACTCAATTCTATTAAGTTATCGGCCTAGCTCCCTGAGGAGCTGTACGAGATAGTGCGTCACGATGCATGTGAACCAGTTCTGTGTTGGTGCTTGTGCTAACCAGTCACATTTGCAGCACGTTCTTCGTTTGGTTCATTATTTGCGTTCATGTTGGATCAAAATGGGTGCTTCAGTTGGTGCTCTTACATTTCAGATAAGTACTTTATCTTTTAATAGTTCTTTCTAACATATATCTGCTCTATTTCTACAGAAAGTAGCGACAATTTAGCATTGGTGTCGAGCCAATCCTAATTCTGTAGGTTCCACGCTACGCGACAATGTTGTTTATTTCATCCCTTCATACTTACTTGCAGGGGGAGTACGCTCACATTTTACGAATTTCCTTTGAATTTACATAGAATCAATGGATGTCTGATTTGTTTCTAGCATTTGCTTGCAATAGCAGTGAAAGTAGAACTAACGACAGTGACGTCTCGCAATTTTAATATAGTTCAATGTCCTTAGCTTCCAATTCTGATTCCTATGACAGGGAAATACTACGTCTTTTTCTTAGCAGAAAGCATTAATTATTGCATCATTTGCGTCACATATACCTAATGGTTTATAAGCAAACATTGCTGAAGGATAAATTACAAGCATTCTTCAGCCTTGGCAGCCAACTGTTACTATTGCCTGTTTGATACTCACTCGCCAGCCCCTTCACAGCCGTGCATGGCTATTATAAGTCCATTATACTGAAAGTGATGTAATAACTCACTCACTAGCCATTTCACAGCCGGGCATTCCACGAGACTCGCCTTTTCAGTTGACGATGTTTGAGTCTCCTTTGGTGAGAATGGCTATTATAAGTCCATTATGTTGAAACTGATGTAATATTGTCCGATCCGTTTATCTCATAGAAGCTCTGCAATTATAAACAAGGTGCATAGACTTATCATCAAATTGAGTCATAACAGCTAGATTTTGACATTGGAGCCAGTGCAATGAAAAGCTCCTACTAACATATACTGTACCTAAATGTCGCTCAGATAAATAATGATTTCTTGGCTAGTACATTATCGATAAGTTGCAAGATATAGGGCCGCTGCTCTCGGGGCAGTTGTGTCTATTCAAAACCAATTTATTAACGTAACTATAGAGGAATGCCCCATTAAAATTTTAAAAATAGTATCAACATTCTTTGGTTATATTGGTAAAAATTAATACAATGGTTGCAAGGAGGCACCTGCCCAATGTTTAGACATGATCTAAATCGCACTACAGAGCCTGCTATGTGATTTTTGGGCTCGTGCATGAATGAAGCTAACTACTTTCGGCCAATGTGAAGCATGCCGGCAATGCAAATTTGCTCTAAGTGGTATAAAAAATTCCTCTGAGCAATACACTGCCATTCACTGCGTATTGCAACCTGGTAGTTCATGCTCAAGAGGCTTCACACAACCTTGAGGGTAGTAACAGTGCAACCCAATGTCTTTCAAGTCATTCTGTTCGAAATTTCTACCGGAAAATGACGGATAGAAGTAACAAAATACTAGTGAAACGGAATCCTATTTATTCACAAGCACTTCATTCCATGTTTGAAAAATAGAGTTGACAGAGTTCTTGTGGATCATAACAGTTGCCCTATTCTCTGAAACAGCTATAGCTAAAGAAATTGTGACATACATATAACAAAAGCTGATAGGATCTATGTTGTTAGCATGCTTCTTCTTCAAAATTCTTTATTCAGCTTTTTGCAATTCTAACTAGTAAGTTACTTTAAAGAGCACATGAAATGAAATTCTTTTCGCCTTCTATATCACAAACAGACACAAAAAAAGACATATTTGATGTTTATAAGTAAATATGATCCGCGAAAGTAATTTTAAATTAGTGTAAAAGAACGCGATTTTGCCCTTGCTGGTGGCTCTGCTAAAACGCGGCCAAATGCAAATGTGACGTCAGATTGTTTGTTGGTAAGACAGTACAGGAAAATGTCGAGTGACTGCGATGGAGTTGAACGTGGGAGAAAGAAAGACGGAGGAAGATACTGTGTAGCTGGCAGCCCAAGTCAACAGAGCTGCAGAAATAATAGTTATACTTCTGGCATTACGATGCATCAATTTCCTAAGGACAAAAAGCTACGGCAAGAGTGGGCCAGGTTTGTTAGATGGCATAGGCCCAACTACAAAGCTCAAAGCAGATATGCAGCTCTCTCCATTCATTTTGATGAATCAAGTTTTACGAGGCTGATAATAGCTCGCAAAAACGTCCGCTGGAGGAGAAATCTCATTCCAGGAGCTGTTCCAACAAGAGATTCTATCAATCTTTATTCGCCGCCAAATTTATCACAACGTGACAAAAGACAGGTAACTACATAATACATATGTACATACTTGATAAGGGAGTTTCCCTGAAAACCTGAGGGTATGACAACAGATCAAACTTGACTGTAACTCTAGTCTAGAGATTTGTTGATATACTAATACAATCTCCAGAACCCATAAATCAGCTCAATTATGATATGAATTTTTAGTACTATCTTGTTCAGTGCATTAGAATATATATCTATAGCCTTCAGTACTCTATATGTGCATTACTATTATTATGAGCAGTTCATCTTTTCTGGACATGCTCAAATACCTTGGTTTTGATGAAAGACCTTGCTTATTTATTGCCAGGATTGAACTAAACATTACAATTTGCACAACAAGTACATTAATTTATTTTGTGGTAGGAATAAGGCATAGACAAATCCAGAATTGAAATC
>OLMO02000231.1:4444311-4490255 GCA_900291935.2 Cassiopea xamachana | reverse complement strand
ACGATTCATACTATGTAGTAATGCAAGTATAAGTGCTGCTATTTGAATCCAAGCTTCATCATTTACGAATACTCTGCTTATAAGGAAAAATGAGGAAGAATTCAAATGCCAAATAGGAATAGATTTCATATGCTTTTTTCCCTGGACTTTAAAGATACTAAATACAAAGTAAAATATCATGCAAACCCTCTTCCTTAGACTGCAAGTCATCATCTTCATGTTTCACCACTGCAAAGAGAATCCAGATTGAAAATTATTAGCATCACACCGAAAATTAAGTCAAGAATTAATTAATGTCATAACCAATTTCACTAGGATAAGTCATTCTAAAAAATTACTTCCTAAAGGAAGAAATAGTTGATCTAAGTGGGAAATGGAACAAACAAATAGGAAACTTCCACAGTTCAAATATTGCATGCCCAATTATCAATTGTCATAGCTGCACTATCCATTGTGTTTATTGATAACTTTGTAGCTTGATTTCCAATAGGGCGATGATTCTAGGTTCCTACAAGATGGCACCATTCAAATAACTATTGAATGAATAATGATAGCTGGTTTGGAAACGTATTTTAATAAAAGTGGTAAAGAACTTTTCCAAGAGTCACAAAGTAATTCAATTTGCCAGACTCAAAACATTCATACATTTGTTGCCTATTGCCAAAAAGCACATTTTTGTATAATAAATTAAACTTTAGGCCAAACGTTAGGGCAAGTTCTGAAGAAATTTATGTCATCGGCAGAAGTTCAGGTGGAGCTGTTTCCATGTCCCAACTCCGACTGCAGTGATTTTTGTAGATTTTTGCTTATATTTCATCAAAATTTATTCATCTACCCAATTTGATCTAGGATATATTTTGCCTGATATTGAAACTAGAGGTGCCCAATTCTGATCTGAAATCAATCCAAATCTGAATCTATTGTGATCGGATTTGTTCAGATGTCGGAATAAAAAGTCCAATTTCAGATCAGATTGGATTGGAAAAGTTGTTTCAAAGTTTGATTAATTCGTATTGGATGTCAAATATCAAATCAGTAGAAAGGAAATTTGTTATTCATAATATATTGCATGATAGGATTCAGATTAGTAAAATTAGAAAAGTCTTCAAGCGTAAGCAAGTCACTTAACACCTTGGATTACAGAGATCTTGCTGATGTACAAAATACCAGGACGTTTTGATATGGCAAAAACTTTCTGTCTCTTAGAGGGAACATGCTCTTGCACTGGCTTCCAGATGCCATAAAATACGCTAACCACACAAAAATTGTAAATTATTAGAAAGCTGGAAGAACTTTCACTCCTATTCTCTCCAGATAACTGGGCACAGGACTATATAATTCTATCTCTCCTATTCAGGCACAGGACTGGGAATCCTAAAAGGATTGCATCTATGAAAATATACGTGAGCTACTAA
Organism: Cassiopea xamachana; assembly: GCA_900291935.2. Classification (NCBI taxonomy): domain Eukaryota; kingdom Metazoa; phylum Cnidaria; class Scyphozoa; order Rhizostomeae; family Cassiopeidae; genus Cassiopea; species Cassiopea xamachana. The sequence goes on along the minus strand of OLMO02000231.1, from coordinate 4,488,840 downwards.
GGCTCGATATAGTTTTAGTACTAGTGTTCACTAGTACTAAAACTATTTTGCTAACTTTAAATAAACCATTCTTGCTTTCGGATCAGATCTGATTTGGACAAAACAATTTTGGATTGGATTTGAATCAGAAGAGCTCGGATTGGATAAGGTTTCATAAGAAAGCCAGTTCTCGGATCATAAATGCTAATCCGATCCGATTCAAACTAACACCTCTAATTCGAACTATGCATTTTACAATTGCAATAACTAAAATTGAAAAATTTCGTTATATGTTCAAATAATAAAAAAGTGGAAAGGGTTGGAAAAGAGACTTATTTCATATAAAAGAGCCATGTCTAATGGACATTTATGTCAAAGGATTTGCACAAATCTGTAAGACGTTATTTTGAAAAATTGAAAAATGTAAATCTGGCTACTTGAATTTTGGGAGAAATCGCATTTTTTTTCATATATTTGCATGCCATTCCTAATTCTATTGTTTAGGTTTCACGTTATTTTGGCTGCTTAAGCCAATCTAATTCAACTTTCTCTGTTATTCTGAATTTTAATCCACGATAATCCATGCTTTGATTCCAAATTCCTTATCAATATATAATGCAGTTTTTGCATATAGCGTACGATTTTATCTTCTTTTGAATTTTTTACTTTTTCGACCATACATCAGCATGATATAGACTATCTGTTAATTTCATGAATAACTTGTTTAGTAAATCTCTGGCCAACAGTGCTATCAAAATGACTTTTTTCCTTTGTGGGCTTGAGTTATCCTTCGATAAAGTCTTAAAACTTTTGTTTTCTCTTTACCTCCAGCAAATGTTGGAGCGATTGCAGTTCTATAAAATTTCCTGTATTAGCTCATCTTATTAGCAGACAAAACTTGAAATTGCTTGAAGGAATAGCTACTAATTCCTACTTGAGATGAATGTGAAAAGCATGTAAACGTAACTTTTACGAGTGATCGCAACTTTTTGATACCGATAATTGTAAGAGAAGCCAGTATCTCACCATTGTCTCACCAGTAAATCACCAACGTATCAAAAATTAGGAACTAAATTAAGAATTAATTGCGGAACATGTTAAGATCTGCTATTGTGAAAAGTTTTCCAACTGCAATACCACAAATTGAATGTTGAGAATCTTGTTGGTGAAAAGTTTGGCACCAAGTGCAAGCCTAAACATCTGTTGTATAAATCTCATACTGGAGAGAGAATTGATGGCAGTAGCCTGTAAGCTTAGCACAAGTTGGAAAGAGGTGAAATTTCGTAAAAAACTCGATAGTGTCAATGTGACATTGAACCCATTCTTTTGAATACATTTGCGATTGAGAGGAACTTGCAAAATCTCTTTTTATCATGAGAGACAGTTTACAAAATCAGGACAGACAAGTGCTTCTATATTGAATACCAAACTAGTGCTGGATAAACTGCTTACTGAGACTGAAAAATAAGATCTCCTTGTCCAAAACTGTCAGTTCTTCATAACTGTGACATTTTTCTAACTGAGCTTCATTTACCTGCATATTTCACACAAAAGGTGTCATTACTATTTTTGAATGCTGTGGAAAAATCGAACCTAGAAGGCTTCTTGAACCTTCTTCCAACACTGCGTGAAGATTTCAACCAGCATAATATGAAAACTCTAAGCAAATTTGAAGTTAGCAAAAGGAACGTGACATTGATAAGCCATCCAGTTAAAATGAAAGTACAGTATTGAAACTAATGACTGAAGATGGTACAGAAGGTATACTAATGTAGTGTGCCAGGGAATAGGGAGGTTCAGTTCCAGTGAAAGTACTCGTATGAGTTAAACCGTCACATAGCTCTTCACTTGAAATCGTACCGCTACTACCTGTGTCAAGATATTTCTACCTATAAAACAATCTCTAGATTTATTGAAATCAATCGATCTGCGACTATATCCAGACAATTTAGAGGCTGGTAAGATATTAGAGGGTCCCATCGTCCTTTGAAGATAAATACAAAGCTTTTACTATTTCTCCCAAAAGCCAGTGCTTTCTTTTACTGAACTTTCGCTATCATGAGTGAGGATGAATCGCTATCCGAAATTGGCTGGGGCAAGAATGGTATTTTATTACAGTAAGAAAAAGCCGCAATATTCTTTCGACATACTTAAAAGCTTTTTTCGTCAGACACTCGCCAGAGTATTAAACGCAGTGGCATACTGTCAGGGTATGCAAAATATTCAGTGAATAACCTGCGATATCAGAAAAATAGTTGTTTGAAAAAGCTTATTCCTTTGAAGCCTAAAATTCCATATAGTCATTCATTATTGTATAAACGTTTCACGTTAGACTGTCATCATTAAGAGAAATGCTGCGTAGGAGCAATGTATCACTTCTTATTCTCTCTATTTTGCTATAACAGTGGTTATGTCATGCAATAAGCGGTGAATCTCTGCTGTCTAACTTCAACCAGAGAGTAGAATTTTAAGATGAGTTGGTCAATCAGCCAGCTACATAGCAGAGAGTAAGCTACGAAAACTTCAGCTTCAATTCCTTGATAGTATGTTGCTGAGCGGTCTCGTTTAGGGCATTATAATGTCAGCCAAAACCACCGACAGCTGTTCTGAAGTAAAAACATGACGTAATTTCGCTGAAGAGACCTGGGAGACAAAAGAGACACCTTACAACCATTCATCATTCTACGGACGTAAATTTATTTTTATGCGTTAAAATATGTCGGCCATCATTGGTTAGAAAACCGAATGCAAAAGGTGTGATGTGTGGCTTCAAGTCTATAGCTATTTGAAGAATGTCCGAAAGGCGATTCCTCTGAAGCCGTTTTCTGAACATACTGTTTCTACGTTCATTACAGCACGTTCTGAAAGTTGAAGAAACTCCAATTTTTGTTCGTGACAACATTGAAAGGCCTACCATGGATAACGAGAAGTGTGACAAGTCTACCTGAAAATAAACTTCCGTCTATTCGACTTCACAATTGTTTTTGCATTACAATTCCAAAACTTCTCAACTGCCTCTTAACAGAGATGTACCAAGAAACTGGCTGTGTCCGAGGGGGGTTGTTTTGACAACTCAACCAACTACTAGTAGTAACAGTACAATGCTACTAATGACAAAAGGTCACAGACTAAACCATAGCCACTTCTCTTGCAGATATATATTTCGGTTAACCTGTAGGTCAATATCCGAAGTTTCATACTCTGATGAGTGTTGGATAAAAAAAGCTTTTAGGTATTTCAAAAGAATGTTGCTACATTTTCGTGCTGTAGTAAACTTTTGTAGTACCAACAGACTATTTAAGAATGGCATTCCGGGTAGCAAGAATGTTGTTGAGTTATTCTTGTCATGTTTTAATAACTTTAGTCCTTCTTTTTACCATGGAATATAAGCTCTATGAAAGCATCTCCATTTAGTCGCTATCCGTTTCTAGTACGTTTCGAGAGGCTTATTATGACCGGGTGGTTTCACGACAACAGCTCTTAAATATGCCCTTACATTGTGTTCCTTTCCGAGACAAATGGCTGCCATTGCTTATGAATTTGCATATGTATTTTGATCAATAAAATCAACTTCAATCTCGTTCTGCTTAGTTAGAGATTTGCTGCGAAAGCCTTATTGGACGGCTTTCCGAGTACGTGTTTTACCTCTCAAAATGCGTAGATCGATTGCACAGTGGAGAACTCGTATGTGTACTTGCACTGGATCTGAACCTCCCTAATTCTTCGAAGATAACGACAAAATACTCAGAGCAACAGCTTTAACAAAATTATCAGAGAAATATTTGATAGACTTGCTTGCAAATAATTTTGAGTGTGAGCGAGACGTGAGACAATTTAGTCATTTTGCCACAGTTGCAAAAAAGGCCGGGTGATAGGCATACGACACAATATTACTCTGTACCAAGACATGTAAGCGGTACTTCACCAATAATGAAAAGAGTTCAAAAGCACCTCATTAGTACGTGAAGAGAAAAGAACCATGCAAGAAAAAGAAATGCAGAAACAACGAACAGACAACTGTTCTTTCGAAAGACAAATATCAGGAAAAATTTGCTCATTGGATGTACAACATAGGACAGGCCTTTCACAAATATCAATGAACTTGAACAGTCATAAGCCAAAAGAAGTGATACAGAACATATAGTCAACATACAATCTTGTCGTAGATTCAAACTCATTACAATACTAGATGGAATCGACTTATGTTAGTTTAAAGTAGCAGAGGTAGCGTGAAAACATAAAATGTAGAAATAGGAACGAAGTGTAAATTTATGACCAAAAATGAGATTTCCCCTAGATTCAAGCAGCCAGAGTTACGTTTCTAAAAATGGTTTGAATGTCAGACAGAATACGGAGTAGACGAATATATTTGATATGCTCTCAGCTATCAATGCTCTATAGCGAACTTGAGATGCTTTCACATTCTAAAAAATGCTTGCCCCTGTGATGAGTTATTCCTTCACTTAGTCAAAGACAGCAAAGACATGAAGAAGCTGTATGCATTCGTCATGGTGGTCTAAGGAAAATCCAAACTTTTCTTAGGTAAGTGGAAAGAAAGGTAATAACCAAACAATTGGTCTCCTTGACTTATCGCACAACATACACAGCATATTCACACACTGTAATTGCTCAAACATCATGCACATCTCTACTCTAGCAACATTAACTTTCTGGAGACAACATCCTCTTAAATTTGTAGCTGCTTTTGGCACTATTCACCACGGTTCTACCAGATAACCGCTACTTTAGCTAATGCTGCAATCAAGAGTGAGAATGCATTGGTATCTGACCTTGAAATGGAAAAGACAAGCAAAGCTATTAACTGCATCTATGATAAACAGTGTGTAAACCTTTGATTGCGAGCAAAGGAAGCAAAGCTGGCAGTAGCAGAAACAGTACAATGTGAAAAAGTGTAATACAAATACGGCAATTAAGATGCTAATGAAGGAAAAACTGAATAACATTCCGATAAGAAAATGTGCTCAACAAACTGACAAATACTGTGGCTATAGGCGGAGTCAAACAACAAAACTGTCGCAAGCTATAGGTAGTCATCAATCAAGTGACATTTGGGACAACCAAAAGAGAGAAAAATTAAAAGTGAAGTGAATAAAGGTGTAAATTCAAAGTCTATACTGATCTCACACAGTATACTCCGTGTAATCCGGCATTAGATACTCGAGAAATCATGATAATGTGGATTTTTTCAAAACTCTTAAATTTTACCAAGTAAAGTAAATTGCTTAATATAGTTTTTGGAGAGGTTTTCCATCAAATAATAGTTCCTACCATTTTGGAAATCAACAAAATGTTAAAAAATTGTAAAAAAAACTCTCTTCTAATGGTTATTTCTTACATACTCAAATAACTGACAGCCATTTTTGTGCATAAAAATGTTTGAATGGTTTCACCAAATAAATATAACTTCCTTGTTTCAACTCCAATCATAACTATTAATGAGAATATCATAGAAATACGAATGTAGGTCGTAGGAAATGGCTCAGTTTGAAATTTCTTGGTTTGAGTAGTTTCAAGCTGTACATATATAAATTCAATGTATTCTCCATTAAATGTTTGAAAAGTTGGTCTTCATTTGTATTTCGATTATACTGTATATACTGTATTTTACATTTTCAGCACATTGAAACTTACTTGCATTCTGTTGCGACAGCTCTTTTACCTTTTCACGAATTTCAGTTTGAGCATGTCCACTCAAAACATGACTTGCAAATTCTTTGACTTTCTTCACTACGTTCCCAAATTCCTCAGATGGGCATGACTGGCTTCTTGCATGGGCAGAGAAAAACTCTTTTTCTATGGACAAGAGATCAGCTATCTCTTTACTTGACATTGAACTTGATGTTGTAGCTCTCTGGCCCAGTTTTCCACAATGTTTCACTAAATTTAAGTCTGAATTTTGCAAGACAAACAATATTGTGTTTAAGTCCCATTGCTGTTCACTGCCAGCTTCCAGTGCTCTTTTCACTTTCGAACTCATGGTGGTCTTAATGACATCTGATAATTTGTCTAGAAGATCTTGCCCACTGGAATTGTTGCTTTGCCATGTCTGATCTGGATACTTTTCATTCCACTGCTCAATGAAATGTATACGCAAATGCTTTGGAATAACCTCCTTTAAAAGATCTTTAACCATAAAGAAATTTGCTACTTCAATAGAAACTTCTAACTCGGGCTGATACTCTACAAGGACAAATTCAAGTTTGTCACAGGTAAGGAATTTTCCCAAAAAGCCCTGGGAAGGGGCATATAAAGTTTCTCATCTATTATATACTGAGTTTTTCAATCAAGAAGACATACTAATTGCAATTTTCTCCTAGCAGTTATAGTTCTTTTATTGTATGTGTTCTAACCACTGGAAGTAGAACTTACCCTGCGTTGTAAGAGGACCTTGATTTGACAAACAATGATGCTGAGCTGAGAAAGTTTCGAGAATATCCTCATCCTTAGTTAATAGAAAGCACTATGTAAAACTGTTTGACACTTGATACAATAGCTTGAAAAAGTTCAGTAAGTTAGCAAATATGTAGCTCTATAAAGAAGTAAAATAATTGAGGATATACACAATATTTATAGAGTAATGCAAAAGTATGTGACAAGAACACGACACCCATTCATTTACTTCACAGATGCAACAGCCAATAAAATGTTGTATATACAGTTCTAAAATTTAGAAAAGTGAGAAGAGATGAAGAAAGCTAAGAAAAACATCTAGGAAATCTCAAATGAGGCTTGTTTCATTGCCAGCTCGGGGTTATTGTTCGAAGCTCATATTAGTAACATTTTCTATTTTTGATAAACATGCCTCACATACTGAAAAATTTTCAAAATACTTGAAATACACACTTCACCTCACAAGGAGATATGACTTTGATAGGAACCATAGTTAAAAGGTGTCTTAATTCATTGATTTTTCCAGCAAAGCAAATGGCTGTGGAAGAATATGTTACAATATACCACGAAACGATTTCATTCTGAATAAAATTCATACCTCAATATGATACTCAGTATATTATGATTGCGTGACTGCTCTCAGGGCTAATAGGTCATAGGTTGTAAAATGAATGGGTAGTTGAAAAGAAGAAGTACATCAACCGGAAGATATGTTTGAATTAATTACATTGCATAACTAGCCAACAGGAATTGTCAGGATTGAGAGACTCAGACTAATTTTTAAACTACTACATGAAACAAAGACATTCAAAACACCAGTGTCAATGATTTACCTTTCAAGCTATCAGTGACTTGGCTTCCCCTTATTTTCCTACTTTTCTCCTTATCCTCCAGTTGCTTACGTTTAATGTTCATCTTCCGCTCCATGGGTGAATTGTCAATGTCATCAATTTCTCGTAATGATTTTTCATCAAAGATATTCATTTGTTTGATTTCTGCTACAATGTCCTTATATTCACCAGATGGGCATGACATCCTAGCAGGAAATAAGCTTTCTATTTCCCTGAGATGTTGTATATCTTTACTGGCATTGACAGCAGTGTTACTCTGATCTTCGATCAACTCAAGATTTGAGTCTAGTAAAACAAATGATAATGTGGCAAAGTCCCATTGCTTTTCGTTGCCAGATTTCAATGCTCTTATCTTATCTCCATTATCTTTATTGTGTATGACTGCATCCGATAATTTCTTGACTATACTTTCCCCACTCATAGTGTCACTCATCCATCTCCGATCTGGATACAAAAGGTTCCATTTTTCTATGAAATATCTCCTCAAACAATCTGTAATAACGTCCGAAAGCATTTTTTTGATTTTCACACAATTTGCTTCATCAGTGGGCAATTGCATATTGTGCTTAGAAGCTAGAATGATATGATTAATTCAATCATAAATAAGGCAAGGAGATATTGTCTCAAAAAATTATGTCTACCCAAACCAAGTTGAAAATGTGTGAAAAGGGAATCAATTCTCCTATTGATAATACTATAGGCTGTACTAATTATATACTGCATTTCTGGCAATATTTGTTGCTTACAATTCGCCTTTTATCGCATATGGTGTGAAATGCAATCTAACTTGTCGACTGCAACCTTGGCAATGCATATATAAATGATCCTATAAATAAAGAAACTCAAAACATCAACTTGGATTGGAGGTATCGGGAGATGTCTAGCCTTTTCCTAAAGGATGGAATATCTACCCTGGCTGAACCACTGAATTGCTATTGTCAGCTGCAATTTTCCCAGAAATGCAGAAAATGCATATCATTGCTCCTATCTACAACAGTGCACTCACTAATGAGGCAAATTGCGCACTATATGTTTGAAGCAAGAAATGCGACACAACTAATAAGTTTGATGTGCTAATTAGAATGAAGAAAAGATCTAACTCAACAAAATGCAACCAAAAGCTAATTTTATACAAGGATACTTACTCCCAGTCCTAGATTGTATATGCTTTTGAATTAGCCCCCCAATGTTAGTTTTAGTCAGAAAGTCTACTTATTTGTTACGAGAAAATGTTTTTTTCTGTTATTAAACCAACTGCTAACTTCGTATGGCTTACTTTAGAATCTTTTTTGTCTAATTCATTCTTCAATATTTCAAGACGCTTTTTGGGTCATTTAACGACATATTTTCCAGGCACTACCAAACCGTCCTCCAGCAAGTGTCGGGCTGGATGACTGAAGAACTAACTCAGCAGTATATTAGAGAAGTTTTAGGAATTTTTGCATTCGGATAGCGTAGTCTTCTAGCCTGGGATTCATTTCGTTGCCATTTGACTGATGAAGTGAAAGGGTTGCTGCAGAAAGGCCTCATTGATCCAGCAATTGTACCTGGTGGTTGTACTAAATTTATTCAAGCGCCTGACGTCTCAAGGAACAAGCCAATGAAAGAGCTGCTCCTTGAGTGCTATGACTCGTGGCTTGCTGGTGATGATCATCAATTGACACCCCAAGGAAACATGCTTCCTCCATCACAAAAGATCATGATAAAGTGACTCGTGGCTTGCTGGTGATGATCATCAATTGACACCCCAAGGAAACATGCTTCCTCCATCACAAAAGATCATGATAAAGTGGGTACTATCTGCTTGGAAGAAACTTCCAAAAGAATTGATAGAAAAGTCATTTCTGTCTTGTGCTCCAAGTGCAAACTTGGATGGGTCGCAAGAAGAAAGCATCGCCTGCATCAAGCATGGGCCATGCCAGGAGTTACTACAGCATCTTAAAAGCTATGATAGAGTGACGACCAGGTAAATCACTTAGAAGATATTCAGGACGAAGACGTTGAAATGGAGGACCGAACTGAATTGCAAATTGACAAAGACGATGTTTTAATAGATATATAGATTGTAATAGAGATTGGTTATCTTTATAACGTTTTGAAAAAACAAGATTTTGTTCTCAATTTCTTCAGTTTTGAATAAGCCCCCTCACGAATTAGCCCCCTTCTTGAGCATCGAGTTTTGAATAAGCCCCGCTGGGCTTAATCGAATTTTTACGGTAATTTGGAGATTTGCACGCGCAGCGGGCTATATAGAATAGCTATGACGCTTTACGAAAATGCCTTAAAAATTGTTTTTAGACAGGAGTGCTTGACCCCAGTCCTCCATTGTATTTCCTTTTATACCTTTGAAGCAAAATGTGAGTCTCTACATTAATTCATCGTTTCACATATTATGAAGTCCTGATGGTGAAAACCTACATGACCACTTAAGAAATGTGGGGAACTGTTGGAGAAGGAGCAACGCAACACATTGAATTTTCTAGATGTTGTGATGGAGAAGGAGGTTACAGCATTTCTTACCAGCATTTACACGTTGGAGTTCCTTTAGGCGAACGGCAAGAAAGATTAGCCTTACTAAAACCTGGCACTTGCGATTTGCTTGAGCTCAGATCTCCTTTCTTGTACTGATCTAAAACTAGCCAAATTTGCAGAAGAGAAAACATTTGGTTCAGAGAAGTGCCAAGTATACCTAAATCACCCTAGATTGATAATGTTTCATCAAAATTTGAAAATCAAATTAGTAAAGCAATTAAATCTTGTTTCTATGCTGTGAAGCCCTGCGTTGCTTACAACACTAGAGTTATGCTACCATCTCCTAAAAAGGATAGCGTTCCTACCACACCAACAAGGTATGTAAGTTATGAATTTTCGCGCCGATGTGAAACTCGGTAAGTAGGACGCACTACACAGAGGAAAGTAGACTGAATAAATCGACACATCCCCTCAAGTATCAGGAAGAAAAGTATTGCTACAAGAAAACAGCCAACTTTTATGTGCGAAAACAGCAATTCTGAAATTAATTGAGTCGGCCATAGGACAACATCTTATTACAAATCCAGAATGCGCCAAAACATACACAAACGATATTTTTCAGATCACTGGGCAAGCAAGAATGTCTTTCCATTTATGTATTTTGGAATCCCTTTACATCAAGACTCAAAATTCTTTCTTGTGCAGACAAAGAGTTCCTCTTCTTACTGGATCTCTTCAAGTGAACAATGGTGAATATGTCCCAATTGGCGACTCTTGGGGCCAATTAGATGCATCCTATCACATGTAACCGCATCTTGCTATATATCTCGGTTAACCTTTCGGTCTGACGAGTGTCAGACGAAACACGGTTTTAAGTATGTCAAAAGAATGTTGTCGCTTCCTCGTGCTGTGATAAAAAATACAGTGTTCCATCATAGCCATCATATCAGGTCCGCGGAAAGTGGGAGGGGGCGGGGGCCACTGCCTCCAATGATCACCTAGGCTATATATCGAAGTGCTCTAACCTGCGATTTCAATCAAATTTAGAGTTTTTTCTTCTCATTCATTACCAGGGACTAACAACCTTCATTGAGCCCAGGGCTACCTTAGAGTCACCAAATAATACGGGTATCTTTTAAGAACCTTTACCATGTTAGGCCAAGTCCACATAAGGGTCTAGTGTTTTTCTACAGCAAGGATTGATCTGTTTGCCTCTTGATGTCCTAAGCACTAACCAATTTGCAGGAATAGTCTTTTCACAAGTAAGTTGGTCCAAAGATGGAGATATGGGGGCTTGCCACAGAACATGATTTGATGCAACACACTTCAAAACGCCGGAAAACACTTTTCTACACAATATAGTGCTCTCACTGCCATGATATTCATGATGAGAAGAAGAACAACTGATCCCTCAACCTGGTTTCATGTAGTTTTGAAGATTTCAAATGAAAAAAAGAAAGCTGCTCCAACGTTTCTATGTTATTGTTGTATCCATTGGCATGATTGGATGCATCAACCAATGGACAGAAGGATGACGATCTAAAGCAGAAGTTTCAAGCATAAAGCTCGCAACGGGTCGGATCTGGCCTGCCATGATCTTTAATGTAGCTCTCAATGAATTTTTAGTATACTGAGAACTAGCGAAATTTTTCGCCTATACTAGATGGCAATAAAAGCGCTGGTTCCCCCAGTTTTGCTATTGTCTAGCATGCCAGATAGGAAATATCCAAGGAGTTACATATATTCTAAAATACTTATTACCAAGCCATGGCACTCTTCTTGACCTCGATCAACAGCCTACCTCGCCTACATGAGGTTCTAAATTGTTTTCATGGCCCGGGGCCTAATTAAATTTGACATCCCTGATATAAAGCTTCAGGAGAAATATGACTTTTAAGAACAATGTCCAGACAACTGGACCACAATACCTCAACTCTTGCTTCGCTGCTAAGTGAGAAAAGGGCTCACAGGGCCAATCGCCCAGAGTAGCAATTTTTGAGGATGGCCTGAGGCTACCAGCTCAAACAAGATAGCATAAATGTTGAATTAGTATACTTTTGCACTCTGCTGGTATATATTTGATTACAATGTATTTATATATTCAGGGTTCGGCAAATCAAAATGTCCAAAGAGCCATTTCAACCAATTTTACACTGAAAGAAAAAACTGGGAACTTTAATGACAAGGGGACAAGATTTTAATCCAACAGTCGGAAAAACTCACAAATATGCCTTGTACGAGTAGCGGATCCAGGACGTAGCACACACCTTACGTACGGCAGTCAGAAATTATCAACCTGAGCTTTTTAACACAGTCTTCATCAAGAAGTAGATACAGGAGTTGACACATGCTATATTTAAAGGTAGTAAAGCAATCGGTGCTGGCAGTTTCAATTAATCTCTCTTTGAAGAGGTAAGTAATTTTTTGTATTGTCTGCTTGCCACTCCATATATGGGATGTTCAGAGGCATTATATTTGATTGTGTGACATGCCTTATCGATTGTGCAGCAAAGAGACTTTATTGTTGAGCCTGTCATGTCTTGTTTCATGATCTATTGTGCGGCATAATTTACAATGGTAAGGCAGCAAAAATACATTGTGCGGTAGAGCGAGACGATTGTGCGGCATTCAAATGTTTGAAAAATAAATGCGGCAATCTTTGTGGGTTGAAAATGCGTGGTAATCGGGATTGAAGCCCTGAGATATATTCATATATTCATATTTTATACACAAAACCCTTCAGCACAAGTACAGAAAAAAGAAATCTACGAACTAAGTTATATATATCGAAAAGTAGCTATTAAATTGGATAATAAAAGCAAAACCTATTTAGCGTGCTGTACTTCCATGGGGTTGTGTTTAGTTATGTCTTGCTCTTTATATACAATTTCAGTTGCCTTTTTAAAGAATTTATTATTGGCAACTCACGCATGTCTCTAGGCGTATTCTTCCATTCCTTAAGAGCTGAGTAATGGAAGCTTTTTTAATAGCGTTCAGTCGTATGTATAGGAATTTTAAAGATTTTGGCTATTTCTTGTATTGTAGGTTGAGACACTAGACCTTGGTTTCTACTTTTCTAGGAAGCTATTTGGGCAAAGTTTGTGTATGATTTTATAGGTCATAACATTCCTATCAAAGCAAATTATGTTTTCTACATTCATCCCAGGACATAACCAAGTATCTTTAATTTTGGCGTTCCTGATTATTTTGAGAGCCCGTGTTTGTAGTCTCTGAAGGGCAGCCAGTTTTGTTCTCGAAAAACTACCCCAAGCAACATCACCATAGCGTAATTGACTTTCAACTAATGCATAATAGACAAAGGAAAGTTGTGACTGAGGCAGTATATTTTTCAATTTCTTTAAGGCCCAAGTCCTAGAGTTAATTTTGTCCATTGTACTGTTGAATCGTGCTTCCCATGAAAGATTTTCATTAGCAATCAATCCTAGGGACTTTGCTTATTCTACTCCTTTTATGTTATGGTTATTAAGCACCAGGCTCTCAGAGAGGCTAGCGTGTTTGCTTTGAGTGGATGTCCTATTATCATAAATTCGGTTTTGTGAGGGTTCAGACTGAGTTTATTAATTCTCATCCACTCAGAGAGATTTAGCATCTCCTGACTTGCATTATCTATCATTCTCTGTATGTCAACAGATGCAATTGTTACATTTGTGTCATCTGCATAGATGCTACTTCTTGAGTATTGAAGGCTATTTTCAAAGTCATTAAGGTAAATTGTAAATAGAAGGGGCCCCAAGCAAGATCCCCGAGGTATAACGCATGTGACTTTCCTTTGTTTTGACTTGTTCCCATTTAAAGCACAAAACTGGGTTCTGTTTGATAGATAAGATTCAAACCAATCACCTGTTCGGTCTACAATACCATAAGAGTTGAGCTTCTTTATAAGTATGTTATGATCAACAGTGTTGAACGCCTTTCTTAAATCTAGAAATATGGCAAGGTTCATTTTGCTGTTATCCATATTTTCCTGCCAGTGATCAGTGCTGCTTATTAAGGATGTTGTTGTGGAATTTAGTTTACGAAAAGCAACTTGATTGAATATTGCTGGACGTAAGAAACTCGGATAATTGGTCATGTACCAGTCGTACTAACATCCTAGCGAATACTAATATAACTGAGATAGGCCTATACTTATTTAGGTCTGACTTAGATCCTGACTTATGAATCGGGGTAACACTTGCTGTTTTCCATACATCAGGAAAAATCCAATTTATTACTAAGGAGTTGAAAATGCACATAATGGGGTAGGCAATGAATTTCGCAGCATCTTTTGCCAGCTTTATGGTAACTTTATCTGGACCTGAAGCTTTTCCATTCTTTAGCCGCCAGATAGCATCTAAAACATATTTCGTATTAATTGTATTCAAAGTCATTTTATTATTGTCAGAGATGACATACTTCATGAAATCATCATATGGCTTTGAGGTTATTTTTTAGCCAAGTTTGTTCCAAAAGAAACAAAATGATGATTTAATGCTTCAAGCAAATCCGAATCCTTTGTCAGGACTTTCCCACCCTAACTAATCTTGGAAAGCACCGTAGATTGCATATCTTTGTTAAGGACTTTGTTAATAGTTCTCCACATCTTTTTAGGATCCCCTTTACTGTTTTTGACTATTTCTTTATACTGATCCTGAACAGCATTTCTTATTAACTTAGTGACTCTGTTTCTTTGCTTGGCATTTGAGGACCACATTTCAGGAATACGAGTAGCTATTCCTTTGAGTCTATCTCGTGTCTCCACTGCCTTCCTTTTATCTGGGATAAGCCAAGGAGCAAACTCTGTTTTAACCCTTGGATTTTTAATTGGAACATGTGCATTTAGGACAGAGCTAAATATATCCTGAAATGTGTTCACCATACCCAATGGATCATTGGCATAAGTATTCAGGATGGTTTTCCAATCTATTTGTTTCAGGTCTTCTTGGAGTAGAGACTTATCATAATTTCACATATTACAAATTTCGATTATCTTCGGCGGTAAAACTGGATTTTTTATTCGCTCAACATTTATCTTCATTATATCTTCATTATACTCTATATCAAATAGTGGTCCACCATCCCAGTTTCTAAAACATCAGTCTTATGAATATACCTAGCATTTGAAGTGGAGAAATTGTCTTTCAGCGATTTACATATTCTTTTGTTGCCATTATCACTAGTCTTTATAGCTACCCTTGTGTAGCTTTTATCAATTTATATGTTTTTTCTCTAATTTATGCGTTTGTTTCAGGAAATGACTTCGAACAGCTCTATAGACTATTTAAAAATTGAAGAACAAAAGCGACTTTTCTTTATTTATTAGTACTTTTGGAATAGCTGCTGAGTCGCTTGGGCCTACGAAAAGACTCCGTCCACATACTGAACACAAAAGTTAAGAGTAATTGTACAACTCTTGAATTTGACATAAAGGCCAATTACTTAGGCCTAGAAAGTCTCTTGGTAAGAAATTAACAAATTTTTTAAACAAGTTTTAGCTTTCTCTAAAGTTTTAAAGAAGTGGAAATTTTCACAATGAACTGCTTCCGCTTAAAGCAATCTCAAGACTACTAACTATAGAAAATGAACAGTAGATCGTATCAAAAAAACGTTTTTGGCCTTAGCTTTGCATGCAGCTGTTAAGAATACCATAATTCACCTCCATTTATATCCATTTATATCCATTTATATCAAATTAAATAGCCAGAACTGCAATGAGTAGGAGATGTCTGTTAAAGCTTTTAGTCATATGCACAGCATTGCAGAGAATTCAACTTCAACGTCGAAAGTACTAAAGTTTTTCTACCAATTTTCCTGCAACCTTGGTGTTCAGCAAATGCTCATAGTTTATGGATTTCAAAAATATTGCTTCTTCTTGTTTATAATGCAAGACTATAATAAAAACTGTAAAATTTACAGCCACTTTCTTCAACTTGATACTGGCTTAAAGAGGATACCTTAAAATAGGGATCGGAAAATTTTTCAGCTGAGGGAGCCAATAAAGCGTCGTGTTTGTAATGTATTCTCATGAGAGCCAAATAACACTCTACAACAGTAAATGCAATTAAATGAATGTATCTTATTAAATAAAGCATGTTTTGCAGCGAATGCCGATGGCATAACCCATGATGTCATCGAATTTGAAGAGTTGTCAGCTAGAGGCGTTCTGTGAGCCAAAGCGCAGGACACAGTCATCAAAAGACCCTTATCTGTCTCCGAAGTCATAAGTTCCCAACCCCTGCTTCAAATCAAGCATAGGGAAACTTCTTTCTTATACATGCTAAGTTTTGTTTTCATCGAAGGCCGCAGGCCATACACAGAATACGCGTGATAACAAATTATGCGCATGCGCAAATGCTTTTACAAGAAATAGGTATGTCAAATCTCTCCAAGAGCATTCATGTTATGTACCTGGATCACAAGGCTTTCAGATGCTACGTATTTTCCTTAAATTGTGTTCATCGTGGTCTAGTATTGGACCAAAGCTCAAGAATATTCTTCAAATAATTCCTCATGATTTTTTGCGTGCAGCTAACAAATTTCAGCCATATTGTAGGAAATACCCTTGTAAACCTTGATGAAACATACTGCACGGTGTTCTTTTACGTTTGGAATAACTCCTTATCACAAAAACCCAAATTTCAAAAGTGTTAAAAACTTTATTGATTCACAAGATGAGGGCATCAAAAATTCTTCGCAAGCTTGATTAATACTTATCGCCGGCCGTAGATTGCCAATGCATGCGTTGCAATATCAAACAACGTGTTTCTTTCAAAGTTTCATTAGGTTTAACTTTGAATGCTTTAATAGAACGGCTCTAGCTTTCTACAGTATGTTGCTGTATTAAGCTCAAAAACAATAGAGACTGATTTTCATATGATTGAGCGAAAGTATCATATCTTCACCTGTAATAACCTAGCTAAGGTGGTAGTTAGGCCAAACAAATGTTATGACACTCAAGTAGAGCCCCGTTTGTTCAAACATTTTAGAAATTTGCATTTGCCTCAATATATCCTTCGAAAAATTGAATATAAACACAATACAGCCAGCCTAACCAGTAAAGTGATAAGGCGATGCAAAATGTAATTTCTGGTATATCAAATAAGTTTTAAAATCATGTGGACTCTCTCTAATATAATAAAAACATTTTTAAGTTTTGATCCATAGTAA
Source organism: Cassiopea xamachana (assembly GCA_900291935.2). Classification (NCBI taxonomy): domain Eukaryota; kingdom Metazoa; phylum Cnidaria; class Scyphozoa; order Rhizostomeae; family Cassiopeidae; genus Cassiopea; species Cassiopea xamachana. Next base: position 4,471,960 of record OLMO02000231.1, on the reverse strand, counting down.
TATAATATTCTATACAAATGTGCATTAGTGTCACGCTGACAATTAAGTACAAGAGATTAAGCCTTTTAAGCCTTTTGTGAACCATAAAATCAACAGTGATTTCAACAAAGGGGACTTCACCCTGTTGAGCTCACATAGAAGTTATTCTTGTTGATACCGCACGGGTGTAGATCTTTTAGGAGACTGGTTGTGGTTCCCATTGACAATGACCAAGAGAATATTGAACCAGATATCATATTAACTTCCAATGCAAAATTAAATTTTTGCCATAAATTTTGAAAACTTTCCATGAGATTTTAAAACTTTTTTCCTGATACCTGTCGGCCATTGTACTTAACAACAACAAAGAGCCAATAGCATTCCCAGGCACATAAATTAGTATTATTTATGCCAATCTCGGCTAATGCACATTAAGAGTGTCTAGAAATAGTGTCTGATTAACTTTGGCACGCAGGAATTCAATACTATAACAATGAGCAGATGTAATTACTTACTTAGTTGAGGAGGAGAGACAGACTGCATGTTATCTTTCATCTCTCTATTGTATTGACATGACCTCATATCATACAATAGTATAAGTTATTGTAAAGAAAAACATTTTTAAGAAAATTTGGCTCAAATCGCCAACATTCTTAGAATATCTTAACAAACTCGCATTGCTTAATTTCTAAAATTCAGTTTATTTGCTTGCCAAAAGTCAACATTACATCATTATTTCATCCAAACTGTTATCAATAGAATTTAGATTAGAGTTCGCAAGATTAGAACAGCAAGGGTAACCTATTTTAGCTGGTTTACATTATTACAAGTTGGGGAAATCTTAAGAAAAAGTCTCAGGCTCAATTTCTGGAGAAGTTAAGTGAATTAAAGCTCATGCAATAACTTAGATTTCCTATTGAAAAAGCATAATTTATGCATGACTACAATAGAAGTGCATTGGATGTATTTCCACACAATTCTTTATGAATTAGGAAACTTAAGACATCATTTATGATAAGTGGCATGGATGGGGGCAAGAGGGTGACGGCTCACCCCAATGATGAAAACGTTAGTGCCCTAGAAACACTTAATTCTGCAATGAAATCAATACATTGGAAGGTAGCTTTGAAATAGCAAATACCTTTGTCTGTCTAAAAAGGGCGTATCTTTATGACCAAAAGGCCAGTTCTCTAATATTGAAAGGGTGTGGTCAACACCAGTGATTTGCCAAGACACCTGTTGGAGGGGCGTTCTGACCAATTGACTAACTATTGTTACTAACTTGTTACTAAAAGAAAAACGTCGCAGAAAATACTGTGGCCAACCCTCTAGCTGCCTGGCTAACTCTCGGCCAACTTTCTTGCAAATTTGAGAATATTGGGGATTTGGCACATCCCCAATTGGCACATCCCCAATTGGCACATCCCCAATTGGCACATCCCCAATTGGCACATCCCCAATTGGCACATCCCCAATTGGCACATCCCTGGTCAGAATATTTACACCCATCCCTATTTTCTCTTCCTAGGTGCCTGAAGCCAGAAGCACACTAGAGCTTCCTGCTCAGCAGAATGTCACTTGTGCCTGTGAGCCTAGCAGGAAACTCCAGAGTGCGTTGAGCATTTTGAAGCCTTTCCGTCATTCATACCTGCTGATACAAATATTCACCATGTTGAATAATTTCCTCCACGAACGACGATCTCCTTCAAGTGTGAGCTGAACAAAAGGAGACAGCTTAAGAAAACTCAGCAAAGCGCATGCATTTCAAAGAAGGTAAACAGCTGGCCAGTGCATTCAGTGACAATCAGACAATAGAAAGTCATAGAAGACCAAAGTCAGTTGCTAGCTGGGGTACTTCTAGAAGATAAAATCGTAGGTCTATGACCTGAATACCCCTGCCTGTACGATGTTCGATAGCCTGACTTCAAAAATCGAGATGTGAGAGACATGGCTTTTCTAGAAATCGCAGAAAAATTGGAGAAATCAGGTAAGATGTACGTTGGCAATATTCAAAATCTTTTAACACCATGATTACTTCAAAGCTTTCTCCAATATTTACATGTTTCTATCACATACTCATCTGGTGCTTGGGGCTGATGGGTGTGATAAGTTCCAGAGAAGGAGGAAGCAGGGTAAATTTTTTGGGAGAAATCACTTTATGTCAAGTAAAGATAAGTCGGAGTCCCTAAAAATATTATTAGTATCTATTTAAATGTGATTCTTTCTCATTGAATATTGTCTACTAGGCTTTGACGGTTTTATGCAAACCACTAGGTCCAAGCTTCTTTGTCTATGTATAGCTGTTCCTCAGTGCCTCTAGCTTGGCTGTCACCCAAACTACTTAAAAAATGAGCATCCATGTAAACTGACACTCAAAGAGATATTGATACTGCAAACGTTGCTGGGATTTAGGGCCGTAGGAGGCATTAAAAGGTGGGTGTTTCTGCAATCACAAGCACCCACACAAGCAAAATTGAGCAAATATGACATATTGCATACAAAGCCGTGAATATTGGATGAGGCCCATGAACGCAAGTGACCCGGTTTATACTTCTAGGGTGGGTGCTACAGCTTTCTTTCTTAAATTTTAGGGCACACAAAATGCCCTCTAAGTCTAATAGATACAATTTTCAATGAGAAGGAAACAAATTTAGATAAATTATAATTATATTTTAGGAGCCCAAACATGCCCTTATTTGAGTCAAGGTGATTTTTTCCAAGCAATAGCCCCATACCCTCCTTCTCTGGACCTTATCACACCCACAACCCCCAAGCACCAGATGAGGATGTGATAGTAACATGTAACTGTCTGAGAAAGCTTTGAAATAAATATGGTTTTACAAGATTGTGAATATTGGCAACATATATCTTACCTGATTTCTCCAATTTTTCTGCGATTTCTAGTTAGGCTATGTCTCTCACATCTCGATTTTTAAAGTCAGGCTATCGTACATTGTATAGGCAGGGGTATTCAGGTCATAGACCTGTAATTTTATCTTCTAAAAGTACCCCAGCTAGCAACTGAATTTGGTCTTCCATATCTTTCTATGGTTATATTTGGTCTTCCATATCTTTCTGATTTTTATTGGATGCACCTTCCTTGAAACGCATACGCTTCGCTGAGTTTTCTTACGCTTTCTCCTTTGTCAAGCGCACACTTGAAGGAGATCGTCATTCGTGGCAGAAATTATTCATCATGTTGAATAACTGTGTTAGAAGGCATGAATGACGCAAAGCCTCTAAAATGCTCAACGCACACTGGAGTTTCCTGCTACCCTCACGGGCACAAATGACATTCTGCTGAGCAGGAAGCTCTAGAGTAAGTCTCACTTGAGACAGGAGAATGTGTTCACCTCTAACACTATTTCCTCTTCCTCGTCAATGGTTGCTATGACAGGAGGTTCCGTCTCCCTTCCTACCCCCTAATTACATCCTAATTACTCCCCAAAGGCCATGTCCTCCTCTTTCTAGCCCCACTCTGCTTTTTCCCCCCAGTGATGCGACCCTAGATACCCACTGTGTATGAGAATTTACCTTTCAACACTTTCTCAAATTCATCATTGTGTTGCTGTGTTATCTTCGTTGTAAAGTGTGTTTGTACAATTTCATCGATATCATTCTTGGCTTCAATGCCAAATATATTCACTACTGCACTTTTGATCTCAAACTCTATGCCTTTGAAGGTAGCAGATGAGCATCTCATGGAGGATGCATGGGCATAGAAGTCACCTCTGATCTCTCTTATCCTTTCAATCTCTTCACTGATAAGTAAAGGAACACTCCTATGATAAACAGGTCGGCAACTTGGAATCAAATTAAGTTGTGAGAACAGCATTGCATATGTCAGTGTAGTGATATCCCACTCACTTTCATTCCCTGATTTCATTTTGATGGCATATATTCTTTTTCCACCCTTCTTTGCGGCATCTGGTATTTCATTAAACAAGAAGTCCCCACTTGCACTGTCACTTTGCCACTTATTATTTGGATACTTCTGATTCCATTTCTCAATAAATAAGGTCCGCAAGTGCTTTGGAACAACTTCCAAAAGGATCTTGGTGAGCTTGACAAAATTCTCTTCCTCTGCAGATAATGAAGCTAAGAAAGGAAAAGTAGGGAAAGTCAGGAAAGTTTATAAAGTCTTATTAAGAAATAAACATTAATGCTCTTTTATTAACAGGTGATGAGAACATGTACTGGAGCAAATATTGTTACAGTGAAAGTCCACGTATAAGAACCTATAACTTTGAAATGAGCCTGTTCGCTTTCTCATGCGAAGAGGAAGAGGTAGTTCCAATAATCAGAGTTCAGGTTCTTAACACAGTATCCAATACAAATGTAAGAAACAAGGATAGTTGATCTTTTACCAATGAAATTCTATGGCAATGTACTTAACTGCTTAACGCTTTGTAGGTCAAAACATATAAGCCAGCCTGCACATCTAAACTATTCATGCGCAATTCTTGGAGGATTCATGAAAGGGGCTGACTCGTAGAAAGATCGAGCTTTTTCCCAGTAGATAACAAATGAGCTATTTACAGGAACCCAGTTATAACATCAAACTGAAAGTTTCTAATTATTCGAAGTCAAAATATATAATGTCAGGCTGTTGGTTCTTAACAAATGAAGGTTCTTACGTGCTTGTTTTCACTGCATCCAGGGGGAAAAGATGAGGTACAATTGAATGGGAATGCTAGTGTATTGAAAAAAGTAAGCTAACATACAGCAGAGATAACTGAACTAAAGTAGGTTAAAAGATAAAAGGAAATATCGATTGAGATTGCAAATAATAACGAGAACGAGAATCAAGAAGGGATTTGTGTTTATGCATCATATTTTGCCAAATTACTTAATTACTAAAATGGGATACTAAGGATACCAAGTAGTGTACTATTGGATTAAGGACTGACCATTGTAAAGCAGTTGATGATTCGAAAAGATTGCATTTCAAATGTCTATAGGTGATGACTTATCTCTTAATGGATGTCTGTTGTATTCTTCTTGGGATGAAAGGCATCCTTAACAAAATATACACTACACACTTTTTCATCTTATAAACATGAATAATAGAATCACCTTGCATTTTTGCCATATTAATTGCAGTAGTCCAATGTCAAAACGAAATTTATTGCTTCTATATTCTCAATCCTAGAAGTTAAGATTGGACATAATGATCATTGATAGTCATTGGAGGGGCAAAGGAAAGTTACATAACAAATGCTGACAGCAGAATTTATGTCAGAAGTTCAGTAAACATTGATGAGGAATAGACACTGATGAGATGATAGTAATACAGAATATATGCATCTTTCAGCAAAAATAAAAGCGTGCTATTTAACATGGTAAAGAAGGTCTTTCAGAGTGATATGCTCTTTCAATTTCATATGCACACCGTGTTCATTATTTTTGTCTTACACAAATTACACTTAAATGACCACTGAATACCTAGCTACAATTATATATTGCATTCTATCATTTATCAATTCATCATGTTAGCTTTTCATTTTGCCATACCTGCTTTTATACCCGTACATTTGCATATCTTCTAAAAAATAAAAGGTAATAATTTTCTACCTCACAAAGTAGTAATAAGCTACCTCCCAAATAGAAGACAGAAGGTAAGTATTAACAGCTTATACAGCACTTGGGAATAGATACGAAAAAATAAGTGCCACAAGGATCGGTTCTAGAGCCTTTGCTATGTAACATATTTATACACGACATCTTCTGGTTTGCAAATCACACAAAAATTTGCAACTACGCTCATGATACTACTATCTTTGCATGCCATTCAGACCTCAGAATTTTTTTCCGGCAATTAGCAGCTAACTGTCCTGTGACTGTAACATGATTCTGTAATAATCTTTTGAAAGTTTATGATAGAAAATGTCATTTTATGGCATTTGGGGATAAAAACATAGAAGTGACAATCAATATTGGAAATCCAGAAATTAAGGACAGTTACTATAAAAAGTTGCTGGAAATAACTTTCAACAAGAAATTAAATTTCAAAAAGAATATAGAGAACTTGTGTAGAATGCCCAATCAGAAGACTAATGCACTTGCAGGCTTATCAAGCTTTATTGATGGTGTATAAATCAGAAAATTTAGTTAATTCTTTCTTCATTCCACAAAAGCTATTGCCTACTAACATGGAAGTCTAAAAGTAGGGCAACTAATGCAAAGCTAAATCGCACTTTTCAAAAAGCACTACAGCTAGCATACAAGAGCAGTGAATCAAATCTGAAAGAAAACCGTTGTTTCTAAAATGCCGAACACCCAAAGAACAGGTTAAAAACCCAAGAACACTCCATGAAAATGCCATAAAGCCCCAAATTGAAGGCTGAATACCTCATGAACCTTATTAGTATTGACTAATTAGCACAAAATTATCTTGTTTAATCCTCCAAGATTACTGTTAAGTTAAGCATGTGACTACTTTCAATACATGGACGATAGTTTTCTCATCTTTGTTTACGAGCTGGATTGTGACCACTTTCAAAGAAAACTTAACTTGCTACATCCAGCTCTAAAATTCACAGTAGAGAAGGAACTCAACAACTCCTTTAATTTTCTAGATGTTTTTGTAGAGAAAGAAGGCACTGGAGTTCTTACCAGAGTTTACAGGAAACCAACATTTACTGGGCAACACATCCGTTTCAATTCTTTTATCCCAAAGACAAGAAATATTGGCTTTTTTAAAACATTAGTTAACAGGGCACTTATGATTTGCTCTGAAACTACATTTGGCCAAGACCTCGACAAAATAAAACAACTGCTTATTGAAAATTGATATCACATGATCTAGAGACTCCTCTGCTATTGGTGCATTTAGAAATGCCGCCTTAAATAGTCCTTGGCAATCGACCTTTGCTGCGATAATCTTGGAAGCTGTACTCAGCACTTAACACTGCAGTCCTCAAAAGTTTATTGATTCTGATCCGTAGCACCCCACAGACAATTGTAATTATCTTGAATTGAGTTTTAAAGTAATTCCTCCTCCAAGATCTTCAGATCGCAAAGAACACAACAGCTAGCCTGATGCATTTTAAGACCCCTAATGCCTTTACAAGAATTCCCGCAAGAGCAAAGAACAATTGCAGTGGTAAAAATATGATCCGTGTTAGCATTTGCTTGAGTGGTTGTCGTCGCATTGTCAAAACCCGACCAATTAGTCCTGCTTAATTTACTCCTACATCCCCATGCATGTCGGCCTAATGATACAAACTCCTTGCCACAGAAACGGCATAAAAGGACAATAACGAAAAAGCTCAATAAACTAACGTGAATCTTAAAGATGCAAGATATTCAGACCAGTCGGGGAAGAATGGTAATACCTTTTTATAAGATCTTATTTTAGGCAGCATGTGCAACAGACGTCTTTACAGCCAATACTCAATGCCAATAATCCAATAATGACTTTCTTTATATATATATATATATATATATATATATATATATATATATATATATATATATATATATATATATATATATATATATATATATATATATATATATATATATATATATATATATATATATATATATATATATATATAATTATATATAACTTTCTAAGATGTAAACTTAAAGTATGAGAAGATCTGGAGAGTCCCAATCTTTATGTCGGCGAGAGAATACATAAAATGAATTTCTTATGGCAATGGTCTTTGTCCGTCGAATTAGATAGTTTTGTTGCCTCGTCAAAATTAGGGTCATGTAACATATGAATAAAACTTTTGCTGAGGTGGTCCAAGACACCATGAACACTCATGGACAAACTTACAATCTAGCTACATTGAAAATTTTCTCTTGCTCCCCAAGCAAGGTTTTGTATTTGAGCTGGTTCCTATGAGAATTATTTCTTAAATTTTATTTCAAAGCCTACTGTTAGTTCAAGAATGTAGAGAAACTTATCAGGAATGACTTAAAGCAACTCTGGACAAAGATTATCACCTATTAAAGTGCAAGGGCTAATAAAACCTGGAATATCCACGTACAAAGAAGAGGTTTATGATGGATTGAAATTATTTGCCAGAAAATAAAGGATAGAGTCATGATGCCATGTATATCTACCTTCTTAAAGATACTTCTTACAACCTGCAACAACATGAAGTAAAGACGCAGGCTGTAAGCAGAAAGAACAATGATACGTAGGGGACATGCCTTATTTGGTAAGATTAGCTCGATTAGGAAGGGAGTTGCTTATATATCGAATGGAAAATTGAATATACTCTTGAGTAGGTGCCTTTGAGCTGTCGACCAGAGGGGGATGACTTTGGATAAGGACTTCTCGATCACATTGGAGAAGAAAGAGCCTGTAGAAATTAGATGGTGTTTAAGTCTATCCTCGTGATTTTTCTGTGTGGCTTTCAACACGTCTTTTATGTTTCTATATGTATCATTTTGGACATTAGTATACGAGGATGCAGACTTCCACAATGCCTGTAGGTCTCTATTTGGAGATGTTTTAAGTGCATTTCTTAAAACAGTTTGGCATTGTATAAACTTAGTAAGAGCAATTGAATGTTTAAGCCAAATTTGCAATATGATAGAACAATCTTGCTGAGAGGAGCGGAGACAGGAAGCTCAAGCCATTTTCGAAAATATTCGACAACATTATTGTCTAAGTGCTCGCAGACCCAAGTTTTAGACAATGGAGATTAGGAGGCATTTTCCAGTATACAGAACAACGTGTGTGTGACCAGGCAAGGGCCATTAAAAAGAATGGATGGCTATCAGAGCTTGAATTAGAAGTGATTAAAAGGAAAATAGATGATGAAGCTCAGAATGAAGAATCCGGTCGAGAGAATGGGAGCCAGATTGAAATTGTTAATGAGGAAATGCTTATTTCATTCGGCCAGGATAACTACATTACTAAAAATAATGAGGAAGGTCAGCCTAAAGAAACGAGAAACGATATAGAGGATGCAGAAGCCAATGAAATTGAATTAGATCAACATCATAAACAGATTATTCAGAAATTGAAAGAAATGATGAAAGAAGGAAAAACAACAGAAGAGATACTGTTTAAGAAAACTGACAAACAGATGTGAAGACATGCAACACAGAAAGTTAATTTAGGAATCAATTTTATAGAAACTAGTAACATTACACAACAAAATGACCTAATCAGAGCAGCAAGTGTATGGGTAGCAGAAGAACTGGGTTTGAGGAGAATCGCATGGAGGGAGAAAATGAACCTAAGTGGAAGCGTAGAATTCAGGGGGACATTAAGAGACTGAGACAGGACTTAAATTTATTGGAAATAGAATGAAAAGGTGAACTTGGTAAATGAAGGAACAGGAAGCTGAAATACCTGGAAGAGAAATATAAAGTTAAGAGCAAAGGTATCAAAGCTGTAATTGAGGAGTTAAAGCAGAGGATGATAGCAAAGAGTGCAAAGATTAAAAGGTATGAGCAGAGAATCACTCAATTCAGGCAAAATCGAATGTTTTACATAGATCAGAAGAAGATATACGCAGATCTAAATAATGGTGGAAAAAGTCAAGTGATGTACCTGATTCTGAGAAAAGTAGAAGATTTTGGAGTGACATCTAGAGCACTAACAAGCAACATAATAGAGAGGCACAGTGGTTAAAGGAGCTGAATAATGAGAATAGGATAGAAAACCGGCAAGATGTAGTGGAAATTAGTTTTGAGAAGGTGACCAAACAGAGAAAAAGATCCCGAATTGGAAAGCTCCAGGAAAGGATAGTGTCCAAGGGCATTGGGTTAAGAGCTTGAGTAGCCTTCATAAGAGAATTGCATACCAGTTGAATAAGGTATTGACGGGTGCGGATACTTTAACAACATGTATGACATATGGTCATACAGTGCTGGTAGGAAACTATCGGCTTATTACATTCCTCCCTACAATGTGGAAGCTGACTACAGGAACGATTGCAGAAGAGTGTACACCTATTTAGAAAGAGGCAGTCTCCTACCTGAAGAGCAAAAAGGATGTAGGCGTAGGTGTCGTGGCACAAAGGATCAATTGCTAATAGACAAGACTATATTGAGAGAGTGTAAGAAAAGATGTATCAACTTGGCAATGGCATGGATAGATTATAAGAAGGCTTATGACCTTATGCCGTATAGCTGGATTATTGAGTGTATGGAAATGGCTGGAATTGCAGATAATGTGATAAACTTCAATCAGAAGAGCATGGATCAGTGGATGCTTTCTTTAACATCTAGTGGAGAAGATCTTGGTGATATTGAGGTTAAGAGGGGAATATTTCGGGGTGACAGTCTATCACCTTTACTATTTGTGTTGAGCATGATTCCACTGTCACTAATTCTTAGAAAAGTGAACGCAAGCTATGATTGGGGTGGGAAAGAGTATAAATTAAATCATTTGCTATTGATGGATAATCTGGAGTTATTTGGTAAGAGTGAGCAGCAGACAGATTCACTTGTGAGTACATGTCACACTTTCTGTACAGACATTGGGATGGAAGTTGGTCTTAAAAAGTGAGGTATTCTTACCATGAAGAGAGGCAAAGCCGCTAGATGTGAAGGGACAAAACATCCAGATTTTTAGGTATTGAAGGAAGTGGAGCAGGAAGTCTACACATATCTGGGAATAATCGAGCTGGATAAGATCAAAGAAAGTGAGATGAAAGAGAGACATATAAAGGAATACAAGAGAAGGCTCAGCTTGATTCTTAGATCAAAATTAAATGGTAGGAACAAGTTTACAGCTATGAACACATGGGAAGTGGCAATCTTCAGACATGGTGCTGGAATTTTGAGTAGGAGAGTGCATGAACTTAACAGCTTAGATAGGAAAACAAACACAATTATGACAATGTATGGTGCTTTTCATCCTAAGAAAGATGTGGATAGATTGTACTTGACAAGGCGTGATGGAGGTAGAGGCTTGATTAGTTTGGGCTTGTATGTAAAGAATTCTGCAGAGAAACTTATTGAGAGAGTTCTTATGGCTAGGACAATTGAGACAGAGGGGACCATCAGTAAGAGTGACTTTAAACCACAGAAGCTGAATGAAAGCAAGCAAAAGTAGTTGGGAAAAAAGATGTATCGACAGTCTATAAGAGAAATGTCAGAGAAGGTAGATTGGGAAAAGACTTGAAACTGGCTGGGCAAAGGAGATTTAAAGATTCAGGCTGAGGTGTTGTTATGTGCTGCATAGTAACAGGTAATAAGAAAAAATTACATTAAGCACCATATTGATGAGAGTAGTGAATACCCACTTTGTAGACTGTTTGGAAAAAGAGGAGAAAATGTGCACTACATAGTGAATGTGAGAAATTAGCTCTGAAGGAGATTAAAAGATACCATGATAATGTAGCAAGGAAAGTCCTTTGGGAACTCTGTAAGAAATATGTATTAGAACACAAAGAAAGATGGTGCAAACATGAACCAGTGGGTGTAGTAGAGAATATAAATGTAAAATTGCTGTGGGATATGGCTGTACGATGTGATAATGTTATTGAGGCAAGGAGACGAGACATTGTTTTAGTGGATCAAAAAGAAGAAAGCTGCATGACTGTAGATGTTGCAGTACCTGGGGATGGAAGAGTACATGAAAAGGAATGAGAAAAAATATAAAGTATCAGAAATTGCGAATGGAAATCAATAGACTCCGGCAATTGAAAAAGGTACAAGTTATTCCTCTTGTGATATGTGCCCTTGGAAGTGTGACTAAAGATTTTGGCAAATGGATGGAAAAACTTGGAATATCAGGAGGTGTTGGAGTACTGCAAAAGACTGCCTTGTTAGGAACGGCAAGGATTCTGAGGAAGGTGCTAGAGATGTAGGAGATATGTGTCCAGTTAATCATTGGTCATTTGTTATGACCCGCTTAACTGGTAAACGGACAGCAATAGTAACTGCTAGAGCATATGTTGAAACAAGTATCATAATAATACTAATAGAGGAAAGCTTTGAAGGCAAGCACGAAAATTCTGTTTAATAATGGAGGGTGTCACTAGTGCAGGGCCTATTGGAGAGCATTGGATGAGGAGATGCAGTTTCATTTTAGTTCTTCTTGGTCAAGCATATCAAGCTCAATTTGGCTCAGAGGGCACATAAGGTATAATGTGAAGTCACATGGAGAGTGTAGGTTTATTGAGTCTAAGAGGGCAAGATGTATGGGACTTTAAAATATACATAACTTATGGCATGTTTTGTATCTGCCACGCTAAACAATTGGGAAAAATGGGGAACCACACTTATGAGTACCAGGTAGCACAGATGCGAAGAAAACCCCTGGGTCTCAGCAACATGCCAGGCCTTGGTGGACCAGATCTGGCCAGCGGGCCATATGTGTGAAACCCTTGCTCTAGGCAATCCAGCCCCTTCTCTCTTTGTGGGTAATTTTCTAAACAGCAATGATTAGGCTCAATCTAGATAGAAGGTAGTATAACACTGAGGATACCACACTGTGATCAACTTTTTAGTCTCTGATCAAAGAAAGCGACTTTCCATCAGGCAATTCTTCAGTTAAAGTTGAGATAAATCAATTCTGACTTCATTTCTTTAGAGAAAACCTATGTTTGAGTATGTCAAAAACTCTTCACGAAAATTCATTGTTATTTTCTTTGAAAATAGAACAGGTGAAAATGGCGCAAGATTGAGGGCTGGGGTAAAGAACAGCGACTTTCCATCAGGCAAATCTCCCGTTACAGTTGAGATAATTCAATTCTGATTTTATTTGTATAGAGAAAATTTCTGTGTAAGTGTGGCAAAACCTTCTGAGGGAAATTTTTGGCGTTTTTATATGGAAAATCAAGAGCTGAAAATAGCGTATCCCAACAGTGCGCAAGTAGGGTGAGGAGGGGATACAATATAACAACTTTCCATCAGGCAAATCTCCAGATAGAGCTGAGACAATTCAATTCTGATGTCATTTGTTTACAGAACTCCTATGTGTAAGTGTGGCAAAATCTTTTGAGTGAAGTTCTTTCTTATTTCTTTGAAAATTGAACAGGTGATAATGGCACAGAGTAAAGGATTGGGGTACAGAACAGCGACTTTCCATCAGGCAAATTGCAAGTTATAGCTGAGATAATTCAATTCTGATGTCATTTGTTTAGAGAGCTCCTTTGCGTAAGTGTGGCAAAAACTTTTGAGGGAAATTGTTGATGATTTTTTATGGAAAATCAACAACTGAAAATAGCGCATCTTGACAGGTGCGCAAAAAGTATGGTGAGGAGGGAATACAAAATAGCAACTTTCCATCAGGCCAATCTCCAGGTACAGTTGAGATAATTTAATTTTTAGTTCATTTGTTTAGAGAACTCCTATGTGTAAGTGTGGAAAAAGCTTTTGAGGGAAATTTTTTGGCGTTTTTATATGGAAAATTTCAGCTGAAGATAGCGTATCAGGTAAGCAAAAAGTAGGGTGAGGAGGGAATACAGCATAACAAATTACCATCAGGCAAATCTGCAGTTCCAGTTGAGATAATTCAATTCTGATGACATTTGTTTAGAGAACACTTATGTGTAAGTAGTTGCGCGTAGAGCACACAGATTATGCCACTACTCTCAGAGGAGCTCTGGCTGTAAGCCACGAAATGCGGGCTCTGATTTCTCTACTTTATAAAAGGGACCAGAAACAACTATTTATGCAAGATGAAGCTGCTGATTTCCTACATTTGATTTTGAAAGAGATATAAGACAAATGTCTAACTGACTACTCCAATTTCGATTCAAAAGCGATACATTTATCTGGCTGCAGCATGTGTGAAAAAATTGTTATCTATAGCTTCAAATATTTGCCTTCATTTGGTCCTAAAACTTCGGGAATAGAGGATCATCTCTATAAGTCACAATTATGTGAATGGTGCACTATAAATGATTCTCAAAACACAGTAAACTGTGAATGTGGAAATGAACAGATCATTTTTCTAACTATGCCATAGGAATTGATCCTGTTAAAGGAGAGGACCAACGAGAAAGGAGACAAAAGCGAGTCCTTAATGCACATAGATAACACTTTGCAATTGGAGAACTTAGTAGCAGGTAACATATATGAAGGCAATTCCAAGTACAGCCTGGCTGCAACCATCAGTCATCATGGGCCAAGCACAATTAGGGGGCATAATGATTACTGCGTATTAAACAACAAAAATGAGACTGTGAAATGTAACGATGCAAAGCTAATTCAAGGCTCTAGTGTTAGATTTCTAAAATCAGAGCACCTGCACAAAATTACAAGGCTTTTATTCTATGTAACCAACAACGGCACAGCAAGCATTGAAAACACCTTTCCATACTTTTTAAACGAGTTATCGCAGGAAGCTGTGTGCAGTATTGAGGAAGTTTTGTTTGGGCTACAATCAATAAAATCCAACTTGTTATGTAATGAAGATCTAAAGACTGCCTGGGAAGGTGAAGCTTAATGGTGATGTAACATACTGCTTTATGCGTGGGATTGCACAAGACGAGATATATCAAGGGAGGAGGGTGTGTGTCTTATCCAACTACTTGCTAACGGATCTTATAGGGAAGAAGAGAAAAACTACTTCTTAAATGAGGTCATTAGAAGTTACGATGAGATCTAAGTTCTGAAATTGTAATTATTCCTTATCATCAAGAGTCACGGGATCATTGGAGTGTCCTCGCTCTGTACCCTAATACTAGCATCATTATACATTGCGACTCTTTACCAAATGCTGCCACAGACAGTGATCAAATGCGTTCCATGTCATTACTACTTGCCAAGTTGACAAAATATTCCGGGAGAGGTAATGAAAGGAAATGGTACTTTTTGCCTTTGCATAAATGTTGGAACATACTAGTTCAAACAGATAACATGCATTTTTGGAAATTACATTCTGGACTGCACACATGCAATTTTTCTTATTCACCACTACTGTCAATGGATTTCGTAATGAATAAAGAACTTTACCCAAAATGTTACTGTTGGATTGCACATAATGCAATGAAGGGTGCCTTGTGCAGCGTACAAAGACCTACGAAAGACATCACGACCCTGTGGGGTGATGTGAAATGCAAACCCGCCTTAATTGCAATTTTAGAGAATATGCCTACACACAACTAGGGGCCAATTACATCACTTTCCATTTTTGTAAGGGACAAAGATAGAATTAGAGTAAGTAGCAATTCAGATGCCTCCTTGGATAGCAGCTCTTCTGATGAATCGCCTAACAACAATGATGACATCATTTGGAGATAGTTCAAAGTTTTTTGTGCGAGAGAGGCAGGTAATATGTGTGCCCATATTAATGATCTTCAGCGGTGGCCTTTGGAAGAACTGTTGGCAGTAACAACAGAACAGCTAACTGCAGTAATGGCATTGAGCCATTCAAGGTTTCGCTATCTGCAAGAAAATGAACAATTTTACCACTGCACGAAAAAGGGGCAACATTTTGACATACTCAAAAGTTTTTTGGTCCGACACTCATCAGAGAATGAAAACGTCGGATAATATTGTTTACTTGAAGAGTCCAAATGAGAAAACAAACTCTTTTTGTCTACACAAGACTGGGTTTTGAGTCTTGATGTAAACAGATTCCAAAACACTTACATGAAAAGACGATCTTGCTTGCCCAATGATCCGGATACCGTCGTCTGTATATGTTTCGGCGCATTCTGGAATTGCAATAAGGTGTTGTTCCATGTCCGACTCACAATTAATTTTGGAATTGCTCTTTTTACATATTTGAGATGGCTATTCTCTTACGGTATTGCTTTTCTTCCTGATACTCGTGGGGACGAGGACATGCTGTTTTATTGTCTGCTAGTCTCTGCGTAGTGCATCCAATGTACCGAGCTTCACATCGGCACGAAATTTCATAAACAACACTACTTTTTTGATTGATAGGACCGCAATCTTTTTTAGCAGGTGGTAGCATAACTCTTGTGTTGTAAACCACACGGGGCTTCACAGCATAGTAACTATAGGAATGGCTTTACTGATTTGATTTTCAAACTTTGATGAAACATTACCAATCCAAGGCAATTTTAGGTATACCGGGCACTTCTCTGGGCCAATTGCTTTTTCTGCTGCAAAGTTGGCTAATTTTTGGTTGATGCATGAGAGTAAAACATCTGCTGGATATCCGTTTTCGATAGGCAGTTGTTTTATTTTATCGAGCTCTGGGCCTAATTTAGTTATTGAGCAAATCATAAGTGCGCTGTGAACTAAGATTTAAATAAAGCTAATCATTCTTGTCTTTGGGCTAAAGGAATTCCAACCAATTTATTGCCCAGTAAATGTTCTTTTCCTGTGGGAAAGTTCTGTAGTATCAACAGACTACTTATGTACTTTCGGCGGAGGTACTCGAAGACGCAGATCGGAGATCTGAACGACATAGTAAAGCTACGAGGTAAAATCAGAACGGCTAAGTTCTCTATTTCGTTTTATAGACTTTGTTTAGCTAATAGTGTTTCACCAAAATTCATTTCTGCTCGGATTTCTAGATCTCGTGCAAGGCACAGTCCTTCTATTGAACGTACATTTATTAACGATGAAATTGATAAGATTAACACCTAAATTAGGTACAAAAAACGTGCCTACAAATTTCAATGGGCCAAAATTCACAACTTTTTGTCATTTTTTGACTTATTTCAATTTTGCCGCTGCCTTTCGGAAATTTATCAGCGGACGGAAAATGTTACTAAAGAAAACCATGAGAGGAACATTCAGCTTTTGCGTAAGAAACGTTTCGGTGGCAAGTTGTGACAAAGAAAAATATATTGTAACCTTTCGGATACGGAAAAATTTCTTTTAAGTAATGGCTTAATTTTTTTCTTCCACCAATAAGTATAAACAGAGAAGAGGTATTTGCTGAATTTGAAATTTTATATGCTCAACTTGCCAGGCAAAAGCCAATTTGGTCCAAGGAACTCAGTGCTCTAAAAGTCAAGCTAAGTGATTTAGCGCACGCTTACTGTGGCACCCCAGTTGACCTAGAAGATTTCAAACACCTTCAATATTCTACTTGTTGTAAACTCTAAGCATTTCTATTGCAGAGGGCAAGGAACACAACCGAAGTTTACTTGCATTCAACACAATGCCTGACAATCAGAGTTGTTTCTAAATACCATATAAAAAATGGTCTCTACTACTTAACTATGGCGTCGCTTTCCATGGATAGATACACGCTCTAGAATTACTGTTATTTGCATCACTATGCTTACTGTATTCAATGAAGACATAACGAAATGCTAACAGACAGGCTTTCCAATCAAATGAAGAGGAGGAAATAGCGATCACAGCTGCGTATAACTTTTCCTAGCTCAGGACAGCAAAATCTAATATCTATATTTTATTTTTATCATAATATCCAAGGTCATTAGCCAGCCATTATCAACGCTACCATAAAAAACAGTTTGCAAGATTTTCAACAAGATTGCCCTTCGTATATAATGTGTTTGAAAATGGCGAGCTATCAAAGATCATGGTTAAGCCTTGAACTCAGCTAATTTGAAATTAGAATACAAATTAGTATCGGCAATGTCCAACGATAATAGCAATCATGCACTTACCTTCGTTTTGTTAATCCTGAAACTGGAATTAATCTCGCAAATCGCCCTTGCAGAGCATAAAGTTAAATTAACCTTACACACTGCTTGCTCATTTCGTACTTCCTCTGTCACTTTGAGAGACGAAATGCAATTGATAACAAAGAGAGCAATGAACCATTCAAATTCCTCCTTTTCAACTACAAGACCAACTCTAACCACAAAAATAAGTCAAAAGCCCGCTTGACTACTATTCCCTTTGTATGTCAACTCTAATTCATTGACTAGATTCAAAATATGGAGCTGTATATTGTAGTTAAGTCTCGATAGGGACGAAAATAACTGCTCAATCTGGGTGGTCATAGAATGATAAATTTCTGATTACGACTGAGTTTTCATTTGACCTTAACACAACCTATAATAGAGTTTATTTATTATACCGATAATAGGGTTTAGTTATTTACAGGGCTGATTGTGCATGCCTGACATACATTCTGAGAATCTTTAGAGCTGTACGTAATAATCAACGTAGGTTTTTGTGCAGTGTTATTGCACATTTTGCGTTCGGATTTTGAGCTGGAGGGTAGGGGCTATAACTTTGAGTCATGAATTTTGAACGTCTTACATTAATTATGGAAAATTTTTAGCTTCTCAGAAGCATAGGCCATAAAACTCCTGTTCAGATTAACATTTTATTCTTTGTTCTACTATTACGATGTTTTTCATAGTTCAACTTTTGCAATTATTCCACTAAAGGTTTCTATTTATGTTTCCTTGGCTTGAACTGCTAACTGGCTCGTCAGAACGATGAGTTTTAACAAGCGCAGGGGCTGGGTAAAGAATATGGCGCAGTATAGGCTTCTCCGCGAGCCATATTCTAGAAACAGCATCTTTCAAACATACAATCTTCCCATCAGATGGCGGGGACAGGGATTGTTTTTATTAAGCCTATTTCACCCCATAAGATACTCGAACACCATGCGGAGATACAAAGCCGCAATTTATTATGAATCATCTTTCTTACCTACTAGGGAAGAGTTAGGGTCGCTAGAGTGAGTTTCAAACGCTTTGCGTTTGAGAGTATATATAGGTTGAGTTTCCCAGGAATGACAACTACATTATCCAATACAAATATCTATTCTTTATCAGAAAAGTTCATTCTTTGCAAAATTTTCCATATCATTTCCGAAAAGAGACACACTATACATATATGTGCTCTTTAACTATACAAGAAACTCATTTTTCAATGTTGTCTCCCCAGCTTCTTAAATGTTTTTTACAACAGAAATTTTTATAAGAGAATGAGGCTCAAGTGGCCAGAACAAACTTTTGAGAATCTTAAGAACATTTCAAGGCTCAATTTTCGAGAATCAATAGGCCTTACATCATTATTTCATCCAAAATATTCAAAATAGAATTCTAACTCGATTATAAAAGATTACGAAAGCTAGGGTAACTAATTTTAGCCAGTCTATTTCATTAAAAGCAAAAAACCTTCAAAGAAAATCTCGGGCTCAATTTCATCAACAGCTAAGAAACTTGACGCTCAAGCAGAATAATGATTGTCTTATACAAAAACTGTATTTGGCCTAACAGCCTCTTTTCTACTCTGGCCCACCATGTGGGGGGTAGAGGGAGTGGCCCTAAGGCATTAAGGCCTAGAAGCCCCACAATTCTCAATTTCTAGGAGGCCACATAATGTAGATAGATATCTTTCACCCCAGAATCAGTTAAATATCTTCGCGACCCTTTTCCTTCCCACAACTCTCAATTTCTAGGAGGCCACATAATGTAGATAGATATCCTTCACCCCAGAATCAGTTAAATATCTTCGCGACCCTTTTCCTACCTTGCTACTCTTAGGTATGTCCTAAATAAGAGCTGAGTGCTAATAAGTGGGGGTGGGGAAGGGCGTGGAAAATCCTCATCATGAAATAGGCGGTAGCGTGAATCTTTATTCAGAGAGTGAGAGTTTTTTCAAACAAAGCACACCAGATACAGTTTTCAAAAACTTTATCTTTATCTTCAATCAATTCGTATACAAGGTCTTTCTCAAGCGCCAAGTACGCAACGACACACTAAAACACTCTAACTAATCAAAAACAAAATAGTAGCTTATATCTAGAAAATGACCAATAACTATCTACGTAAGACTATGAAGACTTCAAACAACTTAATCTAAATTCACTATGCTTTTCCTGGGTGTGAATTGAATCATAATCGGCACAGAAGAAATTTGGCAACTAAACGTCATGGATTGCCATGACTAAGATGGCAAAGGTGATTATGAATGAAAAGAACGAAAAATCAGAATGAGGTGATGGCGTAAGAAGCGATAGTAAATATACCCGTATTAAGTTGGGTTGGAATGAAGGGGGGATAGGAGCATGGGGTAACTATGCACCAACCAGTATTAATATAATTCACAGTTTCTAATCTCATCGATTTTCCCCAGCAGCTTTGCAAAAGGCCAAATTTACGAGATGGCAATTGGGGGCAGCACTGTAGACGCTGGGGCAGGGAGGCATTCCTCCAATAATTCACCGAGGCTATATATAGAGTATAACTTTTATTAAATATGAGTTCCTCCTCCCTGGCATGAAGACTGATGATGAACAGAACTGTATTCTATTTTGTAAAGCCCTTAGCATAAGTCTTTTTAGAACTCATTTTGGAAAATTCCTAGCATTTCCAACTCACCTGACACTACTGACAACCAATTATGCATCCTGCTCAAATTTGTATCGCAAAAATCAATGACCAACATTAACAAAGTCATTTACTTGTGGCTTTAATTACAACCATAAACTAAATGTTCTTGCAACAACATATTGAAGTCACCATATCTTTTTCTTACTAGAACAAACCATATTTTACCAAGAATGGCAAAAACGTCATAATTTCTGTCCAATTTGTCTTACAGTATGTGGCATTTAATGATGCATTCAAATCTTACTTCAGGGCAATCCATCCTGGCCTCCTGGAAGCTCCCAATGAATTTTTAGCTTCATTTGTACACAAGACTGTGAAGCAATTTGGTCGTCCTGGATCAACAGTGTATTCCGATGCTTGGGCAGCATGGGTATGCTCATGAGGCTGTAGCGCACCAAGAGAACTTTGTAGACCCCATGACTGGTGTGCATACTCAGAATATCGAAGCATACTGGTCCAGGGCGTAACACAAGATAAAGTCTGCCTATGGTAGCAAGTTGCTTCTTATCCTTTCTTAGGGAGCAGTCATAAAGTATAGAGCAGACCGGGGCAGATGGGATTGCACAGGGCCACCAAAACTTTTAAGAGAAGAATGTTGGGCTAACAAATTATTTCTGGCTGAAAAGATGGGCCATGAAAGTTTTAATCTAGCATAGTACAGAAGTTTTTCTGGTAAATATCAATTTACAATAATTACTATCAGAGTCACTCTCACATATCACTTTCTATCACTTTGATACCTTCTGACATTTTCACCTTTTCTCTCTGAAAACACTGTGCTATAGTGCTATCTTTCATATTGCTAGACATCTATCATCTATTGGCTTAAATTTTCTATGCAAGCTATTCCTAAAAATGTTTGAGATTTTGTGTCTTTTGTGACATTTTTGTGAAAATTCCATGTCCTTGAAATTTTGCTGCAGCCATCATCCACAAATGCACCTGTTCATTTGGATGTTCAAGCCAAACAAATGCATCTTTAGTTGTAGTGTGTACAAGACATGTGGTTTATAAAAGCAGTAACAACAAAGATCCAAAAACATCTTTGACCAGCACTACCACATAATAACCTATGATTGGCAACTGTACTCAAATCTGAAACAGCTTTTGTAAGGCCTCATTTTCTCTTCTTTTCACTCATTTTGTCATTTCCTAGTTTCCTATTCCTCTATATCTTACTATTTTATGTAATCAAAATGTATTCAGTAAGTGTGCCTAATTTTTGACTGAATCTGGCTCTCTAGGTCAATCAAAAGGGACTCTTTGTTTCCTCAGTGAAATTAAAAATATTATCATTCATTTGATTTCCAGCATATTGCAATGCTTCTGCTAAGTAATTTACTTCTTTGGCTTGTCTTATCTATTCCAATTCAATGCTATTGATTTCAATTGAAATAGTATCTTTGCTACCTGATGTCATGACTAAGCATTTTGTATTATGAGATTACAAATCTTAGCCAAGGCCCTAAGATAATTTTTTACTTATTGCAATTTGTGCAGTTGCAAATCAAAATTTTGAATTTGTACTTGATGAAAGAGTGTACTTGCAAGTACCGTAGGTTGTAGATTGGGCATACTTACTTTTTGAGTCCATCAAAAACTTAGCATATTGTTAATGGAAAATGCAAAGTAAATGGCATTGTTTCAAAAATCTTTCTAAAGACCAAATCCCCAGACCCTCCTTTTTCTTCATGGCAAATCTTTGCTACAGAGCTATAGTTTTCCTCATCTACCAACATTCATAATAGTTTCCCTTTGATAGCAACAAGACATATTTAGGCTTAATACATAAAGAAAATACTATGATTTATTCATTTTTGGATAAAGTTTTGATTTGCATACAAAGTTTTGACTTGCAGTTTCCCTTCCACTCATCATATAAGTCTAAAGAAGGACCACACCTGTCTTATGAACATAAGTGTGCATTTAGCAGTATTTCCTATTTTAGGCTCTTTCTTCAGCATATGTGTTTATACAACACATTTTCTTTCTCACTCTGTATTCTCCTCTAAGATTCTCACTGCTGGAACAACACATTTAGCATCTTTTCATATCAATAATCCAGCATATGTCCATAAAACAGTTACAGCTATGTTACAACTGCAAAAATCTCTAGCTGCCAAAATATTTTTCCATTTTTGCATAGCCTCTTTTTGATAAATTGCAGCCATGATTTTCTCCATGGATGGTAATGCATAGTTTATTGATGGACTGTGAAAGCTTGGTTCAAGGGCCAGGAACAATTAATGCATGCGCAAAAGAATAGCAAGTCTCTGTTAGATGTTGAGATACTTTTTTACATCACTGACATGATATTGGGAACTTCTTGGTGAACCTGTTGCTAGCAAATCATCAAGTTCAAAGACTTGTAGGCATTGTGATAGGAATTTAACACATGTTTGTGGATATGGATCCAAGCATTGCTTTGAGCTTAAGACAAATGAAATGAATATTGTAAATAGTTCTAAGGAACCTTCACAAAACTACATGTCTCACCATGGGAATGGCAATTTAACACTACACACATGCTAATTTTTAGAGAGCATAGATGCTTACATGCTACTAAAGGAATAAGACAAAGTTGCAGAAATTTCCCACCACATTGCTTCTCAACAGCAGAAAAAAGATCACTATTTTTCAAAAATATTGATACAATTGTGATTTTTGAGCTAAAAGTAGGAGCTAAGATGTTGAAGATGTTAAGCTCAGCATTACTGGGAAGGAGGACAGCAAAAGTACTTATAGTGAAGGAAAAGAATGACAAGAAAGGAAACCAGAGATTTCTAGTTATGAAGAGCTTCAGGAGGACTTTTTACACCAGGGTGGAAGAAGATACACTCTACATTAAGCTTGCTGCAGATATAGAGTTAATTTATCATCATTTACCATTGCAGTATAATTTATAGGAAACTATTTTCTGCTTGAGCTACAAGTATGTGTGGACATGATAGTTTTTTTAATTTCTATTCAGAATAGAAACAAATTGGGATATTGAATGATTTATATATGAACATATGATGACTTTTTCCACTTGCTTAGAGTAAATGCAAAAAGTAGACACAATTTTATGATATTTTGAAGTGATACGTTAATGTAAATCTATTATCTTCTCTAAAACGTAGAGCTGAATCCCCTTGAGTCCTTTAGAAAGAAAGGTATCATCTAGAGCTGTATCAATGTGCCAAGCTCCCTTTTTTAAAGGTCCTAATGAATAATTTAAGGGGCCATGAAACTTTATTTGGAGATACATTGGGGCCAAGAAAATTTTTTTGATGTGTGTGTTGGGCTACAAAATTTTCTAGAAAAATTTAAAATCCCTTCCGCCCCAGTCTGTCCCATACTTTATGACTCCTCCCTTATTTGGACGAGTTCATGTGGAGGGAGAGATACGGCTTAAACACCAGTGAGGCATTTGACAACATTTTCGCTCATATTGCGGAAAACTATTTGTCTTTTCCTTATTTTTAAAGCTTCCCAGGCATGGCGCTAGGAATTCTCCTTTATCGGAGGGAACAACCCTAGGGGGTGAGGCATTGGTCCCCATTTTTCCAGGGAGTAGCAAGTATAAGCCAAGTGTACTTTTTGTCCTCCGCTGCGGCCCTTCACAACATGAACTATCCTTATAACAATAACATCCTCTCTGCAGATCAAGGAAATCAGCATCACTGCTCATTTATTTATTGGAACACCATCACTGCACTAATACTTATAATATGATTGTTTCTTCATTTCTTCAATTGAACATCTACATGATCTCCTTGAAAAGATTTTTGTTTGCAATTATTCCTTGGTTCAAAAATGAATAGCATTACTTGGAAGTAATGACGCAAATTTTTTAATCATTAATGGTAACGCAAATACTGGCTCGACTTGCTTGACATGCACGAGATGATAGCACTCCCCGCGTCACAATCATGTGATCAGACATGAGATTATGCACGTGAGTAGATGTGTTATACCAAAGTACATAATGACATTGTGCCAATCAAACAAGTTTTCGAGAAGATACAAGCACGTAATTGGGGGAAATGTCGTGGAAAGGACAAAAAACCTGCCTGTAAAATGATGTTGTTGCGACAAGAGCCATATTTTGTAATGTAACTTTCCAAATATTACAGGGGACAAAGTATGCAACATTTTCATGTGGGGTACATTGCGCCATATGTGCCCTGCAAGTACATCATTACCATGATATATTCCCAGTTTAAAGTGTTAGCGTTTACATAACCTTAGCTGTTCACGTGATTATATGGGTGAATCGCTGTCAAACATTACTACAGTGCATATCTTTGTATTGCACTATCACATGTTTGAAGAGACTATCATGATGAAATTATAACTCTTGAGAAAATTCAAAAGCTTAATTAAGGAAAACCTGCCAAACCCTGCCTGCTCATAAGAGGGCTTCTCCCCTTTACCCTCCTCTAGGGCAGTGCTTCTCAATTATTTGTGCATACCCTCCTCACGGGAAGACAAAATATTTTATGTCCCCCAATTACAATAGCTAGGATCATTGTCTATAAAATAAGTGTAAGTATACCAGCTCCAAAAGATCATACGTGCCCCCTTCAGCATTGCATCGTGGTCCCCAAGGGGGTGTAACCCGTGACTTGAGAAGCACTGCTCTATGGCCTTACAGCTGTGATGACATTCTTATATTTCATTCTACTTATCAATGCACATTTTTTGTGTCATAAAAATGTATTAGCAGAGTTAAACTACAAACAGAGTATATTTCATAGTTACTTAATGAAAGATATGGCAAAGGATAGCAAAGATTCCAAGTAAGCTATAGAGTTCCCAATGAGAATAATTTGAACAAACTGTTTTACGTTATTTTTGCATCACAGGTGTCCACTCTGAGTTGTTATATCATTGGAAGCTTTAAGAATTTTCTAAAAAATCTAAACCATGTCTAGCTGCAATTGAGGAAATATCAAGAAAATCCAGAGAGTAGACAAAGACTCATATCATGTTTCTTATAAAAAATGCGTTTCATTAAGCTCGCTCCATCTTATAACAAGAATGCGTATAAGTAATCTCGGTCCATCCTTTATACCACTACTATGGCTTCCACTTTTTAGCAACAGTGTCAGAATAGGGAGGTAAGCACAGCCTATTGCCACAGTTAAGCATTCTGCACTGTCAGTTTGAGCGCCAAAACGTTAGGATTGTTCGAAGCATAAGACTGGCAATCAAGGGAGAAGCTGTATTGTAGACAAGTGATCTTATACTTGGGTGTTGCATAATGCGGTTGAATAAGAAAAAGAGACTAAGTTGGTGGAGCTTTATCGTTTGGTTATACTGAGGATTACTGGGTGATTATTTGATGACAAAGACATGTAAATACAAAGCCAATGCAAGGATTTTGGTTAGTTGTGTTTTTGTTGTAACTTCCCTCCCCTAAGGAAAACCTTGAATTTTCTTGCATATTCAAAACGTATAGAAGGAGGGCTATCATATGGTATATAATTTGTCTATATTCAGTGGGTAACAGATTTTTCATATATCTTGATTACTTCGAATCATCAATTTAGTAAAATTGACGATAAGTCTGGTGATAGCCATAAAGGCGACCACACACAAATTATAAACTGTATAACAGCACTGGCCCTATGGAACTACATTACGCACGCGATCAGATTTTGGCAAAACACATCACAACCTTGCATATAACGTTCAGGGGCCCTTCGCATAGCCAAACGAAAAATACGCCATATTGGAAATCCCCGATAAACAAAAAGTTGAGAATAATGAATTATATGAGGCCTAAATTCACGGGGCTATTAACACACATCTTCTACAATACCTATTAGTGAAACCCCCACCAATTACACTCCGAAATAACGCAGGTTCAAGCCGATTCACAAAGACAAAATTCTCAATTATAACGGTAAGGAAGGAAGGGCATGCGGTGCCCCTAGCTCACTCATCTCGCACGCAAATTCTAAGCTGGAGATACAAAGACAGAGCGCCCAATAAATCACAAAATGGCTATGAGAAAAGAATTTACCTCTGTCCACACTACCAGCAGCAGTTTTTGCGCTTCATGCAAGAGTGAGCAGACGTGAGCAGATGCAAGGTCTTCCTGCACTGCTAAACGAAAGTGTTCTTGCCATTGAACTATACGGAGCCAAAGCGGAAACGGCCTATGATTGGCCAGCAGGATTCTCCTTAGCGACGCGGTAGCAACCATCTGTTTATATCCAAGTACAGTACGCAGAATTACTTCCGAACTCGTACTGCATCAATTATTGTCGCTTTTCAAGTTATAATCTTTTGGCTTTCGTTATTACAGTTATCGTTTCGTTGTTTGTGGACTTCTTTGAAGCATTCTTGTCGAAAAATTATTGTTATTGCTCGATTTCTTCGACCTTCAAAATAGAGTATAGATAGGCCGCCTTGACTGATTCGTACTGTAGTTTGTGTATATATTTATTTCGTTTTGATATTTTTCGCGTTGTGTTAAGCTGTATATATCCTCCATTTTGATATCGTATCTAAACAATCTATATCCTTGCCTTACGAAATCGTGCAGTATTTATTACTTTGGACGTTATGGCGAATGAGATTATCACATTGTCCGGAATGTTGAAATTTTTCAAAGACGATATCAACACAGTTACTAAAGGAGAACTTAAATATAAGGCTGATTTTGCATTGGATTTGAGAATTGTTGACTTTTCCATTATGGCTAAAATCAGAGCTTCAATGAAGGATAAGAGCTACAGCGTGAAGCTGATGTTAGATGGAAATGGGGGAATTGTTGAAGGGGAGTGTGAGTGCCCAAGGGGAAACAGGATATGTAGCCATATGGCAGCTACAGCAATTTTTATAAATAAAAGAGGGATGTCAAAAACTGACTTGCCCAACGCATGGATTTCTAAGCTAAAGAAAGCAGCAAAATGTGAGAGCAGAACTTTTGGTGATCTTTTCCCTAGTCCAAGGCCAGAATACAAGGCAACAGGAAGATCAGTGACAGCCACTGACCGAGATGTTTTGCACGGTGAGCTATCTGCTTTGTCACTGAGGGTACTAGAATTCAGAGTACTAGATAAACGTACTGATCTTTTCACCACCTGCTCATTTGGGGCCCCTCGAAGATTGACGCTTGGAATTGCTCCTTGACGTAAACGACGTTTTTTGAATAAAGCTGGCGTATCCGTTATTGGTACATACATTTCAGCTTCAGTAAAATGCCTTGAGCACACATATGAGGAGCTAGTTGGTGTAAAATTCTCACACCTTATGCGGCATACCCATGCTTTAAGCAACTTGGCATCTTTTGGGTATCGAAAAAAAGATAAATCTGGGTACTTTGAAGATGAATAGCAACCATAGGCAGAACAGTAATTCGGCATGTTTATAACAAGTAATCCGAGAAAGTATATCTTAATTCAGCAATACAGTTTAACACAACGCGAAAAATATCAAAACGAAATAAATATATACACAAACTACAGTACGAATCAGTCAAGGCGGCCTATCTATACTCT
>OLMO02000231.1:4409287-4444211 GCA_900291935.2 Cassiopea xamachana | reverse complement strand
TTGGATATAAACAGATGGTTGCTACCGCGTCGCTAAGGAGAATCCTGCTGGCCAATCATAGGCCGTTTCCGCTTTGGCTCCGTATATAAAAAGACTGGAACGATAAGCCTATTGTTCTAATGCGTGGCCGGATGGCTGCTATGGGGAACGCCTCTGTACTTATGCGCAGTAGGATGAGCGGGAAATTTTAATAGTTTGACATTGATAGAACAACATACTCTTGTTGGAGAGATGAGATTGATTTGTTCAAAAACGGTTTGTGCTCAACGTTTTACATCGTAAACGCATGCGCACAAGCGGCTTTTTTGGTAGGTGACGTAATGCTACTTACGATGGCTTTCACAAAGGTCAAACGGAATGGCGGGAAACCAGCAGTGCAACATCTAGTTTATGTTTGCAACATAAACTTTATGTTTATGTTATGTTTATGTTTAGTTTATGAAGCAGCATCGTGCGTGAAGAAACAAAAATCGTTCTGCGCGTGCGTTTACGATGTAAAAATTGTTCAATATGATTGGTCGAACAACAGATCACAAGCTTTGTTTAAAACAATAGACCATCGCTCGACAGAGCGGAAACGATGCACGCCTGCGCACTGGGGGCTCGAACATCGAAGGATGGAATACAGCAAGTCATGTTGTCAAAATTCTGATCTAGGGAAAAAAGTTAAATGTTTCCCATCGTAAAATGCTTTTTGGGCCATTTATGGAGGCCTAAGATTAACAAAATGATACACAAATTGTTTAGTTTTCTTTCGCCATTCTATTAAAGGCGAAAAAATTCACATTGAAGAAACTTCTTTTAAAATACAGAGACGAATGAAATGGGTAGTTACAGCTCGAGATTGACAATGTCGAAATGATTATGTCACAAAAGTCCCAAAGATAAGGCCATTTTTCAGTTGATAAGGTATTTTATTTTTTCAACTAGTGCTTTAGGGATGCCTGCACCATATATCAAGAGTTCTCATAAATCCAGGGTTGTTCCTACGTGATATGATAAATATAACAAAAAAGTTACCTTCTGCAGAACGAACCTAAGAGTCTTTCGGACCGCTCCATAAACAGCAATATTTGAAGCATGATTTTTATAACCAAAAAACTGCAATAAGGTCTCAAATGAATCATCCCAAGATTAACCACGATGCATAATTGTCGATGTCTAGTCGCTGTCGTGATATCATTCCCAGATTGCGAATTTCGATTACCACAGGGTGCAAATTGAGTTCTACAGGGAAACTACCGTTATTTTTGAGTTCCACAGGGATTTTCCGTTACTTTCTTGAATCGTATTGCAGAAATAACCGAAGTTGAGAAAAGTGGCCGGTGAAACCAATTGGAAAAGGAAAATTACATCAAGATAATATGTGATAGTTTTTTAAGTAATATGTTTTGCTTTTTTGCGCCTAGTAGGCAGGGGCGATTCTAGCCTGTAAAATCTGGGGGGGCCAGTGAAAATATATCTGAAGTATTATAGTTTTCTCTACATGAACCTAAAATGTAGCAATTTAGAAAATACAGCCCATTGGAGGATGTCAGCCCTATAAAAAGTGCTAAAAATGGAAAAAATACAAAAATTGTTAGTTACCAACAGAAAAAATTATGTAGTAGTATAAAAAATTCTTCAAAGATTGTCTCAATGGTCCTTAGGGTCAAATCTATTTTAGTGTAGTTTAATACGGCGATTGTCATGTCGTGAGTCAAACTCGTCAACAAACTGCTCTAGGTCTATTGATTCAGCGCGAGTTGATTCTATTGATAGAAGAGCCAAATGACTCAAGCGCTCGTGGCACATTGAGTTTCTCAAATACGTTTTAACAAGTTTCATTTTCGAGAAACTTCTTTCACATGATGCAGTGGTAACAGGCAATGTAACTGAAATCAGTAATAAATTATAAAGACAATCAAATGCCTGTTTGTAGGGGCAAAGCTGTGTGAGGAATTCTAAAATGGTTATGCAATCGTTGCTAACTAGCCTCTTTACCAAAGGAATTTCATGAATCAATCCATCATGACAGATGCTATATCTTAATGCAATTTCCTTCAATGCTGAATGATCCAAAAAGCTCTCAGACTTTGGTGAAAGTGCTGAAACTCCTTGCATAATCACTTTTGCATCGCTGGAAAATCTTCTATCAAGCTCAGACAGCATGCAATCCAGTATTTGAATAAAAGCATCGCCATGGAGTGGCTTTTCTGAATTCGCTCTTGCTGACTTTCCAATGGCATCTGTGACAAAGTAATCACTCAAGGCATCTGGTGGTCTTTGAGATTGACGCTCTTTCTCTTCGTAGTTTAAGCCACATTTTCTGCATAACGATTCAACTTCCTCGTTGTAATTTATCATATCTACGTTTCTTCTGCATTCCAACTCCTGTTGAAGGGTAGAAATGAGTTGACAAGCTTTTGCCAAATCCAAACGAGGATCTTGAAGTTGCTCAGAGATTGTATTCACTGTAGATAAGAAGTCAGTAAAGAAATGTAGCAACTGTAAGAAGTTATAATTCATCTGAGCGAAGAGACCCCTGGCAGTAGTTGCACGTGCGCCTTTATCTATACTTGAGACCTGTCGCATAAGTCTTACGATGCATGCAAAACGAATTAATACATTCTTGCAAGACGTTGCTCTTGCCCACCATCTTGTCTCGCTAAGGCCTTGGAGCTCTTGTATTTTCTCTCCAGGGTGAATTTCCTTTTGCAGCTTCACAAAATTTTCATGTACAATAGAATTGCTAATGAAAATGTATAATTGTTCAAGTAATGAGAAGAAATCATCAGCTTGTCGTACAGCTTTAGTTGTATCGATGAGCACAAGATTTAGTCTATGTGCGTAGCAATGCAGGTAAGCCATAGGTGACTTATCTCTTATGAGCTTTTGGACGCCACCTAGCTTGCCACTCATAACACTAGCTCCATCAAATCCCATACCTACTAGACACCCTTTATAATCCAAACCCATTTGCTCAAGTTTGCCCAAGATAGCTTTACTTGTTGATTCAGCATTTAATGCCTCCATTGGAATGAATGTTAGGAAGCATTCTTGGATGGTTTTTGACTCTTTTGCAAACAATCTTATGACTACTGATAATTGCTCAGTCTTTCTGACATCTTTAGTTTCGTCAGCTTGTATTGCGAAGAATCTTGCTCTTTGAACATTCTCCACTATTTCATCGAGAACCATATGGGATAGGGTTTCTATCATCTCGTTTTGTATAGAAGATGAAGTGTACTTTTCATTCTTTGGTCCATTTCTTATTCGGTTTGCTATAACGGGGTCATGTTTCGCTTCGAATTGAAGAATCTTCTTTACATTTCCTGGATTGCTCACATCGTCGCCTTCTCTGTGCCCTCTCTGTGCGATATTTTGGGTTGCTGTGAGTACAATTATTTCCCCGACAGTCTTCACATAATGGCGTTTTTCATTAACTTTCTTACGATAGCTGTCATTTAAAACCTGTTCTACGGATAATTTAGCAGCCTTGTTTCTATTATAATCATTCCACGCATAATTGACATTTTATGGCATTGAGAGTTGACGTGCTTCGTTAATGCACCATCTTTTCCATGTGCTTTCTTCCAGCGACGAAATCCAGTCTTCGTAAGTGCCTCTTCAGCGTTACCGTAACCAGGGGGGGGGGGGCAGAAATGTCGACAGGGAAAGCAAAACACAGCATCAAAGTCTTGGGAATATTACATCCAACTAGAGCGCTCATACCAACTTGCTACGAATGATCTGCCATGAGATTTTCCGTCCATGTGCTTTGGATATGACTTTAGCAATGGCCTAGCTAATTTATCTCCAGTCCTCTGAGATATGTCGTTTGGGCTTTCCATTAATTCTAAATTCTCTCCCTTAGCCTTTTTGACTTTTATCTCATTCTCAGGCGTGACATCTTTTTGCTTTGTGAAACTTACAAATTTATCCATTATTAAGAGGCACTAGTTCTTGAATGAACACAAATTTCGATGAACAGTAGTTAATTTCACAGCCTATTTCGTAACTTTGCGAGTGATTCAGTAATAGAGAATTATAACAATTTCCGTAGCAGGAAGAAGGGAAACATTCAAATCCTGTGAGAAAGTCAGACCATCAAACTCGGAAACCTGACAAAAGTCTGTTCTTAGTAGGTGGTAAAAGTTAACAAAGCACCTTTTAAAAAGTGGGGGGCCAATGAAGGGGCCAAAAAAATTTCAGGGGGGCCATGGCCCCTCCTGGCCCCCCTTAGAAACGCCACTGCTAGTAGGCAGGCTTAGTGGTACTCCATGGAAAGCGCCGCACTGCTACCACGACATTTGTATCGGCGAGACTAAGTGCAAGAAGTGCCATAGCTTCCTTTCAAATCGCATAGAAGAGCTTACAGAAGCGTTTATTGAGGGTCTGTTGACTGACGACGGTAAAGATGCAAATCGAAATGAAGAAGATGCATCGCAAGACTTGTTGCTCGATGATGATGACGAAGATGAAATAATCGGACAGACAACAAAACCAATTTTCATTGATTTCGAAGGGCTAGAACTGTTTCACCGTGAATTGTCGAAAAAATTTGATTCAGTAATATGACAGGGTAACGATATTTCCTGTTTGTGCCAGTGAATGTAAATTTTCCGCTTCCTCGATGTTCCTCGAGCCTCGCGCCATTTTGTTCTATGAACAATTGTAATACGCATGCGTGCATCGTTTCCGCTCTGTCCCATCGCTCTCGTCTCCCCAACAAACTCAGTACTGATCGAAATGCCGATAAGTTGCGTTGTTTTTGGGTTCTCAGAACAAACAAATACACGGTGATGAAAAACAGAAGAATAGAGAAAATTATGCCGCATTT
This sequence comes from Cassiopea xamachana, assembly GCA_900291935.2. Taxonomy (NCBI): domain Eukaryota; kingdom Metazoa; phylum Cnidaria; class Scyphozoa; order Rhizostomeae; family Cassiopeidae; genus Cassiopea; species Cassiopea xamachana. The sequence goes on along the minus strand of OLMO02000231.1, from coordinate 4,439,389 downwards.
CATCGGTAAGTTTTTGCTTAATACTTACACAGGCAGCATCAAAACACCAACTGCAACTGGCATCAAAGCACAAATACAACTGTTCCGTTTACTTGAATTTTCTTTTGCGGTATCCCTGTTTTTTAGTAAATGTAACTTTATTTTCTATGCTACTGGAAGAATATCTCAAAATACCCCCATAAAACGTGCTGGCACATATATCAGGCCCCCTATTGGTGTTACCCCCTCAGAATGCTTCATTTCTTGTAAAATGTGCAGTGATAAAATTTCTTTAAAGTTAGGTATGTTTCATCGGTAAGGTTTGCTTAATACTTAAACAGAGCGGTATCAAAACACCAACTGTCAACTAGGCCTTTCAGCAGTCCTCCCACTCCAAATGTAACAATTTTTTAATAAATTTATCGCATCTTTACTAAAGTTTTAGGACATCATTCAGGAATTTTTATAACACTTTATGACAAAATTTCAAAAATTCAACTTTTAACAAACATTTATGATTTTATGACAGAGTGGGAGACCTGCTATCAGGCAGCATCACCATAAAGTATTTTTCCTTAGAGGTTGGGCTTCTTTCTGTGTTGCTCTGACAGCTAACATTACTATAAACAAGTGGCGTAGCCAATGTAGGTTGTGGTTAAGGCAATTCCTGTGGGCCCCTAAAAGCTTTGAAGAAACAAGTTTTTGCATTATTTGGACGAAAAATTATGATGGGGCCTCAACCTCACTGACTTCCTAGGGGCCCCTGATTGTCTTTATTATGACATTGCTCAAGCTTGTAAAGCTGGAGGAAATACCTTGGAGGTAATGAACCTGCCAATGGAAATCACTTTGGAGGGGCAAATTCCATTTTTTGCTATTTAAATCTCCAGCTTAATGATTCTGTTGAGGAGCAAAGTCATGTAAAATTTTTCATTTGGGGGGCATTGCTCCTTGTGCCCCCTGTAAATTAAAGCCTGCTTCTGCTGCAAACTGATTGGCAAGGAGAGAAGACTTATTTTTCCTATATGAAAAATGCTTCATTCAATCTCCAAGCATTGGCAATATACAGACAGAGTTATTGCCGTAAAATAAAATAAGAGATAATCCAAAAAATAATTTGAACTTTTAGCGGCATTGTATGAACAAGGTACATTTGATGGTACATAATTCAGTCCATTCAATACAGGCAGGTTTTCTCTCAAAAATGTAACAATGCTGGAAAAGCGGGAAAAGGCAATGAGAAGAGTTAACAAAGATGGGTCAGCATGGAAAGCAACAAGCTATAGCTTTATTTGTAGTGATCATTTCAAAGCTTCAGATTATGTTACACCACCATCACATGGTGTCAGCTGCAGGCTAAAGCCAACTTCTATACCATCTGTATTTCCTGGATTCCCAAGTTACTTGCAACAAACAGAGTGCAGAATGAATCCAAGGCCAGGAAATAAGAGATCTTTCCAACAATTGCATCATTCACCATCTAAAATATTACAGATTCACAGCTATAGCAAGCCATATGGAGTTGAAGATGGCATAATTGACAATGTAGAAAATTTGTCATCAAACCAGACACCTGCTCATGTCTATATGCAAAATAATTATTTCAAGGTCAAATTAAATTGACAGAAACGTAGGCGAGACGATCAATCATTATTACGTGAAAAGATTCGTAGACGAGATTCCAGAATCAATGACATGACAAAATTAATAAACAAACTAAAGAAAGAGTTGCTGGTAAAATCAGAGGAAGCAGCCTTAATGCAAAGTCATTTTGGAAATCTGAAACTGTCACTGTTTGAAAACTGTATGAAGAATGGAAAGTGTACTCCAAAGGAAAGAAGGTACACATAGAATATCAAGGAATTTCCTCTGACACTTTATTTTTACTCACCCCGCGCATATAACCATGTCAGAGTCATCCTACATCTACCACATCCATCCATGCTTAGGAAATGGTCCACTTCAGTCAACTGCCAACCCAGCTTCTTATCTGAAGTTTTCCAATTACTTGCTATGGAAGTACAGAGATCAGCTGAAGAAAGACTGTGCTTTGATATTGGAGGGAATGGCAATAAGGAAAAGACCACTAATGATGCTAAAGAGGACAGATAGGTAGGCTTTTTTTATTATGGTGGTGCAACTCCCAAACTATGTGACCAGCTTGTATCAGAAGCACTAGTGTTCCTACTTGTTGGATTGAGGGGGCACTGGCAATGTCCTATAGCCTATTTTTTCACAGACAAGTCAAGCTCAGACGTGAGAGCTTGACTAGTCAATTGCATTAGCAAAGACAGCTGATGCCGGTTTGTCTTTTTATTGTGATACATGTGATGGTACTACACCCAACCTTAGCACACTTGAGAAGCTTGGACGCAGTTTTGGACAAGACAATAATTCCATACAATCAATGTTTAGACATCCAACACAGAGTCATGATGCTTTTGCAATTATAGATCCATGCCACATGTTGAAGCTTGCACGAAATTCTCTGGTTGAACTTGGATGCATTTTGTCACCTACAGATAAAAGAATTGAGTGGAAATTTATCAAGCAACTGCATCTGCTACAGGATCAAGAAAGATTGAGGATTCGAAATAAACTATCAAACACACACATCCAGTACTAAAAGAATAAAATGAAGGTGTCTTGAGCTGCTCAGACTCTGAGCTCATCAGTTGCAGATGCAATAAATTTTTTAGACAATGGTTTGCAGCTGCATCATTTCAAGGGCAGTGAAAGTACTGTAGGATTCATAAGAATAGTTGACAGATTATTTGATATTCTAAACTCAAGAAGTCCTGTGGCCAAAGAGTTCAAACAACCATTACGTTTGTCAACTCAAGGAAGATGGCTGTCCATCCTTCAAAATACAGCTCACTATCTGTTATCCCTTAAGTCTGTTGATGGCCAGCCACTGATACATCATAGAAGAAAAACTTCTGTTATTGGATTTGTAACAACAATCAAATCAACAATTGATCTTGCCATGACCATTATGAAGGCAGATGATAATCCTTTCAAATATCTTCTAACGTACAAGTTTTTACAAGACCATATTGAGTTACTGTTTTCATGCATCAGAGACAGAGGTGGTTAGAACAATAATCCTAATTCTCTACAGCTGAAGTATGCACTTAGGAAAATGTTGCTGAGGAACAGTATCACAGCTTCTAATAGTGCAAACTGTCAAGTCTTTGAGCAAAACTCAATCATTCCTGCCCTCCCAACAAACCACAACACTTCCCCTTTCCATGAAAATTTGCAGAACACACTTGATGCACCATGTGAAGAGGAAATCAACAGGATGATCATAAATCTTCAATTGAAATCACATACAGAGTTTATTAAGAATGTTCTGCTCTACATAGCAGGCTTTTTTGTATCTGGCTTATAAATGAAATATTCTGCCATTCATGCTACAACTGCTTGATTGGGTCCCTCAGCCACACAGATCATCCATATTATGAAGAACGTAACAAGAGCCATGGTGCAGCAGCATTTACTGCATTTGTCAACAATGGAGGCTTGAAGATCCCATCAGAATCTGTTTACAAAATTGTTACCTATGCAGGACATGTCTTCAAAGCTTATGTACATAACGATAAGTTTGACAAAGTATTTGTTTCATCAAAGATAAAACAAAAGATGATTATCGAGGTCATTACCCACTTCTGGGAGGATAATAGAGCAAGTGAAGGACTATTTCAGGGTCATCCACAAGGCCTCAATGGCCAGTATTTGAAGAAGACCATGAGCGTTGGCTGACAAAATACATTGCAGAAAAGTTCTTTACTCTACGCCTTTTCACTTATGGCAAGAAATATTGTCAGAAAGTCATTCAGGCAGGGCAAGCCAGTGAAAGACATAGACTAACCAAATTAGTACTATTTAAAAATCAGTGAAATTCTTGCTTTAAAAATGATGATTCAGTTTGAAACTCCTTTTATACAAAAGTTTCCTTGAAAAGCACCTCATTCTAGCACATTTCCGAAATCTTACCCAGTTTATCTACTCGAAAGCTCCGTTGTAAACCCCTTATCTTTCTGCCAAAGAAAAGCATGGCTGCAATAGAACAAAGGAAATGATCCGAAAGTGATAAATGATCTATCCGTCGTGAAAACAATAGGTACACTGAGTAGAAAGAGATTTGAATTACCTGTCGTTGATTCTCCTGACCTTTATGTGAGTACGATGAGGAATTGTTTTCCACAACGAAGGCTTTGACCAGGAAAAATCGTCATTCAAACCTAACTCACCATGCCTAGTACATTGTTGACTTCTGCTCATAAATGGTACAGGCTCGTGGCTCTAGATATCTTGAAATGATGTTACGGTTTATCCTCCATGATTCCAGTGCTTCTAGACATAGTTCCTCTACTGCCAACTTAACAACTGCCTACTGCTCTTTCCCTACTGCCTACTGCTCTTTCCCTTCCTACGAGCTCTGTACGTGCAAAACTGCCACATCCCTGTACGCGAGTACGTACAATGGCTGCGCTCATGATGGCCATTTTTGGACACGCATTTGCGCATTTGAGTCCAATAGGCTTATCGTTCCAGTCTTTTTATTTAGTTCAATGGTACTTGCTAAATGAACAAAGGCCAATATCAAGAAGGTAGCTCTCAAGCTCATAGTGGTATTGAGAGTCTTCTCAACGTCTCTTGTTCTCTGCCGGATATATGGCACTGACGGAGCTCTGCCGATCTCTAGCTATGGCGTCGAAGAAGAAAAGTCGATTTTCTCAGCAAAAAATTGAGAAAATTGGTCAGGGCCTTATAAGAAAAAACTCTCGGCCATGCGTAGCTGTAGATTTTTCTCGTGGGTAGTTACAGAGATGTTTTTTACCAGTAAGTATTCGAAGATTGACACAGTATCATTATATGCAAGTCTAAGATCTCTTTCATGAATTCTGTTAATCTTGCGATCAGTCTTGCGGCCATGAAGCATCCATATAAGAGGGCACTAGCTAAATTATGACAATATGAATGCATTGATTATTGCTACAAGCTTTCTCGAGTCCATAAAAGGGGATATTCTTGCAAGTGCGATTCCCACTGATACTTTTTGGTTATTTGTTGAAGACGGGATAATTAGAGGTAATGGGAATGGCCTAGTTGCCATGAAAACCAAGCTTGGCTGAGTTATTTCAGGTCCTGTGAAGGGTACATACAGTAACGAAAAGTCTCATTTTTTAAGAGTTGATGTTATGAAATACTTAATAAAGAAGTAGACCCCCTTGTAAATGAGTTACACAAGTTTTGGGAAACCGAAAATATAGGTTAAGATAGACGTATTGCAATAGAAGATGAATTTGAATCAGAAGTTAAATCTCATTATTGTAACGATTTCAAATCGAGTTTTGATAGTGAGAAAGAGGCTTTTGTAAAATATAGGAAGTTGAAAGATTGCTTTAACGATGCTGGTTTAAATCTAAGAAAATGGAAACCCAATATCGAAGATTTAACGGAGAGAATTGCGATTGTGGAAAACAAAATTGAGCAAGTATTGGATGCTATAAAAGAGAATTGCAAGGAAACTATTTCGGATTTAGAATCTTGTCAAAGTACACAAACAGGTAGGCGTAATTGGATTCATGTTGAGGGGAAAATAAAAAGACGGAACCGATGATGGGTGATTTCAATAGTAACGAAATAAAGCCAGCGTCCAACTTGCAGTTAAAAGCTAAGCTAATTGAATAGAAAAACAGTGCAAATCGTTTGGATTTATCGTGGAAATTGGGTTTATCTGAGAGAGAAAGTGGGTTATTGAGGTCAGCAAAAATTACAAATATGTGTTTAGAGGGAATAGGTCTTAGCACAACTGTTCGCTACGCAGAAATTCGAGGAGCTCGGAGAAAAAGAAGGTGCAGTTGACATTGATGGAGGTTATCAAGTTCAAACTGTAACTACGATTGAACCAGGAATAAAGCTTGCAACTTATGATAAAGGTTGATGAATCAGTGGACAATTGCTTATAACATTTTCATTTCTTTTTGAATTATATGACATCTTTTATACCCCCCCAAATGATTGGCAAGCCAATCTTTTGGGCGGCCCGGAGTGTGTTATGAATTGAATTGAATTGCTATATCATGGGACATGGAGCATGCGCATTGATGAGACACTAGTTAGGAGAAGTTGTTAAGAACACAGTTGAGAAAAAAGAGCTCCGAGAACACGAGGAGAGGAGAAACATTTATTGAGAGAAGATATATATATATACATAAATATATATATATATATATATATATATATATATATATATATATATATATATATATATATATATATATATATATATATATATATATATATATATATATATATATATATATATATATATATTTCACAACTTCAACGCGCGGAGTTATTCAGTGAAATCTCGATTCCTCAAGACACCCAAATTAAATCGATAATCTTGAGGAAATATGAGCAATATTTTCCCAACAACGACAATGTGCATTCATGGAAGGAAATTCAGCACCTGTGAGTTTGATAGTTAAATACATAGATCCAGTGCAAGTGTCTACTGCTTATAATTTCGTAGAGGCGCATTAGGCCTAAAACTGCATCCATCCACCCTTCATCAGTACGACACATATTAATAACATATGGGTAGATTCCATCATAGTCAATTTCTTTCTTGTAGTTTCATAAGACAATTTTACATTTTTTATTTCAAACTCTGCAACAAGTTTAGTTACTTTTTCATTTACAGTTGAACCCATTGAATTCTCTTCCGCCATTACCTTACCATGTGATCACCAAGGGAGAGAGAAGCGAAAATGAGTATTTAGCGAGCAACCTATTCGGAATTGCTCCTCTAGATACAATTTCCCTTATTTTCGTGAATACCAATGACCTCGTTTTGAGACCACCTTCTGGTTGGTTGAACATTTAGTCTACCTCAGAGATCACAACAGAGATTTTTAGGACACTGGGAACAGATGGGCACTAGGTAGCTTACTGATTGGCTAAACAGGTTGCGGAGAGAGGAGAGAATCCCAGAAGCTTGGAAGAAAAGTAACATGACACAAATCTACAAAGTAAAAGAATGATCTAAGACCATGGAAACTACAGAGGAATAAAGCTTTTGGAAAATGGGAGGAAGATATACGAGCAAGTAATGAAAAGAAGACTGAGGAAAGTGATCAGGATAGATGAAATGCAGCTCGGGTTTGTTCCAGAAAAGGAAAGTACTGATGCCATTGTTGTACTGAAGCAGAAACAAGAGAATGTGCCGTAGGGAAGCCTAGAACTGTTCACTGCATTCATAGATTTGGAGAAGGCATATAAAAGAGTTCCCAGGGATTTGGTTGTTTCAGGTAATCCAGATTCTCTTTGAAGGATACCAAACTGTGGGCTCAAGCAATGTGGGAGATACTCACCCATTCCCAGTAATGGTTGGGCCTTCACCGGAGATATGCTCTTATACATATCCTTCACCTTAGCACCAAGACAGTGAGTCAAGGAGGACCGGATGAGCTTCTCTATGCCGATTCCATTACTATATCGGCAGCATCAGAGGAAAAATTTCAGGAAAAGATTTTGAGGTGGCATGAAGAGCTGGAAGAGAAAAGATTGAAGGTAAACAGCAGGAAAACAGAAGTCTTAGTATCAGCTAAATTTGGAGAAAAAGTAATACAAGTGAAAGACCGACATGATATGGAAATAAAGCAAGTGGAGAAGTTGTAGTTTCACTAGGAGAGGCATACGATGAGGTGCAGTGTCAGGTAAAGAAAGCTTGGACCAAGTGGAGAGAAGTAAGTGGGGTTGTGTTTGAAAAAAGGATGGCTACCAAACTCAAGATCAAGATATAAAAAGTGTAATTCTACCAGTGCTGCTGTACGGGATGGAGACTTTAGCGCTGAAAAGGATAGAGAAACGTCTACTTGAAGCAACTGAAATGCAAATGCTCAGATGGATTTCCGGCATCTCCCCGCTTGAACACTGTACCAGCAAGGATATCAGACAAATTGCAAAGATTGCCAGTATCAGTGACAAGGCGAGGAAGGCAAGACTAAGATGGTTAGGACATGTGATAGGTAGAAAAGATGGCAATGTTCTACAGAGTATATATCAAGCAAGAGTGGAAGGAAGAAGGAGTAGAGGAACGGAAAAACTGCGATATAAGGATAAGGTGGAGAGAGACATGAAGGAGTTGGGACTATGCGCTAGAATATTGTTGGATCGTGGAGAGTAGAGACGAAGTTGCCGAGTGGCTGACCCGACTTGGCATTGGATAGGACCGAAGTAGAAGAAGACTTTTTAAAGAGAACTCAACATATTTTTGGTTTTTTTGGCTCTATAATTGTTTATATGCGCATTACTAATATAGAATATGTACAGTTCATTTATTTGATGGCCAATTGTTATTATAGATTCATATTCATCTGGTTTGCAACACGGTGAACGCGATGAGGCTTGCTCATATATTGCTGGTACTTATCTTGAGTATAAAAGTGAAAAAGATCACTTTTTGAGTTCAGATACAATTGGATTGTCTATTGAAGGAAAAAAGGTTATTGACAAGTTTGGTGACAGTATCAGTGACAAGTCGAGAGGGCTGTTTTTGTTGAGTGAAGTTTGGTCAAGGTGAAATTGTCGAGCGTTGTCGAGCATGCGCATGTGCATATGGAGTTCTTTTAAGTAGGACTCTACAAAGGAAGCGTTGACAAGCGGAAGCTTTACGCATTCAAACAATACACCAGTGGAATGCTGAGTTCCAAGTCGAGTGAAGAATTGAGAGGGTTTGGCCACCCCTACTCGAGAACATTAAAAATTGCTCAATATTTCTCAAGCAATGTATATTGAAAAGTTGAGAGCGTTTGCCTGAGGCTTAAGGCAGTTATAGGAAATCTTTACTATTTCTAGTTGAATAGTTTGAGACCTTTGATCTCCTGATAAACTTATCTTTTAAGTTTTCTGCACATTTGTCATTAAAGATTTAATGTCATGACTAACCTATCATATTTTATATCTTTAATCTCTAAGTTAATCATTTCTTTGATGATGATTTTGATGATTAAAACATGTTAGCCGCCCTAGTTGTGATCATTGAAATAGGAGGTCTAGAATGAGCAGTCTATTGTTTCGCTTTTGTTTTGTGTGTAATATACATGCAGAGCAAAGATGGTACCAGCACGTTGACAAAGATATGTATAAGGAATGGACTCACAGTAAGAAGGCTTACCCCGCTCCTCTCTCTTTTGCTGCTGGATTGCAGAGAAGCAACATAATATCGAGAAAAAGTTATGTTTAGGTGATAGTGCCATAGGCATTTGAAATTAATTTATTTTCAACCATTTTAGTTGATGCATCTACTGGTATCGACTTCAGAGCGTAGCAATGTAGATCGAAGTTCATCGCATCATCCGACTTGGCATTGCTTTGGAAGTGCTCTACAGGCAAAACCTCTACCAATATTCAAACTTCATGGTATTTTGCCTATTTCTTCTACTGTTGTATTTGTATCGTATAAAAGTAGTTTTGGAACGTAGACGAAGGGTTAATTGTAAGAAATTCCAGCGTTCTTTGCACCTTGACCTATCAATTCTAGAGCTTAGTGACCTGGTATCCCAAAAGAAACCTTTCTTTGGACCGTTGATGGTAGGTGTACCTGAAGTTTATTTCAGGAATTTAGGAGAATTTCACCAATCAAGCACTATTCAATCTCATTGAATTTTCCAAGTCAAAAGGTATCTTTGTGTATTCCCAAAATTGCTTCTTGACTCTATTTTGTCAAACAGATCTTTCATCAAAAGGATGAACTCACTTGCTGCCTTGTTGCTTTTGGACCCTGCTACCTGACTATTTTGTAAAAATTTTATTACAAATGAAACAGAATGGCTCGGAGTTCATTGATATATCGCCACTTGCAGGGTGGCAGATTTGATTTTGCTTTCATGGATAGTAAAGTGATGTTTCCAGCTTCTTGATGTTACACCCAAGTTTTTTAATCATGGTAATTGAGGCCTCATGAAGATAACTGTGGAAATCTGGTCCTTTCTCAGTAAGCAGATTGATAGCTTTATACATCAACTATTTTAGAATATTTTGATTTTACTTAGTCGCTAAGATGTATGCAATGGAGATATGGACAGAGAGGATTAGTGAGAACTTTGTCATGTACCTTACCCTTAAAAGTGCAACAGTCAGCATTTCCAACAACTTTCGACTGCTTTTTTCCCATTTCAGTTATTATTGAGCTGACATTTCATCAACAAACTAAGCTAACTTTTTTAAGTATCCTGATTCACATACAATATTTTACTAGCTATAAACGTATAATTAGTAGATGCAGCAAATTTAAGTGCTTTCCAGCATATTTCTGAACCCTTGGGCTATAGTAATGGAGTGAAGTGGCAAGTTGTTTACTTCCCTGAAAGCACTTGAAGCTAGATAATTTTTGCAGTTGTCTTTCTCATTCTGAAATAGCTCATTAGCCATGTGAACAAAGCTTTCTATGATTAATTTTTTATTTTATATAGACAATAGCTTCAGTTTTTAAACATCAAAATGAGTTTCATAATGGCTTTCTCCTTTTTGAAGTTTCTTTTTCTTATAATTGTCTTTAATTAATTATGATTATAATTGTTAATTAATTAAGCAGGATTTTCTGGAGGCATTGGATTAGACTTTTTATTGGAATTGTTTCTTTGAAATTTTTTGAGAAGTTGTGACAAACTGAATACAGACAGGACCGAATTTCTTCAGTTGTTTTTACCAAGAGATTCGGAATTTGGCAAGGAATAAGGACAGTTATATTCATTAGCAATAAAACAGCTCTCACAAACTCATTGTGATGCAGATGGATGCAATTTTTGAGATACATTGCAATAAGCCACTTGTCATACAATTTCTATTTATAGACTGGAAACCCGTTATATAAACACTGACTCAAAAGTTCATTTTAATTTCATTGCTACCTTTTAAGCAGAAGAGTGCTCATTTATTTTGAAATTCTTGTAAGCCTATTATACAAATATCAACTCAAATGTTTATTCTAATTTCATTACTTCCTTCTAAGCAGGTGTGTCATGGAGGGGGCTCAGCCCCCCTCCCCTCTATCGACCATCTGTTAGGCTGGAAAAGTTCTCAACTATGCATTCGCGAATAGATAGAGGAAAGGTATGCTGCCACCAATAGAAGAGAGTACCACAACTCTATATTATCTTTCTCCTTCTTTTAATACATTAACATATACAGCGTAGCAAGCTCTTTATTATTAGTGAAAATCTTTGCTTGAAAAGCATAAATTGTTGACTTTGTTTACATTTGTGAGGATAAGGTCCTTTCAGGAGATTTGTTATCTAGGCGAGGATCTTTTTGAATGCCTGGCCAAAGCAGTGTGCATTATGAAACCAATGAATGATGCAACTAGCAATAATTATTTCACTTGGAGAGTATGAGAAAAAGTACGGACCACATGCAGTTACGCTCAAGGGATCTTCTAAGTGACATCTATGGGCCTAGAAATCATTCAACCAAACATGGGCCAGGTCGACTCCTTTCGGCAAACAGCTTAAGGTTTAAAATCATATAAATTTGTGCAAATTTTAAAATATCACTTTAGAAATGAAAGTTTTATCTCTTATTATACATAGTTGGGTTATTCCCTGCTCCATTACAGGCCCACTTATTGGCGAAATGAGTTGCTTTTCTGTAGCAAAGGCAACTCCCTCTTTGAAATTCAGCGAATATGACAGCTAAGTCCATCATAAAAGATTTCTAGTTTGAAGCTGTCACACGATCTCCTAAATAAATGCACAAAATTTATGAGGACATTTCGAGAAAGCAAGAAAAACTACTGCAAGGCACTGTCAACTATGACTTAATGCAGTTGTCTTGCCAATGTTTTGGTACCATTTTCATTCCCCATAGTAATTACGCATTACGTCACCACGCATTCTAGTCATTGCAGTTGTCTTGCCAATGTTTTGGTACCATTTTCATTCCCCATAGTCATTACGCATTATGTCACCACGCATTCTAGTCATTGCAGTTGTCTTGCCAATGTTTTGGTACCATTTTGATTCCCTATAGTCATTACACGTCACGTGAATTACCACGCATTCTAGTCTTCCTATTTCTATTGATAGGATTGCCTAAGGCCCCGTTCCACTGACCCAGAAATTTAAGAATACGGAGAAAAATTTATCTTTTGGGTAGCGTATTTGTGGAAACACCAAGCACGGTCAATCGCTCGATATCTTTTTTCACCTGTTTCCACTGACCCAAGTATGCAGAATATCTCCGGATATTCAGTTGCGAAGCTAGGATGAAAAAGTTAGTCCTGCCTTTTTGGAATGAAAGGAAAACACATAAGAGGGGATCTCAAAAATTTTCATAACCCTGCTGTTTTGAAACACTCTATGGAAAGTACCCATTTTCAGATACTTAAAGTTGACATACATCTCCTACAAGTATAATGTAAATTGCATGATTTCACTTTTACATTGAAGATAGATTTTAACACCATTTTTATTGGCTTAAGTCCCCTTCTAAATCACAGATTGGTGTTTTCAGAACTGCTGTAAAACATGAACTACATAGAATTAACTCATATATTTTACTGTTAAACAAAACATTTTGAGATACAAATTGAATCTTATAAGTATCGAATTGTAGCTGCCAGGCAACTTAGTCCTCAATGGAAACTCCAATTGAGTTAAGCTCAAGCCGCACGTCAAGGGCTTGCCTATGCATGACTTTTCCATTTTTAAGCAGAAGGAGTCCAACCAGTCTTGTGGCAACATAAAGGCTGGGGGCAATCAAGCTGCTATCATTATTGCACAAATTCAAAAGTTCATAATCAATTTAATTCTGCAACAAAGTTTGATTGATTCAGCAAAAGAGTATCCCAACATTGGCACAATCAGGGATGAATCTTCTTCTGGTTATTTATGATCTGTTGGTTGTTTGGCTATCATCTGATGCTTTATATTCCAACAAGTGTATGCAAAAGTACCTTCAGTATGCTAAAATATGATTTATCTCTTCCTTGCCATTCTAAAGCTTTGAGGTTCAAAACATCTGTACAGGCATTTATTGTAAGGCAGAATGGTGAGACTCATTAGCTTCTCTTAAAACCAATATTCAGAAGCAAAATATGATAATAATAAGCAATGAGGACAATTCTATTCTGCAAATTTATTTCATAAACCAACAATCAAGGAAAATTGGGATGGTGCTATGAAAATATTAACAGTCTAAATGAATGCAAATCAACTCCATCCAAATCAGTAAATATTCAGAAGCAAAATATGATAATAATAAGCAATGAGGACAAATCTATTCTGCAAATGTATTTCATAAACCAACAACCAAGGAAAAGTGGGATCTATCAGAACTAACATAAAAAAGTTTCAGAAACCTCTCAACTACTTCTCCTTCCCTATCCCAACGAATGATGATACTGAGCTGCTCCTTAGTAGAAACATCGGTTGTTTCATCTACCTGAATGCTCAAGAATCTACAATTTTCAATTTCCTTATCAATCTGATCTTGGATGACAGAATCTATGCATTCAATGAGATCATTTTGAATCTCTGAATAAATGCCAGTGAAAGCACCAGAATGTATCATTTCACCTTCTCTCAACTCCCTATGGAGACGACGTTCAAAGATAGATCATATTTTGCAAAGCATTCAACTAGCTCCCAATAATTTCCCGTATTAAGGCCATCACTAGATCCATCGAGACACCTAAAGGCTAATTCTTGTTTGCTTAAGAATAATATAGCTTCAGGAATGGTTTTAAGCGTCTCCCTGTTCTGCCTTACCTGCTCAATATGGCGCTGCACCTCTTCTCTTCTCGCTCTTGAGAATAGAATAACGACCCCCTTCTGTCGCATCAAAGGTCTTCCACTTCTTATAGGCCTCCAAATGGCAGTTCGATAGCTCATGCTTTCTGCAATCAGAAAGAAAACAACGCATATCGGCATATCCTTGTCTTTCCACGTTTGCGATTTTCCTGGAGCAAACAATAGACACGGCCAGCAAAAACATCTTTGTAAATTAGCTGAGCCACAAAGCCAATCTTTCTTCGCATACCAGTCCTCCTGAAACTGGCAATTGGCAGTTCTAGCCCCTAGTTTTGGCTAGGGATATAGTAAGATAGTTATTGGGTAATTTAGCTTTGACAAGACACAATTCCCCATCTATGTATATGTATGTGCCTGCACAGAGGTAGAGTTTGGTCTTCAAACTTCAACAATGTTTAGTATATTGTTCTCATAGCTATACTATGGCAAGTTGGGGTCTGGTAAATGCCCGTTTACAAGATAAGAGAGAAGGAAAGAGTTCAGTATGAAGGACAATTCTTGCCTCTCCTGCCCCCATGGAAGAGGGCAGAAGGGAAGCTGCCACTCCTAACCTCCAATGCAGGCGTCCCTGTATGACATAATAACAAAGTCAGTAACGGCATTACTGATTTTGTTAATATGCGTGTATAGCAGTTTTAAATAGCATACAAACAAGTATACTGTGACCAGACAAAACGTTCTCTTTCTACGGCTGCGGAAAGACTACTCTTGAAGTTCGCTAAGGTATCATTTTGCAGTAGCGCCGGAAAATAAATTCTATCACTATCCCTTTCGCATGTTGGTGTTCCTAACCTCTACTATAACCTTTAGCTCAACACAAGTACGCAATATTTTAGATTCTATAGTGATTGCGGAAATTAAACCTGCCTTATACGGCATTGGCTGGAATGCCATGCCCAAATAGACGGTTGCAAAACACACAGGTTGTGTTTTAATCTACCTTTTCCGTCTGATAGAAGAAATTACTCATACGTTGCAGGAATTGCTGTATAACCTTTTTCCACTTCTACTCGATGGACTTGCAACTTCATTGGCCACAGCGGGCCGATTTCCAGCCCAGGTCACACCATCTACCAAAAGAAAGTCCTCTAAAAATGTTTACGACATGATCTGTAAAGCTCGAAGATCCGTCCTTTCTTCCCCTCAATCAAATACTACTTGCACTCTAGCAAAAGCACATTATGCCAAATATTTATATGTGGCACGTTCAATTCAAATGCCAAGGAGTAGCCAGAGTTTACTGGCATATCATATACCAACCCTCTGACTCTCTGACTTTCTAACAGGAAGTTTTACTCCCGAAGTGCTAATTACAGTAGTTGCCTCTACTCAAGTCTACCTTTTATGCAAATAAAGGGAATTAAGAGAGGCTATAAAGGGGCTGTCACTTGATGGATACAATATCCCATCCGCTCAGGTCTGTCTACCTTCTTACTAACCACAATCGTGTATCTTTTCTATGCGTGCGCAATGAAGAAACTGCAGCTCACGTCCTAAAAATGCGATGCACATTCTCACCCTCATAGCAACTGGTGTGCTGACATCCTCACCAGCATAGCTACAAAGCGGAAAATTCAGTTAAAACCTGAGAGAATTTGCTATTTGATCGTAGCAAACTTCCCAATCCTTCGCAGAGGCGAGAATAGTTCATCCTCAAAACACTGTTAGGCCTGGTTTAAAGGTCGAATTTCTGCCGCGTCGAATTAAATCAAGTAGCCTAAAAAATACTAAGTGTCAATTGAATTCGACACAAATTCGACGTTTAAATCCGTTGCCGCATTGAATAATTAAATGCGGCAGTAGTTCACCAGGCCTGTCGCATTAAACGGCAGAATTGCGACTCGATTTAAAGGTCGAATTTGTGTCGCGTCGAATTAAATTGATCTCACCGGGGTCCGCAATTTACCAAAGAAACTCAAAGAGTTTGATTGACGTGGCTATTGTGAAACGTGCATTCCAGTGGCTCAAGGCAAGAATGTGACGCAATCGTTATGTTCAATGTCGTTACACTCGCTATTTTCCCGGATCTTCAAGAGCCTATTTACTGCTATAGACCAAGGTTTATGAACACGTTGGATTTACGTGCAGCTTTTTAAACTTTCTGCTTCTTAGAATATCGGAACTTGAAAACTGTTTGCTAAGAAGGGTTTGATACTGAAACCATAAAAAAGGTAGGAGAATTTCAAAGCCAAAACTCTTTCTAATTAAATGCAGCACATGTATCCCTACAGATAATTATGGATCACGCCAAAGCATGTCACTGTCAAACGCATGCGTGAAAGTAAATGGCACCACATTTGATTTGATGCGACAGAATTTTATTCGACGTTTAAATCCACTGTCGCATTTTGCCGTGTTACTGTCGAATTAAATTGAATTTAATTCGACGCGGCAGAAATGCGACCTTTAAACCAGGCCTTAGATCGCGGGTCGGTATCGTTTAGAGTTTTGTGAGATCCAGTGTTACGTAGACAAAAAGAGTTTGTTTTATCATTAGGACTCTTCAAATAAACAATGTTAATAGGTCCTAACTGGCCACTCTTGGGGCCAATTAGATCCATCCTATCACGTGTAACCGCATCTGGCTATATTGTTCGGATAAGCTTTCGTTAACTATCCGCAGTTTCACACTCTGAAGTGTCTGATGAAAAAAGATTTCATTATGTCGAAAGAACGTTGCCGCTTTTTCGTGCTGTAGGAGCTTTCTCAAAACATCTATGGAAAAATTATGGACTTTTCTTTGGGAAAATTGTAAGTATCCAATAATTGAAATAAATTAGTGTAGTATTAAACAACGTATATCTTATGTTTCTTCATTTTACTCCTTATAATATAAGACACAATCCACCAAAATATCATAAAATATAACACTCAAGATTATTGTTTTCTATTTTGTGAGATTTTCAAACTGCGAACGATGATGTGTCTCACAGTATGTATTGTCACTTTCTTCAGTGATTGAAATGAGGTTCCTGCGTACAAACAAGCAAATGAAGAGTGATAGTTGATTCTTAATGACTTCTTCGAATCTTTTTTCATATTCTTGGCTTAGGGGACTTGGCGATATGGTTTTGGAAAAGTGTTGAAAATGCTTTGGAAAACTGTTGTTGTACTTTATACCAACACATACGAAGTGATGAGTTGGATAGTAGTGTTCTCTTGTTACCATAGTAACAGTTGATCCCTGTTGCTATTAATAATGGCTGCTAGTTATTGATAGAAGAAAGCGAGTCTCCAAAGGAAATATGGTGGTTCGTCAAAATGGATCATGAAAAGAATGAAAAATTGCTATCATGGACATAATTCTGGTATCATGTTTTTAGATCTTTCACATGTATCCGTCTATATGACCAGCAAATGAAGGCATTTTTATTCATTGCTCTTTTCTGAAATTGTAAGCAAAATTGAAAACGATTTCTATCAAATCGAGCTATTTCAAGATCTTCAGTGCTAGCAATGGATGGTATCTGAAAGTAATGTAAGTGCATTTCTGAACGTATTACTTTGAAGTATCAAATGGTTTTTTTGCATTCTGCCTAGGCCATCAGCTGTTGTTGACAATAATCTGGTTGGATATTGGTTCCGTGTTTTGCTGGTACATGCAAGTTTCATTATACATGTAAATATTTGGTTGTGGAAAGTGTTCACCAGAGTTCAATTTCATGACAATGCTACCTTTCAAGCTATATACAGCTTTTTAACTGCATTTCAAGGTTGACTTTCATGGCCATCTTTTCTTTTCAATTTGGCAACCTTTCTTTTAATATATTTCCTAGACAAGGAAGAGTTTGTGCACAGATCCAAGGCGTGCACATTTGAAATGGATTGAATCTTTGTATGGACCTGTGGATACCTGAGCTGGTCTTTACAGTAGTGTGGATGCTTCATCAACTTCCTGAAGCTAGCTGTGTATAGTCAATATATAATAGTCCTTGAACCATATAAAACAACAACTCCAATTGCTTGTTTTGGGGGAGCACAATAAAAACACTTTTTATTTACCCACAGTCATGAAGTATGTGTGAGACATTTTCTCTACATTGAAAGCAGGATTATGAGTTCTTTATGTTCTAACCATGTATTGCTTTCTATTGCACTTCCAGATTCTTAATTAAATACAGTGAATATTTCTTTGTAGAATTTTGCTAAGGAGAATGCCACCAAAGAAGAAAGAAAAAAAGAAGAGTCTGAAAGAGAAAAGAAGAGAAGAAGAGAAGTTGAAAATATCAAGAACATTAAGAGAATTACTAAATAATTATGTATTAAAATGTAATAAAGAACAGTCTCTTACCTACCCTCCATTTCAAGATCATATACAAAATTGTAGAGATGGTGGTACCCATCTTACAAAGGTATGTAGTCCCTTGAACATTAAGTCAGACCTAGAAGTAGCATCCAGTATTATATTGGAAAGTCTCTATATCACTTTGTACCCATTAAAGACTTTTCTTAAGGCCACATAACCCCCTTCTCTTGGTGTGATATAGAGCTGTATGAAAATGCTGATGTGTGAATAATCTATTCCAAGCCCATATCTATGGGGTAGCATGCTGTGGCAAATGCCACCCTTCAACAACAGGACACCAGCTTTTTGCCACCACTTGGAATTTTTTTACAATTTTTCATTGTTGCCTTACATTTGTAGATAAGGAGAAATCTCCTGAAATTTGGTTGAGCTCAACTTTGGTCTTTGTGACATAGGAGAAAGTTCAAGCTTTTTCTGCACACACATTGTCCATTTAATTGTGATAGCATAAAGTGTGGAATTGGCTCTCAGTTTTTGTACCACAGGATTCCTCCAGTACAATTTTGCCACCCCTCAAACACAGACCTGCCTGCAGGCTTGATCTATTCATGAACAAATTTATAAATAAATAATTACTGTAACTATAAAAAAGCTATTAAATAACAAATTAATAGGGTGATTGAGGAATTAAGTAGTCTATTCCCTAGCACTGCAAATATCTATCTTCACCATGAATTCTTCACTTTGAGCACATTAGCTTTGTAATTCACCTGTTTTACCCAAATTTGAGACTTGACCTTCACTGATATATCTTAAATTTTTTCTTTAGATGATACTTGCAGAACTCCCATCTGAAAATGATCTTGTTGTGAAGCTTGCTCCAGCACTTGCTGCCATCCGGAGTATACGATATACCCACATTAAGGAAATATTTGTTTGGGATATTCATGTTAGATATGAAGATATTGCTGCACTTGTATGTTTATTATTTTATTCATTATTTATTTTCTTTTAATTGTTCTTATTTCCTTTTGAAAGTAGCTTTTACCAGACTATTTGTAAAGCAAATTTGATAGGAATCTTTATTAAGATTAATTAAAATTAATCTTAATAAAGATTCCACAGATTCTCTTACCAGTAAATATTTGATATATGTGGTGAAAGCTAAGGTTTTTCATATAAACTGACTCATACAACTTAATCACAATGCACTTAACTGTATATTTTGCAAGTTTCCAAATATCTTGTCTCTAGATTCAAGACATGCCACCCCCAATTCTCTTTGAAACCCACCACAGCCTTTTACATAAGACTAAATTAATTGATTCCATGGAAGTTTCCCTTTTTGTTGTGATTCTCAAATTCTATTTGATTTTAGAGCAGGTTCATCCAACAGCCTGCATATTCATTGACATATCTTGAGATGGTTGATTGCAAAATTGACAGCTTTTCCCTTGGGAGGTTTGCAGAGTAAGTAAATTGAAATGAGGCAAACTAGTAATATGCATTACATGAACATGAGTAAATATATCTGTGGCTGAAGAAGTTGGAATTATTTCATGCCCTTAAGTTAGCAGCAATTTATTGTGCAGAGACTCAGAACTGGGACAGAAAGTAACAAGCTGTTAAGAACCCCAAAGCCAGGGGACTTGGGGGCTGCAGCACCCCCCTACTTTTTTGCTAGTGTATGGTGTCATGCAATAAGTAGCCTTTCCTATCTAAAATATAATGCATTTTGATATTCAAAAAGTGCTTTCCTTGCAATATAGGGGTGTTGTTATACAAATATCAGGTGGCTCTGCCCCTGACCTCCACTGCCTCACTCCATTAGCAACTTGCTACTCTTCCCCAGCCCCCTCATTCAAAAATATGCTCTGGCATTCCTGCCTGTGTAGCAATCTGACCAACCAGCCCCTTTCAGCAGAATCAGACTCACTGCCTTGAGCTAAAGCTCAGTCCAGTAACTGTTGGGGTAACAGAGTGGATAGAGTGTTGCCAACTGAGTTATCTCTCTTAATCAACTTGCAGGTAATCCACTGGCAAACATGATCAATCTAAGACCCAACTAGGGGAGCATCAAAAGCAATGATGATCATCATAATTATGATTATGATCATGTTGATGATGGTCATCATGATTAGAATGTTAATGATATATTCATGAGAGTGAAATGCTTCATTTATTGATGCTATTTCAACAATTGTATCTTTCACAATCTATTTTTTTACTTTTTCAGGTGCCTTTCAATGCCCCATTTGACAACTTTAGTCCTGGACTTTAATGGGTATGATTTTTTTGCATAATATATGCATATTTTCAAATAATTGGCATTTCCATCATCTAATAATATCTATGTTTTCTCTATGTACTTTGCAACACTTCAATCAACAGCTTTCAATATAAAGGTTGCTTTTAAAATTATCTGTGTCATTTGAATGATGACTTTTCAGCTTACAGAGAGTAGCTTTTAATTGTTTCAGTAATTAGCAGTTATATTCAATAAAATATTTTAATAAGCATATTTTTCAGAAGCATAGGATCAGGATCATTGGCTTCTTTACTAGAAAGCCACAGAAAAATGCTGCTATGGAAGAGTTTACTTTAATTTTCAGCATTTTCCAGTCATTCTTCTTCAATTTATTGTGTAGCCTTCTGCCGTCTAAAGTAAAGAGATGACACCAAAGGATGGCCTACGGGGTTATACACTGTTTTCATAGGAATATTTAAGTTTCCACTTAGCCACAATATCCTTAACTTTTTCTGGTTTTGAATCTAAGAATATTCTGTTATTCTTAAGTGACAAGCGTAGAACTTCATCTGACAATGAAATGAATATGTTCATATGTTTATTGATGTCTTACTACGTCTTGAAAACAAAACAAAAGTGGGGCAGAACAATAGACACTGCCCCCTACCCCCACTGCGCCCTTGCACTGGCATCCCTGGTAGAAAATTAGATTTAAATCCAGTATTGTAACGCCAATACACAAAATTTAAAGTCTTGGTGAAGCTTGAGCCTTGCATTGTTCTTAATTTTTAGCAATTCTCAGTTTCAATGTTGCCATAAGCCTTTTTCTTATAAACTTTCATAACATTCTACCTCTTCCATCGAAAGAATATGGGCCTTTTTATCGGAACAATAGCAACAGTTCTAACACTGCTGACCAAATGAGAGTATCGAAGCCTTCTTCCCTCAGAATATTCGAGTCTCTTCTTCGAAAAGATCTTGGCCACACCTTTTGTATGTTTACCTTAGGAACTAAGTACATTGCAAGAACTCCAAACTCATTTTTGTCGTCGTTTGTAATTCTAGGTTTGGCGATGAAGGTTGCGTGCAATTGTGCTCTGGTTTGGAAGGAAATTCAACCCTGATAAAGCTCAGTCTTAAATTTTGTGGCCTAACTGCTGTTTCTGGGGTTTGTCTTGGGAAAACGATCAGTGAAACAGCCATAAGGTTTGAATCTAGTCTATCTTTATATTTACAAGTAAGTTTTAGGGACAAGCAATAAAATCATGGAAAAGATCTACAGAAAATAATTGGATCTGCAGATTGTGCAAAACTTTCATAAATGGTGTAGTATTGCTGTAAAAACTGTTTTTCTTTTTATTTTGCAAATCGCTGGAAGATAGTTTTGATTTATTTTTTGACATAAATTAGCTCATTAGGTATTTATTACTGTATAAAATATTCCATATTTATCACATATATTGCGCGAAACCTACACCTACAAATCTCCAAATATGTTGTCTTTACATAGCTGCCTTACAGTTTTTCTTATACTTCTAGCTTATAAAGTAATGACTTGATTATCTTTGAAATTTATATGATATTGATTCCCATCTAAAGCAACAGCTAATGTTAAGTAAACAAATTTTAATAAAAGCTGTTGAGATTTCGTATTCCTTTTGGTAAAGTGTCCTGGCATTGGTTTTCTCGAAAGGGGACTTTTTGGGGCTACGCCCTATATTGACAACGTCTTTTGATTGTTGCACCTATTTCAATGTGAGAAAGTAGCTATCTTGCTATTAGTTCAGTACAACTTCCAACTTAATGTGCGACAGATAGCAATGATAGAGAAGAGTTGCTTCTTTATAGAAATCCTTCACCCACTTGCAAAAACTTCTCATGGACGGGTTACAATATTGATCCTGGATAGAAATTAGCTGCTATGCCCCCCAGTCTCTCCGTGGTGCAACCACTAACGGCATGTACCTATTTTGCTCAGATATTTTGTTTTCATTTAGTGAACTTTACTTGGATGGCAACAAACTGGAATGCGAAGGCCTAATTGAGGTGCTTCAAATGGTCGTGGACAGGGCTGAACAAGAATCGATAGAAAGGAATCAAGTGAAGGAAGACGGATACGAAGGCCAAGATGCAGGGTCAAGAAACTTTCTAGGTATCAAAACAGGTGTGTCTGCACTTAGAGGTGACAGTGCAACGTCTCGAAAAAGTGCCCCTGGTTCCAGGTTTGCAAATGTTATCCATTAAGTCTGTTCAAATCTTTGTACACACTTGATTTAATGGTAGTATTCCGTACACTTTCGTACGTACGGGAATGCCTGTTAGAGAGGACACTTTTTCTGGGTCATTGTTATGTAAGGTAGGAAGGAAAATCTCTTTTTCGCTGATTTTATCTCCTCATCGTTGCAAATTTGTACCTTTTCACTGCTTGGTGGATAGATAGTACGACAATTGCTCTAACCGCTATGCTACCCCGCATTACACATAGTATAGTTTGGATATGAGCAGGAGTGGTGCTAGACATCGCAGTCCAGGGGGGTTTGTGAGGCCATTCCCTTTGATTATTACACCCATTTCGCTGCAAGAGGATAACTGTCTTATAAAAGTCAATGCAACGGCGAGCAATAAAAGAAGTGACGAAAGCATTATAATAAGCGATAGCACGAAATAAAGAGGAATTGTATGGTGCTAGAAGTACTCCATCCAACCTCTAACAATTTTCCTTGATTGTCGGTGAATAAGAATAGTGGTTCTGAAGACAGTGGGTAAACATGTTCTCCTCCAGTCCCCCCTGTCCCACCGCCAATAGATATACGTTTGCTAACAGCCTTAATCAAATAAACCTGATGACCCAGCGATGCATGTAACTGTCTAGGTGACCCACTAGGATATAAGATCCACTAAGATCCATCACCTTTTTGGATGAATCATCTTTTTGATTTGATGTTTTTCGATATGGTTTGATGTGATTCATATGATTCAATGTGTTTCGATGTGATTCTATGTAATTTGATGTGATTCGGTGTGATTAGATATGAATTGATGTGTTTCGATATGATGTGATGTGATTCGTATGATTCAATGTGTTTCGATGTGATTCTATGTGGTTTGATGTGATTCGGTGTGATTCAATATGAACTGATGTGTTTCGAAATGATTTGAGGTGATTCGATATGATTCAATGTGATTCGATATTATTTGATATGATTCTATATGTTTTCATGTGATGCAGTTTGAATCATTTTTGCCATAGCACTGTGATTCATTTTTGTTTTAGAATACTTCCTTCTTGGTTTATAGGATTTTGTAATTACCTGTACCAGAACCTCTGAATTACTATGAGTTACATTGGGTTATAATGATTTCCATAGACTTCCACTGAGTTACATTGTGGTTACTTCATAAAACATAGCATTATTATTATCTGATTTCTCACAGACCTATTTCACCAGCACCTGGTAAGCAAAGTCCCCTAGCTTCAAAGAAGAAGAAGAAAAAGGGTAAGAAGAAGAAACCAATCGCAAAATCCCCACCAAAAGTTGGACCATGGCTCACAAAGCTCCATGTTATGGACAATGGAATCGATTCCCACGGCATCGCCTCAAAATTTGCCCCCGTTCTCTGCATGAGACTCGTCAAAAGGTAGGTATGAATTTCACTGAGATGATTCAACTACCTGGAAGTTTAGCAGGAGGTAGCTGCATATTATATTCCAATGGTGTTAGCTTTGATATTATGCATTTATTCTCCAAATTTGTAATAGTTTAACGCTATTTTCTTGCTTTAGGCCCCATACCTCGGTCCTATGCTGACATTTATCCCTTATATTTGTTTGTCAGATGAGCAAATTATTACCCTTCTTACAATTATGCCTTATGTGCTCTTTTTGCTCCCAGATGCCATCGAGTCGGCAAATTCTTGGTACAAGCAGTTTACCAAAAGCCAAATACAATACTTTTTTGCCAGAGCCTCAATTTACATGTAAACTTTTTCTCATTAAAAGCACGTGTGCCCAAAAAGTACTCAAGTAATTTTTAAATACTCGGAAAATTTAACATTTCTACCCACCTGATTTTCCTTGAAACCCGCCACTGATTGTTTTTCTTAAAATTTAAAGTAAGACATGCATCAATAGTTCTCTTGCGAATGCAAAAATCTTGCAGCATCTCTGTCAGTCTTATTGTGTCAATAACTTGTATCATTTTGTAATGTTCTGAAAGTTGCCTAGTTTTTGGCAAAGTTATTCCATGCACTTGCAATTATCGTAGAGAACGAAGCACTTCTTGGAAAGCCCAGCTGGATAATGAGCCTCAGTAGAAGAGCCAAGATGAAGCACATAATTGTTGACTTTCCTTCATTACATCGACAAAACTAGGAATAAAACATTACTAGACAGCATAGCCGTGCAAGGACCAGAATTTATACTGAGAGAACGTTGCGAGACGAACCTCTCATCGTCAGCTAACAAATGGGAAAGTAGTCTGTTGATACTACAGAACTCGTGCTCTGGTTAAATGGGAAAGTATTGGGGTTTTTGCAGCTAAAAGTAGAAAAACATGTCGACAACATTAAGGAAATTCAATGAATAAGAATGTAGGCAGGCAGGATTTCATGCAATTTTGCTATTAAATACAACTAGGCCTGTTTTGATTCGTATATCTAACTGCCCTCTTGATCTATCAAATTTTAAGGTGGATTGCAACCGCTGCAGATTTACTGGAATTAGATATTGACGACAACTTAATAGGAGACATGGGGGGCAGGGAGATTCTGCATGGCCTTCAAGAAAGAAGTGAAGGTAATGAAGCTATTTGTTCTTTTCTTTCCGATTTATTGACTTGAAAGAATGGCAAGAGTTGCTTGTTCGCATCAAGCCTAGGAGTGATCTTCTTTGAATGCAAAATTTGCGAATATTAGGGAGACTTCTGTGTTCTCTTTGTCTTACACTCTCTTGAGATAGATCGATATTCTTTTACCGCTCATGAAATTTATCTGCTATGCATTGACGAAGTCTTCTCTATTTGTTTTTCAACTATTTTATTATCAGCATCAACTCATTAGATTCCCTAGAGGCTTATTAAAAAGTATTTTAAACGTGTAGACAAAGTCATAAAGAGTTAGTTAAAACGGGGTATCTCTTCTTTGGCTTTTTTGAGCAGACGCCTTCGTACAGCTGAGCCAAAAGTGGACAGACTCTTAGAGTTTCTAATCTCCACTGGAAGCTTGTTGAAATAGGCATTGGCTTCATCTTGAAATATTCTTTCAACTAGTGGTATCTGAAGTTGTAGTTCCGTGCTGCCTCTTGCTATTCTTGCTGTTGGTTGGATGTCTAACTTGCTTATGTCTGGCCTAACTTGTTTGTGTCTGGCCCATTCTTATTCTAAATTGCCTCAGACACTACCCTTAGATAACTGCACTCTCTTCGTTCTTTAATTGACAACCAGTTAAATCGCAAAAAATATCCTTATTGTTGCTAAAACTAGATATAGGCCTAAGAAATTTTTCAAGAAAATAAAGTTCAATGCAATACCAAGAAAGACAACTAATTGTTTAATTTTGCAAAGCACATTTCCAGATTCATCATCTACCTTCAGTTGCTTAATATAGAATACAACCTGATCTTCTCAATAATACAAGTAGAATCATTATAGCATCTATATTTATATAAATTGCATAAAAGTAGACAAAACTGCTTATTATTGCTAAAATGAAACTGCTTTTCCAGCTGGTTTGTCAAAAATGACCGTTTGGATAACGCACCGAATACAACCAGATACATTTAATAAGGTTTTGGCACTTGGAACGGCAGGAAAAAAGAAGCCTAAGAAGAAAGGGAAACGTGGAAAGGTATGAAATATTTATAGTTATAGCCAGCATAGTTTTTATTCCCAAACGATTGTCTTGGAAAATTGGCCTATTTGAGAAATTGGCGTTTTTCAATGTTGGAGCGCGGAATATCACAATTCAGCAATAACTTGCTAGCAAGATTTTTCTCTATAAATGACGAAAAGCTTTTCCGAGACTTTGATTCTGTTTGGGCTAGGTTTTCGAAATGAAAAGAAAAACATAGGCGAAAGTTTTCGTCCTTTTGCCATTGTAGGGGGCAAAGGAGGTTCTGTTTCAAAATTTGCAAGCATCGTTCCATCCAACAGATCACAAATTTTTGCAGATTGTCTCAACACAAAAGCTCCTCCTGTGAGCAAACTATTTTATTTTTATCACAGTTTGATGTGGCTATTTTGGTTTTGCCCTCAAAGATATCGTGTAATTTTCATTTCTCTTCAAAATATCGATCTCCGTCCAACAGAGTATAGGTGTGAAACAGAGCCAGGACACTTAACGGCTACTTGCCAAAATATTGATCACTTTAGAAGCGAACTCCTAATTTCGAGAAATTTATTTTCACATCTGGTAGTATCTTTTCATAAGAAGCTCTATTTGCAATGATAACTTGAACCAATGGCCAAAAATCTTTCTCGTACCGAGGTGCAAAACTTTGGAATAGCCAACCAAATAAGGTAAAGCAGTTGACTTCCATTTTTGCTTTCAAAAATGATTTATAATGGACTGGAGATCGCCTTATTGGTCGGACGGTACTCTCAAGTGGCAAATAAGCGTNNNCCCCCCCCCCCCACTTATTAATTTTTCGATTTTTCCCAACCTCCGGATCTTATTAGGACCCCCCGTTTATTAATTTTACGGAAATTGACTTATTTACGATCCCCTGATTTCATTCCATTTCTTTGTTAGCCCTATTCATGCCCTAAATTCAAGGCAAAATAGAGTGGTTCTGTATATATTTTAGCTCTATGCTTTATGATAACCTGTTTGTCTTCTTTCCATCGTTTTGTAATCATTTGAAGCCATTTCTCAAATTCCAACACCCCCCATTTATTTTGACCTCCCCTTTATTAAATTTTAGAATTTTTTCCAACCCCCCTGTTTATTATGACCCCCTACATTTATTTGGCATTTGAGAGTAGCTGCCCATACATAACTATGAAATCAAGTATAAAAATCGGGGATTTTACACTTTTATTTAAGAATTTCCTTTTGTATTTTTAATTATAGCATTTACTTGTTCTGTTATTATTTATTAAGCCTTAACGTAAATGGAAGGTCCCTTGGAAAACAGCTGTTACTGAAGGATAACCCCCCTAAAATTAGATGATATGAAAATGAAAAATTCTCTCTACAAACCATTTACTCACAGTCGAAAGTTTCATCAGTAAATGCATATTTTTACAATATAATTAAGATATTTCCACTCTTCCCTGTAACCTTGAGATTTGTGCCCTGCAAAGCTTTTCAAATACCTACAGCAGTTTTCACTATGTTCTTTTAGAATCCCCAGCTTTATTTGTTTAAAATTCGCATGTGGCAAAGACTTTCTTTTTTCATACCCAATTCACAAGCATCCTGTTTTTGCAAGTTTTTCGCTCATTTGAAACTCTAACCGCCTGTCTACATGATTCCAATGACTCTAGTAAACAGACAGAGTTTGCTATGGCAAGAAGAATTGCTCGCATCAACATTTTGCTTGCATGCACTCTAGTGTGAGTGTCTATAACTCCAAATAGAAAACATCAGTTAAATTGGCTACGAAAGCATTGTATATTAAGTATTTTTTTTAAATTTGTCAATGCTGTTCCAAAACAACAGATAGGGCTGCAAGGAGATTTCTGAAGTTTATTGTTAACTAGTTCGTTTTCGAAAACTTTGTAACTATAATTATTTAAAATCCATTGAAAGTGCCCCCTGAAGCCTTGGAAGGAATGAGTCCTGGGCGTATAATGACTCTGATGATTATTCATTGTTAGTACAGTTGAATATCAGTTGTTAAGAACTTAGTGGTATCTTTGCTTTCTGAAGATGGATCTTCTCATAATTGGCTACCACACCTTTTAATGATTCATCTCCCTTACTATTAAGCTATTCCCGCATCCCTAAAGTTTTTTTCACACCTCAATCCTCTTCTTCTTTTTTACAACAATGGTATGCACTTATTATACTTATCTCTTCTCTTTCAGAAACGAGTCTGAAGTTTCTATTGATGAAATGCGACGCAAGTACAGAGCCTTGCGCCTTGTGGGACATCGCGTGATATCTTTCTTTGTATATTGACATGTGAATATCCACAATTTTTCTACCAATAGCATTTGTTTATCTGATGTATTTATATAATTGTAATAATTCTTATCTAGCTAGGGTAGTGGAGCATTCCTATTTTAGGTAGCGAAGAAATTTCATTAGTTTTTCAAGACTGCTTTGCAAAAATCAGGCACACTAATGATTAATGTATACAATTTGCAAAATATTCACTTTGTAGGTCAAAGTACCTTGCCAATTCATGATATAAAATATTTTATAGAGAAAATTGCTTGTATGCCTCTCAGAAATTCGTGATTCTGCATTACCGAACTTATAGAAACTTTAAAACCACTAATTTTTCTACAACGCTTGAAAAGCCGTGAACAGGCCTTTTTACTATTCTGCAAAACTAATTCGTTAAGAAGACGCCTTCTATGACATTGGAGAGTTGTTGGTAGATAACTAACTGCAGTATCAGGAGCTTGCTGGAGCTATACATACAAAGCTCTTATACCCAAGCCTTTTCCACACCATTTTTACAACAGTTTCAGAAATAGGACCCCCTGTATGAGGTCTAAAAACTTCTGGTAGACAATATTTGTAGAAATATCAGTTGTAGTGTCTTTAATCAAACAATAGTTACTTGAAGAGGAGCCACAGAGCAGCTGGATCAATGAAAAGAGCTATTGAGCTTGAATTTTTTAGCTAGTACTACCTGTGTAGTTAACTATATAAATTCTGTCTCAGCAATATAGGCAATTGTCTATCTTTTTCGAATGCCTTTTGTTGTCTCCTCGTCCTAGGATATTAGATCTGTGTTTTGCCGTCTGATTTATGACAGTGTGACCACAAGTCTTTGCGTATTGAATTTGGCTGTACAAGCGTCTGATGTTCTTCAGAATCTTTAAGGTTGGATACACTTTTTTGTATAAGAGGACTATTCTCACGTGATGTACGTGACATCCAAAGTAAAAATATTTTAAGTAAAATGGCTAAATTGCTTATGAAAACATCCAAAAATTAACTCAAAAATGTTTTTGTCATAAAGTTGAATACACAGAGCTTAAATAGTTACAAAATAACTCTGCATCCAGCAAAACCTACTTTTAGCAGACAGCTGGACGATAAGCGAAGCAATGAAAAAGCAACTCGAAGCGGCAGAAATGTGGCTTTTACGGAGGATAATGAAGATCTCTTGGATAAAGAAGGTCATGACTGAAGATGTATTGAGAAGAGCCCAGATTGAGCGACAATGAAGCAAATAGTGAAGAGACAATGTAGCTTCTTGGGACACATTGTAAGCAAAGGAGGCATTGAGTATCAAGTGGTAATAGGGACAGAGAGATAGAGGAAGGCAAAGACAGACATTTCTTGGGTGGTTAGGCAACTGCTTAGACTGGAGAGGAGTTGACATCATTCTATTGGTGGAAAACAGAACTTTATATCATGCTGTCACATCCAATTTCGGAATCCGACAAGACACTATACGACGACGACGACGACGACGACGACGACGACATCGCACAAATTATATCATCCCAGTAATATTTTGTTTCTTGAGATTTCTCTGAATTTCTCAAATCATAAATTGTTGGGTTCCTAACAATGCTAATAGATGAAGTTTAAAAGCAACTTGAATAATTTACTTACTTTTTTCATTTTCTGGAAAAGTTTGGTAAAATGTCTCGTGACGTACGTGCATGGCAGATGCAATT
>OLMO02000231.1:4369220-4389843 GCA_900291935.2 Cassiopea xamachana | reverse complement strand
CCGCTTATTACTTTTCAACTTTTTCCAAGCCCCGGACCTTATTAAGACCTTACCCCGTTTATCAATTTTAAGGACATTGGCTTTTTTATTAGCCCCTCATTTCATGTCCTTTCTTTGTTGGTACTTTTCACGCCCACTGTTCAAGGTAAAATAGAATGCTTCTGTATATATTTTAGCTCTATGCTTTATGACAACTTGTTTTTACTCTTTTCATCATTTCATAATCATTTAAAGCCATTTCTCAATTCCGACCCCTCCTCGCTTATTAAATTTCTGAATTTTTTCTGACCCCTGTTTCATTAGGCCTCCCGTTCATTTGGCACTTGAGAGTAGGCATGCTTATAGTTCCATGATGACTTGCGGGGAAAGTCTCCTTGCTATATCCTTGGAAGGTTTTAAGGGCGCAACCCACCTTTGAATGCTAGCTTATTCAAACTTTTTGAAAATTTTTCTATTTTGCTCAAGATATGCAAGCCCATATCAAGGAATTGATTAGAGTTTTTACTGTGCACGATTCAAAATGGCGTTGTCTCAATAATTCTGCTTTGAGCCCCATTTGTACATAGTTTAGCACTACACCCCTATGTGTAAGATCAAGTGACAGAGAGGTAGGAGAATTCAGATATCATTCAGACACAATTTCAGATATGATTGGAGAAAGAGGAATAGGAAAGAACTTGTTTGGAATTCGCAGGAACAGATTGAAATAGAGAAGCGTTGAAGATCTTGAAAACAGTAACACAAGACAAAACCTTCATGAGACTTCCAATAATCGAATCGATTAGTATTGAAAAAAGAAGAGACGCAACGGATGTTGAAGTATGTGCATTAGCAAACGTAGCACAAATTCTATTCGGGTGTGTACGAAGATGATGTGTCCCTTGTGCTCTCGTACGAAGAGGAGTATCTGGTAGAAACAGCACTTACCCTGGGCCAACTACATGTGCTGTAAGGTGGCAAGTTCCTTTTTGATGAACCTTCATTTTCCCTCCGTTGTTACCAGGCACCTAATCGCTGGTAGGTGGACTGTGAGCGAGATCCAGCCAAAGCCCGAGTGAGACTCGAACCATCAAGCAATATATTAGATAAGCGCTCTTAACACTATACTACCCGATTTATAATTTGAATAAGCAGGACCAAAAATCAAAGCGGCCTAGCGGTTGGTCAGGGGGCAATTGTCCCAGAACCTCAAGGCCCAAGGAGCCTCATAACACCCATTTCTTCAAGGTCTGGAGCCTCATAAAGGAAACAAGCAGAAATTTTGCTTAGTTAATGTCTAGACCCCGAGATTTTCTGCTAGCTTCACTCACGGGGGGCTCGTCTTTCTCTTTTGCCCTGGGACTTTCGAATTCTCTCAACGGCCCAGCCAAAGTGCAAAATATATAAGAGGATAATGTTGGATACACGTTTTTTTTTATAAGAAAATCATTATTTTGCCTGAGCCTCAATTTTCTTAACATTTCCCGAAATTGAGCCTCAGATTTTCTTAAATTTTTCTTAACTTGTACTGAAATAAGCTAGCTACAGTGGTTTGAAAGTTCATTATTAATATTGCATACATGAATTTGAATTCCATCTTTAACATTTTGAAGGCAATAACGACAAACTACCGATTTTTGGCCTACAAAAACACTTAATTTTGGAAATTGAGCCTCGTGATTTTCTTACGATTTTCTTAAGATTTTGATGATTTGAGCCTCATTTTCTTATAAACTTTTTTCTTATAAAAAAAGTGTACTTTGTCACGTGTAGTACTCCTCCGCAATTCGTCGTATATCAAGCATAGCATTCGCTTCACAGTTCGCAGTTCACGTTTTATAGTTACGAGTTACGAGTTGAGATTAAGAGTACACAGCCAGTAGTGTAACGTTACGAGTTTAAGTTCATAGTTTCAAAATAGAACAAGATTTATGTAATTATTGTAAATATTGGGTTGATTCAATGCTATTTTATATCCAAAGAGAAGTTTAGTTTATTGTCAAGTCTTGCACTGATCCACAAGAGTATAAAGTTTACAACAGATAATATTTATAAGAATTAGAAAAGATCCAAACACATGAAGTTCCTCAACAGATTAGATGGGCAGAAAACTGAACGACTTTTTACCAAAGTCAGTGCTAAAACATATTGTACCAAAGAGCCTTAGAGAAAATGAGACACGAAGAGACAAATCGGTTTTATATTTCCATTGATTCAACCATTCTAATTCAACAGTATGGCTACAGTCTCAAGCCTTTTCGCTTACAAAAAGATTCGTATTCCTGAAGCTAGAGCGGTCACTAAAAGGAAAGAAATAAAGACAAATTATTGTAAATATACAGAAATTTAATACACAATTTTTGATTTAAAAGAAACTAACTGATAACAACAAACACATCAGGAATGTGCTTATGGGTTAGAGAGCAGGCAGCCATCCAGTATAAAACAGTCTACTTCAGTAATGATTTTCATTCGGGACTTAAATTCATACATTTTCTAAACTAAGTACTAATCTTGAGTTCCTTGATAAGTATACTACATTTTCAATTTGAAATTTCAAAAGATTTCATAGTCTGAATGTAAGATTTTAGCATATGAGGTGCTCTCTCCTCGATTAGTTAACCTACTGAGAGAGCTCTTACTTAAGAAATTATCTGCCATTCAAAAATTCCATGTACCCTCTTTGTAATATTTGCCATTATTATCATCTGTTGTAGTTTGCTATCATAGCTTTAGTGTATGTATATTAAATTATTTTTATGTTATGCAACTTAAAATAACTAAAACTGAACTGAAGTGACCCCCCGAAATGTACAAGAAACTCCAAGAAATATAGTCATGTTTCAGGAAATGGTCATAGCTTGTCTTTGACATTTTAAAATCGTATTAAGTAACATTTTCGTACAACGCCCCCATCAAAAGAAATTGCCTAGGCACATCTCTGGTACAATGCACCTCCCTAGTTTGGGAGGTGCAACTGCCAAGCGCTTTGAAAAAACATGGACTGTGGGTCTATAGACCTCGAGAAATCTTGGGAACTGGTCCCCTGGCACAATTTCTAGCCGCCAGGCATGAGCAGGCATATTTTGCAATACATTTTGATAAAAGTCCTATTACTAAACATCTTTTAAATTTGAAAATACTTTTATCTTTTATCTGGTGCTGGGTGCGAATTTTGGCGTTGAAACTCAATTTGGTAAGATTCAAATTTTTGGCTTTGGTAGCACAGTAACACTAGTCTGTAACTAAACTGCAGCAAGGGTCTGAAAGTTCATTAATTTCGAGAAGCAGTCCTTGAAAATTAATCGATCGATACTATAAAAATATACATCATATTTTTGAAAACTCTGTTAATCTAAAATAGGCATATTTTTCCACAACCTAGGGTTCCGAGGAACATAGATATTTATTTACGCCTACGGGTCTATATATAAGAAGTTTATCTCGTCTTGATTTTCATTCACACTTGCCTTCCGGCATGAATGATAATCAAGTGCATGTTTGAAATCAAAAGCAATACAAATTGAGGCTAACCTTAACAAAAATTCAAAGCTCAATTTGACAGTGATAGCAAAGGTGTTGTTCTCAGGATCAAATTAACAGCATCACGTGACTGATAAAGATCTTACCAAAAGACGTAAAACTCTAGAAATCAAAGCAATGTGTAAATCAGCTAACTCACTTTAGGCTGTCACTGTGAGCCTTGTACTCCATAATTGTATTCTGTGGTAAGTTGAGAATTTTCCTCAAAGTGTCTCTATAAAGCAAAGTTAATCTCAAATGGAATATTTTGTAAGCTCAGCTAATTCCAGAGTTGAAGAAATGCAATCATAACAAGCGATCGACTCAACCTTTCTACTCGAAGAAATATTTAAAATATCTCGCATTCAATGCCGCTAATCCCCGCATATAGTAATATTCTAATTTACTCTAAGAAGGTTTAAATGTCCAATACTAGCATGTCAATTATATAAATCATGATAGCACTCCAAAATTAAAAATTCAATCGATTAAAACTCAAGACAGATATATTTCTGATCCTAATCTACATTCTTTTTCCTTATAAGACTAATATTTATAAGATTATTGAGGCTCAAATTAAAGTGAATTGAATTAAATTGAAATTTAAGAATAATTTAAGAACAATGTAAGCTTCAGCAAGACCTAAAATTTTTGTGCACCCAAGATATAATACTGCTTCTAGATTAACTTCTGCGCTACCGATACAATATGTCTTGTTCTGTCATGCGCTCGCTTTGTTTCATGATGAAGTGAGACAACAAAAAATTAATATATCCCTTTGATTTTTCTGGCGAAGCTACACCTATGAGACTGCAGAATAATTTTAGAATAGTCTTAGGCCCGAAGCCAACAAAGCTAAAGAATACTGAGGCTATTCCTGTAAACAAAGAGTGTACCTAATGTTTCTATAGCATGTAATATTCATATTTACACATTCATACAGAGTTCAGACAAACATACTTCTAATAAAACATACATACATCTTTGTATAAGATGACTATTCTCTGGCTTTTCCCTGACCAATAGTCAAAACACCCACTTTTTCCCTGACCCCAATTTCACATATTTATAAAAAATAAGTTAGGGAAATGAAGCCTAATAGATAGGTAATTTACATATATTTGCTATAGCATTATGCAAATTGATAAAATTTACATTTACTGACAACAAATTGAACAGCTACTTTGCAAACATCCAAAAAGATCATGAAAATAATATATGAACTAAATAATTAGTTTTCCTTGATTTTTCCCTGATTTGAATGAAAATTATACAAAATTCCCTCACTATTCCAGGTTTCTCTGACTTCTCGTAAAAACAACCTATTTTCCAGGTTTTCCAGTTTTTCCAGGTGCAGTATTAACCCTGTTTCTGGCTTCAGCCTGGATATTTCTTAATATTTCTCAATTAAATGTTTCTTAAATGTTTCTTACTTCCAAGAACAACAATCCAGGTTTGACAACTGTCGTAGAAGAAATCGGATGTTCAGATTTTATAAGGCATACATTGGATGTTGCTTCTATCGTCTTTCTTGTCTGATTGCAAAATTTTCTTCTATGTTTGCCTAATTTCAGCCTTATGTTTCTTATAGGCATGTCTCTTATAAAAAAATGCGCACTTCACGCTCTTGCTAAGTATGTTCTCCGTACTCCTCTAGAAGTCTGCGTGTGATACAATCATCTATTCATATATCAGAAAACGCACTCCGCTTTCATTTGGTTTATGATGCGACTACAAACAGTGCCTCTAAAGCCATCTAAAACTTAGCCTCTGCGCATGCACAAATGTGAAGTATTTATATGTCTGCGCATGTCTGCTTGTATGTACATGCGTAATGTGACCGATCTTACCTTATACGGGTTGTTGTGGCTTGATCTTGCGCATTTCGATTCCAGACTGAAATAATATCATCCTGAAAAAGACAAACTGCTTTATGACCGCCTGATATTATGGAAGACTACCCTTCTATTCTGTAATACCCCGAAAGATATTATCCCTATCTCTACCTGTCTCAACCCTTGCTACAGCCGTGGATAAGCATCTACAATACTCAATAATCACAACATTACTGGAAAAATATTTAAGTCCCAGATTATCTTTAAATCAATATTACGTGGCTCCACCAATCAGCGTTTCATGAAATAAACTTCTTAAGAGCTGCAAATTAATCATATATTTACATAATAATGCTCATTAGATTTAAGCTTTCCTTAACTTCCTTATACATATCTTCTACCTACCTCTTCTACTTCAAATATCGTCAAAACTGTTCTAACTGTTCCTATATTAATAAATATAGCTAATATAAACTAATAAATAAAACAATATATTATTATATAATCAAATAAAACAATGTAAAAATAACTTGACTTTTTCAGAAACTAAAACTGTCCTAATTCTAAAAAGGCAGCTGAATTTACCAAATACAAAAGAAAGAAGCGTCAAAATAGAACCTGGAATCTTAAACTGACAACAGCACCACACAGTTCAGATTCTACCATGAATTGTTCACCAAGCATTGCCATTATCTGAAATTTAATAAAACCAGCCTCAATTCCAATAAATAATAGAATATCTCTAGCTCTATTAATTGTATTGAGAGAGGTCTCGGTGTCATACTAACTGATAAATGATGCTAGGACAGGTGACATGCTTAAGATTGATGATATTGAAACTTTGCTCAACTTAATGGCAATACCAGCCTTCATTTCTAAGGTCCACCGGTTATTGATTAATAAGTGCTATAAACAACGCATTCTTATCAGTCTCTAATTAATGATAACATTGTCCAAAATGTATATTGAATGATGATGGTAAATTTATCATAATAAGAGAATTTGGTCTTATATCTTTGAGGGAAATAATGGCAAATTTTCCAAACTTTTGCAATATAACAAAATTAGATAAGAAACGCTGTTTTTCAATACATTTTGGTATTTCCTCGTTTATTATCTGAACCTGAAAATTAAATGATGCTGATGCTGATCATAGATTTAGAAATCAATATTTCTTAGAGCAAGTTGTTCAGAATACCTCCGTAAACAACCCCAGAAAATTAAAGGAGCCATACTCTCCCGAAGCCCCTTCCCCACTGTTTATGGGCCTAGCTAATGGTGATGATGATGTAAGTAATGATAATGGAAGTCAGCCTACAAATTTATTCACTCTATCAACAGGTTACAGTTTTTATAAGAAACCGTTTTATAAGCAACCCACTACTAGACAGCCTAAAACTTGAGAAGCAAATAGAAGTACAAGGAAAGAGCTAAGAAACTTTAGATAAATGGCACATTGAAACTGTTGAAAACGTAAAACTGTACGAAAACGATGTGAAAATGATATTGCTTTAGAATCAAACTCACAATGATGCATTTTATTTGGTGTAGGACAAATAGTTTGCTATATTCACCTACTGTGAATGCTTTCACAGCGATGTAGTTCACCAGCCTAACAAACCTTTAAAAAACTTTTACGCTAAATGTGGCCAACAATTTAGAAACTTTTAGTAGTAGGCCGTACGCCAGGTTTCTTATTTAGAAAATATGTACGAGCACTACATTGATTCCAAGCTGTGCAATGCTAAAATGAGAGAATGTACAACATGCAACAAATCTTCTCCGTCAGGTTCTAAAACTGTTTTCCAATAACACGAAACATTTTAACGTACAATATTCTCCCAATAACGGGAAGCCAACCCCTTTTTTATCCTCAGTATCCATTTTCCGCCTTCTTTGTTATCCTAAAAAGCAAAGAAAACACCATTTAGTGGTATTGACGTTCGTTATACTCTCTCAATATTTCTGTTGGGCTTGATTGTGAGTAAAAGGCAAGTCACTTTTTAAAAATTGTTATGTAGAATCACTAAAATACCTGTGAAAAGCAACTGGATTTAAATAGTGGACAATGGCCATAATTTAATGGCAATGTCAAGGGGATAAAACTTTCTAAAGGATGCGAATTTTACTGACACATCCTATACTCTTACTAATAGAGTTAATTTAAGCTGAGGTCATAAAAACCTATTTCATAAAAAACTAATGGTTTCATGATTTCATCAAAAAAGCATGAAAAAAACGTATATCCTGGCAATCTTAGTAGGACAGCATGACATTGGACTCTCAAATATGGCTATTTGCCCATTTGACGGCTGGAGACTTTCCATACAAAACACTATATTCTTCGCATCTCGCATAGCGTTTGATACCAAGCTCAAAAAAATACAGCGATTTTATACAACGAAATCTAAATTTAGTTGTCTATATTCGTTCAATCTTTTGCAGATCCATCTTAAATATGTCAATAATAGCTATTTCATAGTGCTTTTTCAGAATTTAGAGCCAATTGTTTAGAATTCAGAGAAAGAGTTCAGAATGTTGAGCCAGAATTTATTTTGACGTCACACTAATAAAATCTATGTTGATAAGGTGTTTCAAATCGAATTTTGAGTATCACTACGCAAAGAAACGGTGGCTACCAGAAAACTCAATTTATTTGTCAAAAGAATGCAAATTAGTTGTAAAGAGCGAGTTGATTTTTCAATGATGTTATCGGTTGAGCCACAATTACAGCGTAAGCGCCTTAACAAACAACTGATAATTCTCTAGCACTCATCACAAAAGCATCTTATCTTTCTCAAGATTATTGAGAGTTCTTCTCATCCCGCAAAACCAGAGCACACAAGCTTTCTATCAACTGATTTAATACCCAAAATTCAATAAAATGGGTGTTTTCGTGCGCCCATCGAAATTCTGTTTCAATAAATTTGCGTAGTGCGTTCTCAGCGTTAATAAGCACCCTTTGGTAGTTAGATGTGGCTATCAATGACATCAGAATATGCCTTTGGAAACCAAAAGGAGATTAATAATCTACACAAGCTGTTCGAATACATCCATCAGTTGCTTCACGATAACGTGGGATGATAAACAAGCTTCACGCTATCATAATTTGTCTAAATTAGTTATATCAATCAATTATCTGATTAAAAATAGAATGAGTCGAGATTTTATCGCAACGGAATTATTGAGCGCTATAATAAATGCTAACAAAAATACATCAGACCTCCCACATTGGCCTAATACCATGCTTGAATAATTGGATATTGCTGTTTCCAGGTAGATCACCAGGCCGCACCATGTATGAGTAATAAGCCCAAAACTGTTCGACCTACAAAAAAACAAATTTTAACATGTAATTGAAGATAAATAAACTTTCATTAATAGTTTGGTACTGACAGATCGTTCAGACTACTGTATCGTCTGTTGGTAGACTTTTAGTATTGTAGGAAAGGTAAAAGTAAAGATAAGATCTCTGTCAGGTCCCAAGTAATCAATAAGAGTGAACGAGCGGCAACAAGAATGGGAGTGAGTTTGGAAGTGTGAATAGGACACTAAACCTTCTGCCACAGTATACAATAATTCTAAACATGACAAAAATCGTTCACTAGCAGTGTAGTAATACACACAGGTACACACTAAAAGAAGATTGCAAGATAAAATTGAATCGGGTGAAAGAAGACCAAAATTATAAGAAGAAAAATGACGTACATGCACAAAAGATGTCAGAAGGATAGAGTGGCAGAGATCGGGTTCAATCTACATAACAGATATGCAGGAAGTTCAATGCTAACTATACTAACAAAGCTCTCCATTTGAAGAGATGAATCGTGAGCATGATTGGCAAAGTTTCTTTCTCATTTTAATATGTTGCAGATGAAGAACGCACATTGCAATAAACACATTCTCCTCACTTTCCAGCAGTTTACATTCGCTAAACTGTGAATTTTCTCCTCAGCTCCCTCTCTCAATTAACTCCCCCCTAGATATATTGAATAGTACCAAGTTCAAGTAAGCTTAACAGAAGTAAGTAAACTAAGCTTGATAACGTTCCGTGCAAAATAGTTTACAACCTGTCAAGGATCAAAGTCATTCATTGACTTATTGCAGATAAAAACGCTGTTTATCAATAGTTGATACACAATTTTTCAATTTTATTTGCTCTGCTGTGAGCTAATGATGTGAAAACTAAATACTTCGAATATTGTTCTTTATTCTTAAGTAGCAAATAATTAGTTTACTACTAAAAATTTTCATAAAATTTATTAAGCACCCATTGCCTTATAAACCCATCTTTACATTGCTTGACATCAATAAGCCCCCGGGGACTAGATAGAGAATTTATGATATGTGGCTTTTGCTTCCGTAGAAAATTTAAAAATTTTAATCCTTGAAATGCCAGCATGGGATTAGGCCTAAATAGCACAAATCTACACGTCCGAAGTGGGATTAATCAAATCATCTAGGTATATGACAAAGGTGAATTTGACGGGCTTCGTTCGATAGGATCCAATTGGATATTGCAAAGTAAAGTATCCTTTAAGCAGCTGGGCCTAATTTTATATCAAAAACTTTGCCGTGCCTTAATTCTACAACAAAATATTAATCTAATCGAATTTGAATTAGAAATAAGAGGCACAAAATAAATGATTTTTCAACTCGTTGAAAACAAAAATAAGGTATTGAATATCATTCTATGCGGCAAAAAATGAAAGGAAAACTGTGCAAGAAAAACATATTGAAGCATTGGAGTATGTAAATAGTCTGTTGGTACTATAGCACTTTGCCAAAGCACGAAAACGCGGCAACATTCTTTTGACATACTTAAAAGCTTTTTTCGTCCAACACTAGCCAAAGTATGGAAGTCGGATATTGATCGAAACGTTAACCGAAACATATAGCTAGATACGGTGATATGATGCGATTAATTGGCCCCAAAAGTAGCCAATTAGGACCTATTCACCATTGTTTACTTGAAGAGTCCTAATGAAAAAAACGCACTCTTTTTGTCTGCACAAGACTGGGTTTTGAGTATATATAACACCAATAAACCATCTTAAAATATAAAGCTAAGTCGTAGTATTCTCAAAATATGATTAAAAAACTAAAACGTATTCGAAAGATTTAAAATGAATCAAAATATGCTCAAAATAGCCAAATGCGTATTAGAATGTTTTCAAAATATGCAACGATGGACCAAAGAAATTTCAAAAAAAATAAAAAATGAATTAAATTATTCTTAAATAAGAAAAGCGAATCAAAATATTTTTGACATCTGCAAAAATAGGCCATAGCGATTTCGCAATAAGTAAAAACGAATTAAAGCGGATTCAAAGTATGAAAAACGAATCAAAGTAAGTTCAAAATGCAATAAAGTAGCTACAAAGTTATCACATGAAAGATTAATCAAAACAGAAGCAAAATAAGAAAACTGAATCAACATTTTTCTATTATCTAATATCTGCAAAAACGAGGCAAAACATTTATGAAAAATGCAAAAACAAATCACAACATTTTCAAAATATGCAAAACCGAACAAGATTATTTTTTTTTCTTTTTAGTAAGTAATGTCAGGGAAAGGCCGTAGGGCCTATCACAAAGCCCCGACAAAGGAAAAACTGCGAAAATGGGGAAGTTTAAGTAGAGAGGGAGATAGATCAAGCTTGTTGATGTTAGATTTACAAGATGACAAATTTCAGGTTCAGGGAAAGTAGTGGGTGGCAATGAAGTCCACAGTTGAGAAGTTCTAGGAATGAAAGATGAAGATTACAGGTGAAGGTGAAGATGAAGATTTGAAAATTACAGGATTTGTGCAGAATTTTGGCATGCAAATTCAAGGAGATTATTCGAGGACTAAAACAAAAAGTTTGAAGGAGCTTTAAATTAACATTCACAGCGCATGCGTGAATATACAGGAAGCCCAAATACCGATAACAAAACATTTCTTCACATGTTACGAGTTTTCTTCTACAATTTTCCATAAACTTTCTTTTGGATGTTTCTTTATATTATTTTTGTGTTGTTTATTGCTGTGAATGAAGTACACAGTAAACGATTACAATTTAACGGAATTTGATCGATGTTCACGGGAAAATCCGCATTTTCAAGGAGCTTCAAGTATCCTTGAAATGTTATCTCAAATTTTAGCACTTTTCAAGGAGTTCAAGGACATGCACGAGCCATGAAAATATGAAATGTGAATTATCATAAGTACTAAAAACGCAAAAAAAATGAAATAATACTAACTGTGGAGAAGGAACCAATTAATTTGATGCTTGACTCATAGCTTGCGGCTGATTGTTTGCTGTAACGCCGAGAGAACCAAAACGCGTAAGGGTATTGCAAACGATGTTCACCAGGCGGAACTTCAGGAGGTGGACCAAATTCAAATTTTGTCACCTGTTGAAGAGAGTCAGCCAATCAAAGTGTGTAAATTTTTTCATCAAAATACAGTATTACCCCGCCACTAAGGAACTCATTTTGTAAAACCAGGCTGCTTGGTTTCTTATAAATGGACAAAAAAGTTGGCTTCCGTGAAATTGGCTTTATTTGGGTTGCATTAAACCACATGACTGACTATTTGAATTCAAAGGTTGCATTATAGAGTGCTTGAAAATACAATTTTTCAAATTAAAACCATTCCTAATAAATCTGATTTAAAATTTCAGGGTGTTGTTATATGCCATTTGGCAGGTTCCTGTTTCTTATAAGTTAGTTTCTTACTGGCGGTGAAATACTGCACTACATGTCATGCAAACGCATATGGAGAGCCTGATGGTGAACAGGGATGTCATTTTGGAGGGGGCTCAAAGGGGGTGTAGCTCCTTGTTACATCTGTCAAAGACTTTGGGAGGCTCATCCTCCCTTTTGACTGCTACATTATTAGAAATTCTTCTTAAACTTTTCTACTTTGCTCAAGATTTGAAAATTTATTCCAATAAGTGTTTACATTACAATACAATGTTATAGCCTGCACAAATTTGGAGTTCAGTGAAAGATTGAGGAATGAACTGACGTTACTTTGAAAAATTCTATAAGGGTATGGTCTTCAAAATTGCGTTTTGAGCCCTCCTTGCTAAAAATTTAGCACAGCACATCTAATGTTGGGACAATGTTGGCTACAATTGATGATAATTTGTGATGGTAACTTGAGATAACAATAATTAGTAATAATGAGTATTATGGTGTCCAATTGTGATGCCACATCATTCTCTTACAATCGTGCCACTAGATGCGTAACAGTTTATAATTACCTCTTTCCCATTCTTGTCCTTATCATCATCATTCAATCCTCCATTCTAAGGGGAATCAAAGAGAGTAATCCTACCACCAAAGTGAATTTCATAATCATAACATGCAAGATTAATATCATTATAGTTCCATAACTAGACAAACAGGGACACTGGGGTGCTGGGGCAAATGGGGGCAGTGCTCCTCCTGCCCTTGAAGAGTAGGGGCAAGGGGGTAAAGTGCCCTTGTTATGCTGTCTACTGAAAGAATTCT
Source organism: Cassiopea xamachana (assembly GCA_900291935.2). Classification (NCBI taxonomy): domain Eukaryota; kingdom Metazoa; phylum Cnidaria; class Scyphozoa; order Rhizostomeae; family Cassiopeidae; genus Cassiopea; species Cassiopea xamachana. The sequence goes on along the minus strand of OLMO02000231.1, from coordinate 4,377,007 downwards.
TTCACATTTTCTTCTTGAATTTGACCCTCTATAAGGTTTGACCTCCTATCCATCACCTGCCACAAAATGCAATGATGTTTGAAACCATATGTTTGTGAAAGTAGCCCAGAAGTCAAATTGCTTGGCATCATTATGATGCCACAATTGGTGTGAGGGCCCTTTTCCAAATATTTGCCACCCTCCAGCCATACTGCTACTCTGGCATCCCTGCAGACAAATGTTTGCTTATGGAACTATAGACTTTATGTTTGTCAAACTGCAAAAACAAGGATGCTTCTGATGAGATGAGCAATATCTAAAAATTTGCACTAAGGAATGTATACAAAATACAAGAAATGGAAATCCTTGTTTTAATTACACCTTACTGTCAAAAAAGAGCAACATATTAGTGAGACATAAACATTGGAAAGATTGTAAATTTGTTAGAAGTGGTAAGAAAAAGGAAGCTACAATGGTTTGATCATGTAGTGAGACAGGGTGCTGATAGCTTAGAAAAGACAATACAAGAGGGTATGATTGATGGCAAGAGGAGCAGGATTAGACCAGAGAAAAGCTGGATGACTAACATTGAATGGACAGGGATGAAGGTGGTGGAATTGATAAAATTGGCTTGAGACAGGCAAGGAAAACCATTGCTAAGCAATGCAAGGTTGTGTCCCCATGACCTGATAGTTAAGGGACTAGGAAGGTGATGATGATGTTCCTCACTAAAAACTTTGACACCAATGTTCTAGAGCAAAATATTTCACTGCTGTAGCTCACATCAGCTAATCCCATGCCAAAACAGTCATTTTCTAAGTTAATCAATAAACAATATATGATTTGCTTGCTTTGAAATAACATGTTTTTACTTGTTGACAGTCTTCATCCTCTTTATCACTCCCATTGTCATTGTCATCTTCAACATTTAGCCTTAAAACAAAGCATATATCTAAATTAGTACAAGAATATATCTACCATATGATTGCAAAAACTACAAATATCACCCCAAAAGGTAGTCTACATGAGGCTACTTGGCTGAAACAAGGTACAAAACAAAAAGTAAAGTAAGAAAATCAACAGTTCACCTTAAAGTATTGGAAGTTCTGGAGAGGTCCAATATTTATTCTTGCAACAGTCTTTATTTAATATAAGTAGTACTAGAATGTGTCATGTATCTTAGAAAGAATACACAGGTTTCATAAGAAACAAACTTTCTGGATTCAGTGTGGATATTTCTTACTATTTCATCAAATCCTGCCTTAAATGTTTGATAACTGTTTCTTAAATTTTTAGACTTTTAATATCAATAGCAACCCAAACTAGGCATATGCGATGGCAAGAAAAAGGATGCTTAGGTTTTGCAAGGAATTTAATGGATGTTCCTTCTATTTTCTTTCCAGCTTCATCATACATGTTTTGTAAAAACATCTTTTCAAAATAATATTTGAAACTCAGCATGCTTGTGTTTCTTAAATATTTCTTAAAATTTCAGCTTCATGCTTCTTATAGACATGCTTCTTGTAAAAAGTGTGTTCATGATGCTATGGATAAGGGTAAAGGTCATTTTCACTGTAGCACATGCTGTACAGAAAGGCCAGTTATCAAGCCTTTGTTGGCAAAAAATATTTTTTAATTACAAGATCTTATCATGCAACAGGTCATTTGATTGATAGTAAGAAATTCATTTTGCTGAAAACATGAACCTTCATAAATGTATATATAAATATATATATACATATACATACATACATACATACAAACATACATACATACATATATATATATATATATATATATATATATATATATATATATATATATATATATATATATATATATATATATATATATACATATTTAATTAATTTTCAGCATAAACTTCATGTTGGAAAATAATTCTTTACTCATACAATATGCTTGTGCTTATTACTTTTATTACTTATTTTATCCAATGACAGTCTAAGAATCATCAGAAAATTGCTAGAAGCATGCATGATATCACCATGGAGGAAATTGTTTGGATTTTATATGGGCTTTCCTCTTGTTTGTTCTGGGACTACTGGGACAGTTCTCCTGAAAGAAACTCCACTATTCAGACAATACTACATACTATGTATTGTAGTACTATTCATTGTACCATGAATTGTGCTAATTGACTTTAACAGAATTTTAAATGTTAAATTGAAATGAAATTTTTTCAAAACTTCTCTTTTGTAAGAGAATGGCATTACAGAATAGCTATAACAATAATACTGATTACAGTGTTTGCAAAGTGCGTACTCCTGTCTTTCTTCCTAAATTTTACTGCAAATCTAGATATATGTGAGGTATAGTAATTTTTGAAATGCATTATGGAGCGTAGTTCAATATTTGCTAAAGGCCAATTTCCAGTGAGACAAAACTCAGTGAAATGCAAAAACAGTTTGAGCACAATATGTCACAGGCATATGCTGTTACATTTTTTGAGAGCTTGATCGAAAAAATTTCTTAGTGAAAAAAGTTGACTCCAGTTCAACCTTGTCCTTTTTTCACTTGCAAAATTGTGTTGCAGACCAATCAGAATCCATATCAGCTTGACAAGGTGCCAAGTAACAGTGTTTGTGAAGAAAACAGAAACAGTGAAATGGCACAAATAGAAGTGGCAACATAAGATTCTTTGTCCAATGAAATGGAAAATGCAACTGTGATAATGAAGAAAGGTTTTTACCTTCAGTGATTTGTTGCAATGAGGTGGAGAGTCAGAATGTAGACAGATGAAGAGTGTAACAGGGTCATGAAGTCACACTTTCCTATCAAGATTTCTATGCTCTCCTTTCTCTATGAAAATACTCTGTAATCCTCAGACCCTTGCCTATTTTTTCTCTGTTTCTTATGTTAAGGTAAAGTTAACAACATCAAACTTTCCTTGCATGAAAAGTTAACAAGGCAAATTAATATTTAGCAGAAGGATTTCACAAAGAAATTTGGCCAACTGGAAATTGATTTGCAAACTATTTCCTGAGAAATTTTTTGCTAGAAAACTGCTGTGAGATCAATTTTGCTGAGTTTTGTCTCAATGGAAATTGGCCTCAACAGATGTGGTACTAGAGACCAAAACATAATATGCTGCCAAACCTGGATGAGCTCAGGTACCAACAACTGAAAATGTACACAGACTAGTAACCTGACTTTTTATTTATGTATACTCAAGATTCCCTCAAAAAACCATCTTCTGCGATCTGGATAGAATGGTACAGTAGAATATCTATAAAAATAAACTCATATTCTTAACAATGGTTTTCTGGTATAGAAAGCATGGGACTTCTCACTCAGATCTCTGGTGGGCAACCAAAAATGGTATTTTTTATACTATGTATTTTTGCTGTGTTGAAGAATTATATCTTAATTGCAGATGGAATTGAGAATTGAGCTGCCTGCTCTTAGCAAAAATGGGTAGATAAATGTTACTACCTCTCACAATTCCATTTCTACCATTTTTAATGCTATCTACCTTCCTATACCATTGGGTCACTTTCAGGGCTTGTAAAAACTCCATTAAAAAATAACCAAAAATATTCCAAAACTTTTCCAAAGCTAAATAACCAAATTTCCAAAATTATGAAACTAATTTTCATTTGCACTTTTGAACTGATAAAAGTAGATAAATACTATTGTCAATGATATATTCTATAGTTTTTAGTGGATTATGTTTTGAACTACAAATCGCAAAATAAACAAACATAACATCTATATGGTGTTTTATACAACACCAAGCTACCTCCATTTTAGGATAGTTTTAGTACTTTTGCAGACACAAATCCTAACTTTTCCATAGCCATTTTGAAAACTCCCTCTTCTCCAAAACTTTCCAGGTCCTGGAAAATTGCATTTTCTATTTCCATAACTTTCCAAAACTTTCCAAATCTGGTACAGACCCTGCACTTTATAATAAACTTTAGAACTGAACATTATATGTGGAACTGCACATTTTAAAAACTCTTAAGTGTGTACTGCTACAAAGTGTGCACTTCAGGCATGGCACATGCTTTGGCAGATATGAATACACACTTGGAAGATCAGGAATGAGGCAGGGAATTTCCTTCCATTTCAGACAGAACTATTTTGTGAAGCATGCAGCAGTGGCCAGCCAGATTGGACTTTTTGTCTTGCTTAGGGAGTTTCTACTCCATGCACATCAGCTGCTAGCTTCAGATGTAACCATGCAGTTCTTGTAAAATGACTATTCAAATCATGCAAAATTCTTCTGGCAAGACAATATTATACTATACTCTCAGCCCACACTGGGAACTTTGATGCACACCTGCAAAATCTTACCCACGCATTTGGCAGCACATTTTCCACTATCAGACACACACAGTGTAGTGGTTTTCTGGCCACACATTTGGAGAGGTGAAAAGTCAAACATTTTGCATCATTACACAAAGCTAAAGCAACATATTAATTAGCGCAATTTTGCCTTTATGAATATTTAATTATTTAGCACTAGTTTTTGCACTTAGACCTTAGACCTTAGTCCATCCTGCGTATTTCTACACATCAGGCAGTAGTTTTTGCACTACCCTAATTATTAAGATGTTAATTTGAACACTTCATCAAAAGAAAATCCTGATGACTTGGCTTCACTGTGAATGTGACAAAGAAGCATAAAAAGTTGTTGTACACAGCTCTCATGTTTCATACCAGAATTGGGCATTGTGATTATTTTCACTTAAATTTCTCCTAATATCAATCTAGATAAAACATTTGCAATAACTTTGTTTTGGCTACGATTTTCTTGGATTTTTGATATATGCATAACAAACCCTGGACTAATCCAGACCTATTAATATACCAACTGCTTACAGGAAACATCTGCACTAAGATTTATATGCCCTATATTGTATTTTCTTTCCTATAGTGTAAATTTTATTCTTTCCATGCCAAGTCTGTCAAATATAAGCTACCTAATTATAGTAAGATTTTTATTTGTATTCCTAAATACTATATCAATATCAGGAGTTTTGAAACAAACAAAATTATTTAAGTATAGGATATTTCATTGTACTGATTGTGCTAGGCTTTTCATTGGTAAAAAATTGGTTAGTTGTAAATCTGCTTGTTTTTCTTTCTGATACATAAATAAATCCATGAGGTAAACTGCCACATTTTCACTAGCATTAATTAATGTTCATGAAATATTGGTTTCTAGCCAATTCACATTAATTTATTCCACATAAACTTTATGTATGCTATTTGCTGCATTGCTTTAATTTTGTTTAATAAAGTAGATTATTTGAAAAAAAAATTCGAAATTTAATCCATACAAAAAATTCCTGGAAATTACCTGGGACGTGCACCATGAATTCTTAAAAATTGCAATTTTCTGCGCAGTGCACAAACTTTCCAGCCTAGCTCTCAACTCTACCACGCAAACTTCTTTTCCAAACTACTTGCAGCTACGCAATTTCAAGACCATGAAATAAATCCCCTGCGCATTATTCCAAATTCAAAATCTGATGCAGTGGTAAAGTATTAAAAATATCCTGGGTGTTCATTTGCTACACTTTCTAAACAGGATGGTAGCCGATTCAGTGATGATGGTCTACAAGGGGTGCCCAATAAGATACTTACGCTTCGAATTTGTTCATTCCTGGATTTCCACACAGTTCACTTTGTTAGATGCTGGTCCCACCTTAACGTCCTTGCATCCGCTTCCACAAGATGTTCGCCGTTTACAAGTAAAAGGCAAAGCTGATTGAATATTATCTCATAAGACAAAATCCATTTGAAAACCTTGCTTATGTTTCTTGAATGCTGGTATAGAACTCTACTGGCCAAATCTCCTATCAACGAATAACTTTCACCTTTACTTCTTCAGATAGTCCACCTCTGCGAGTCCAATGGCTTGATTAATTAGTTTTCTAAGGCAATGAGATAACTTCTATTGGACTTTTGGCATAAAAGTTCCTTTACTAAATGCTATTTACAGTAACTTACTATTCACTTACAACTTTTTCCTTCTCTAATCAACCACCATTATTTCCCTCCTTACTCTACCACCTTAAGACTAATACTTCATGTATTTATCACAAAATGAGCCTCATTTCTGCAAACTTTTTGACCACGTATTTCTTTTCCGTAACCTTCTGACCTTCCCCCCTCGCTCTTACAAGGGTCCCCACTAACTAAAATGTCAATTTTCCTCGGCAAAACCTGCAAAAATGTTGGTACTGGGATTAAGAATAAAATTTTCCAGTTCCCTTGCTTATTCTGAGCCTAAAGTAGCTTCTGTTCATAATAACACTTCTGACAGCCCACCAGGAACGTTTCCATGGAAAATAGTTTCAACGCAAATCGTGAAAAGATATAACGAGAAGTACCTCCCCGTACACAGTGCTGAAACCTCAGCACTCGGTCTCCACTGCTGGAACTTCCTAAACTTTTTCACGATTCTACAAAACAATTTTCTTAAAGACATTCTCGGCAAAATTTCTTGAGCTTCAATTTTCTGCACAGGCGCTATGCATAGAAGACGAACTGTTGGAGAGAAGCTTACATAATAGTCCTGCATTTTTCAGCGTGTCTTCGCCATATATGTTTCATTTCATTCAAATCTCAAGATACAAAATTATTAACAATTCCAGCACTTTAGGTCCAACTTTTATATATCGCAAGAACACTTGGATCCCTTCCCATTTAACCTGACTCTTTTGTTTTTTAGATTTATGAACAACGACAAAGTACCTACAACGTTAAATATTATATGTATGTATGTGTACATGTATAATATACATTATACTTGCAACCCTTCTTTAGATTATAAATCTTTGCGTGAATTATGTCTTTTTGGAGATCTACAGCTTAATGTTGCGAGTAATCAACAAATCCTTGAAGCAACGATTTCTTATAAGGTTTTCTAATATCACTTGAGCAGTAGCAGATTTAGTTCCAGCTGTTGTTCCCATTTCCTCATCTCTTTGTTTGTGACAAATCAGGTTCTTGAAACAGGTACACGTATTGTTAGAGAAAATATTTTCTGCCCCAGTACTGACACTTTAGGGCGACGTAGCATAGTTGTTAGAGCGCATGCCTCCCAAACGGAAGGTCTACGGTTCGAGCACGACCCGATGCCCTGACTAAATGCTCGCCCACTGTTCACCCAGCAGCAAATGGGTACCCAGTGGGAACACTGGAGAGATAAAGGCGGCGAGAAAAGGAACTGGCCATTCTACCTCACATGCCGATGCTTCAGGATAAGTGTCCTCTCTAACAGGCACTCCCCTACGTACGAAAGTATACGGGACTTCCTTTACTTTAGTTTACTGAACTTTTTATAACCTTTTCAGAATTCCAGTATCAGAACTATCTCAGAACGCTCTTATCAAAAATTTTGAATTCCAATGTGTTACACATGCACACAGGGGTGTGACCGGCGCTATGAAAGTTGGGGGCACCAATGAACAATTTTTGGTCACGCCCTCTACTTCTCTGAAGATTTGCTACTACCCCCTCCCTCCAGTTATCTTTTCATCGACTTTAAAGAAATGCAGAGGACCACCTTGGCAAAAGGTAGGGCATGTGCTTCCCATACCCTTGTGGCCACGTCGCTGTATGCAAATTAATGGAAGGCGAAAAAGCTCCATGTACACTTGAATTTTAATAAATAACAGAAGTTAAGCTGCTTTAGAGGGCAGATTACATCAAACAAATTGTTGTGATGTCGTAAAATACCCCCGTGTTTATGTAGCGTGTTTAAGGTTCCAAGGCTGAGACGCGAGAGAATACGCAAATATGTGTCCGTACTCTACTTCTCAATTACCAGACTA
>OLMO02000231.1:4351035-4369120 GCA_900291935.2 Cassiopea xamachana | reverse complement strand
GTCCCATAAAAAAAGCGACGGGTCTTCGTTTGGCCGAAGACAACGATGCTCAAACTCTGCAAAGTAGCGCTCACGAGCAACGACAGAGCATAATACCTTTTGAAGCTGCGTGGTAAGGTGAGAATAGGTGTCCTTGTGCTCGGCAGCCAGGGAAAAATAGTAGGATGATGCTGGACCGCGAAGAAATGCGGGCAAGTTCTTCAATTTCTCACCCTCCTTCCACCCGTTGGCGATGGCACAGCACTCGAAGTTACGAAGCCACGCAGCGAAATCTCCAGTTTCGAACTTTTCTGGCACTACAGAAAGTGTAGACATCTCTGGGTCTCAGCTCCACTCTGTCACCAAAATGTAGCGTGTTTAAGGTTCCAAGGCTGAGACGCGAGAGAATACGCAAATATGTGTCCGTACTCTACTTCTCAATTACCAGACTACTAGTGTTTTACCATTGTTCTAATATTATAGGGTATAGAGGAAATACTCAATATAATGTCCATTCATTTTAAGAAACTATATTGCGTTACATGTAGTACGTTAATTTGACATGCGCAACTGTGGTAAAGCCGCGTGATTCATTGAATTGATGCTAACTATGAGGAGAAGTGAGAGTAGGAACGAGGGATAGGAGATTAGTTGCTATGCTTAATATGCTGTTTTGTTTATTTAAGTATAATTCATAAAGGACTCTATCATGTTTCTTTGCCTCAACTATAACACAAATGATGTTCTACACGCATAAGTCGAATCTAAAAGGAGAATGGCGGAGAAATTGAAAGTAGTAGCTACATGATGGAAATCTACCCGTAGAGTCAAAATCTAAATAATCTTTCTACGCATCTCCTTTCGTTTAGGCGTGTGGGGCTGCTAATGTATGGGGAAACGCCCTTTTGCGGAAAAGGACGATCTTGAGTGCGCTTTCTCTCGCGGTAGTTCACGCAAGCATTCTGACGTCAAATGTGATCACTTGTTTTGCAATTACACATGCTTTTTTATAAGAAAACCATTATTTTGTCTGAGCCTCCATTTTCTTAACTTTTCTCGAAATTGAGCTTGAGATTTTCTTAAATTTTTCTTAACTTTTTCTGAAAGAAACTGGCCAACTGGTTTGCAATGTCGCTATTAATTTGAATTCCATCTTTAACATTTTGAATGCAATAAAAACGAAATACCGGCTTTTTGCCTATAAAAACGCTTAAGTTTGGAAATTGAGCCTCATGATTTTCTTGGGAATTTCTTAAGTATTGACCATTTGAGCCTCATTTTCTTATAAACCTTTTCCTTATAAAAAACGTGTTATTTAGTCACAGTATGGGGCCTAACCGAAACACAAGAAAATATTCTAAAGTCTCAAAAAACCCAGTACTGAACTTTCTTAAGCTTTTGAGCAGCTGAGTATTACTTTCTTGTACAAAAGACGAGTAGTCTTAAAAGTAAAGTAAAGGTAGTCGCGTATACTTTCGTACGTAGGTGAGTGCCTGTTAGAGAGGACACTTACCCTGGGCCATCGGCATGTGAGGTAGGGTGGCCAGTTCCTTTCCTCGCCGCCTTTATCTTCCCAGTGTTCCCACTGGGTACCCATTTGCTGTTGGGTGAACAGTGGGCGAGCGTTCAGTCAGGGTGTCGAATCGGGCTCGAACTGTAGACCTTCCGCATGGGAGGCATGCGCTCTAACCACTATGCTGCGTCGCTCCGAGTAGTCTTACACTCATAATAAAAAGTATAAGTCTATTAAATTTCTTCGAAAAACACTCTTCTTACAACAACAGGTTGACAATTAAAAACGAAATATAGACAAGGGAGAAATGAAAAGCAATACTAAATTATTCATTGCAACTTATGGCTGAAAAGGAATTATGTAAACAACCTCCAATGGCTAATCATTTTGATCAAACACTGAAGCGATTAGCTCCAAATAGAAACATGGATGAATCTTGTCTGGCAAGAATATACGTAACAAATAGTTGATACAGGTTTGCTCAAGCAGGTTTGATTGAAAATGCAGCAGGATTTACGGTTCGAAACCAATTTATCTCTGATTGCTCAGTTATTTCTAACATGAGGTCAGATATTGTGGTTTGGCTTATCATTGAAAACAAATCATTGGACCATTCCGCTTTTTAGCTCGATTGCTCCATGTTTTATTATTTTACGGGGCCTGCCTCCTTTCACATAATGTTATACTTGAGTTGAGAAACGTAAACCATTAGCTGAAAACGAAGTAAAGGGCCAGAACAACGAGGAAATTAAAGTTGCTTGAAGGAAATTCGACATCCAGAGAGCTGTTGTGTTTGTCTGTGAATAATTTGCATCTCTGAGGGGGGTTCTCAAGTTTGAAGGCAGGTTGTTTTGTAAACGGCGTTGCATAAAGGCCTAAAGTCAACCAAGGGTTGGGTATACAATTACACGAAATTGACATCCGGACAAGCCTAGAAAGAAGAGCTTCGAGGTATTATCTTGTACTCAGCTAATACCTTTATCTTTTGGTGCATGCTTTCTTGCCAGCATTGGCTGCTGGGCTTGTACCTCAATAAATCTAAACATCGCTGTACTATATAAGGAGGTTTATTTGGCTGTTTATGTCTCAAACGCTGTACCTATCAGACTGGGTACCTTTGTTTACCAGGAAAGTAACTGGCAAGTAGCTTATTAACAAATTATTCATGACAGACCTATAACAGATTCATACCACAGTTATTGAGTGCGCATAATCTTGTCACAATGCGACAGTTCTCGTGCTAAATATGTAAATTTGGGGATTACAATCTTTATGTGTACAAATAAAAGGTTACATTCCAATTGAAGTCATTGTACAGAAATATACAGAACTGTACTCCTGCCTTATTTTTATTTAGTACTGATTCATCTTGCTGTTTTGGCATAGCAAACTTTAGTGTCATGTGTGATGCCTTTACTTGTCCTAAGGGCAATGTCACCTGAGCACTATCACCTGATACTTTTGGCATCAAATTATTAACTGCTTGCAGACAGTAAATATCTGACCAGCAACTTTTGTCTTATGATTCAGAATATGCCTCTTTTCGGATCATCAAAGAAGAACCCTGTTGAAATCATGAAGATTGTGCGGGATGCTTTCACAGTGCTGGACAAGGATGAACGCAGTAAGAAGTCTGAAAAGGTAACAGATAGAACCTTGATAAAAGTCTCTTGAGCTTGAAACTGAGTATAATTTTTTAGTGGCCTTGTGGGCCTTGCCTATAACTGCACTTCCTTATGTTGATGAGGTACATATTTTTTACAGAAAACAAGTTTGCTGGCTTCAGCCTCGATGTTTCTTAATTTTTGCCGAATCCAGCCTTAAATGCTTCTTAAGACTTCTAATACAATAGCAACTCAGACTAGGCAATTTTGATGCAAGACATATGATAATATTTTGTGAAACATGTAATTAGTGCTGCTTCTATTTAATTTCCAGTTTGGGAAACTTTTCATGTACATTGCCTGCCTGTAGGCCCATACAATCACACTTGCATGTCTCCATAAATGTGCAAGATCCTCAGCACAAGCAAAAAATCACCCATTTCAACATCACTGTCAAGGGTGCACTTACACATGCCAAATAGGAAACTTGGTGTCGCAAATGCAACACTAGTGACTGTCACCTTTTGCTTTCTTAACTCTGATTTATCCTGTGTTGTCGTAAATGAGACATTGAAATACGTCAGCAACAAGAAACTCTGTATTACAGATACACAAATTTTGGATCATACATACCACTCCAAATACTTAAGAGCAATCACTCATGCAGACAAAAGGGAATATGCGAATTGATACTCTTGCATTAATTTCTTCCAGGCATGGACTGCATATAATAACAATTCTTTCAAGTTTTTATTTGAAGCTCTGCCTCTCAGTGTTTCTTAGATTTTTCTTAGCTTTTACCTAATTTCAGCCTTGTGTTTCTTATAGAAAAATTTCTTGTAAAAAATGTGTATTCTCCCTACTTTGACAAATGTATTGTTGTCATGAACACTTGCAATTTTGTATCCAAAATGCTCTTGATTCATTTGGCATTGGAATCTTAAGCCATCAGCAGCAGTGGAGTAAGGAACTCCAGCTGTTGTTGGAATATTATTTGTTGCTAAGGAGATTATGAGCAAGTATTTAATTTCTAGCTATGTTTTAGGCTGTGGAAGATGTTGCAAAACAACTCGCAATCATGAAGATTATCCTGCTTGGTTCAGGAGGTATTCATGTAGATTATTTCATTCAGAATTGTGTAACATTTGTGAAAACTTAAGGGCTGTTGTTGCCCCCTCCCCAATAGTAACTTCTTTAGAAACAGATACACTGCATTATGGCATAAACAGCACTCACAAAGCCCCCCCTAGTAAATTATGTTGTGACTTCCTTTGCTATGTAGTGTAGTTTAAAGTGGCTTTCTACTATACAATTAAGACCTGTAGTAGCAATTGTCAGCAGTATCTTTGACATTCAAAGGAAAATGCATTTTTATAATGAAACTTAGCAAAAATTATAGCAAAGAGAGCCATTTATTTCCAAATGTTCAGTCAGCTATCCAGACTTATATTGGCACTCCCCATTGCTGTAGTGATAGCACTACCATTATTGTTACCATTGTCATTGTACCATTATATTAACTGTTTTTCCACATTCTGGGATCCATCATAAGCAGAGCAAATAGATTTACACAAACTTTGATTTGTTTCAGTCACATAATATTCTATATCTGATCAATGTTTGATGAGATTTTGTCAGTAATTCAGGCTTTCCTATTCAAACCAAGCTTTGATTTGTTGAATAACAAACACTTTCATAGTTCATAATGGATGTCAATTACTTTAGCACATGTTTGCATGCATTTAATATGTATTTTAATTTTATTTTAGATCAAGAACCACAAACAGAACTAGTAGCTCAATTGGCCCAAGAGTTCTACACCAGCCATGTTTTTTCCACGTTTATCAAGCATTTAGGCAAGCTGGACTTTGAGGTGACCTGATGTTATTGTTTGCTTCTGTTTCTGGGAGTTACTGTAGCACCCAGCCCCCATTGAACAATACTATCCCATTGTTGGACGATTATCATCTCTTGTTGCAGAGTTATCTTAGCATTTCTTGTACTCTGCTAAGCATATCTAGGAGGGTGTTTACACAGGGGATAAAATAAATTTCAACCAAAGTAAGTGTTCATTCTGCTATGAACTTTGTCCATTTACATGAGATTTCATTTTAGGGCTCATTCATGGGAGTTCATTTCAGATATTTTCCAGTAAGCAGTCTTGGTCCTAAGGAACATACCATGTGTGTGGCAAGCCACATGCACATTACCTTTCATGTGTGCGATTCGCACTCTTAGGGGTGTTTAAGAATTATATCATGCTAAAATTTCCATTTTTTAATCCACCCAACCCCCATTATCATGCTCTGTCACATGCAACACACTTAAAACAAACACCCCCTCCCCCAGCAATGCATAACAGGCTCGATGCAAGATGGCTTTTTATTGTAGTTAAAGGATAAAGAAAGAAGAAGCCTCATTCCTCGTTATGCAAAAGATCAATATATGAATTTGACACTAAACCACTAAAAGGTCATAAACATTGCCTGTCCCATCTAAAATCTCCCATATATGATTACAAAGTAAGATGGGACAGAGATAAATGAAAACTAGAAAAGCATTGTTTCTTTTGAAATCTTTATTTATTTAGACTGTTTTCTGAGATTCCGTGTTCCTCCATTACCCAAAACTTTTCAATACAAATGTTTTTACCATGAAGCCACCAACTTGACTCAAGTTGTGACATCTTTATTGAACAGCCCCTTACCCATCTGGCTTCTTTCAGGTTGCTATTGAGGAATTTACAATGCCTCATATTGCAACATATACGACTGCAACAACAACACATATTGCTTTTCTTTTAGGACATAGTATCAATCAGCTCCTTGTTTCTCATAAAAATCAGTTCGCATGGAATAAAAATGCAATATAATGCTATATAAGTGTGACGAAAAAGCAGCAAAGCTATCTTCTTCAACTTGTGAATTTACGTTGCTTTTAATTTTATGATGCATTTATAAAGAATCAAAGTATTCTGATTGCATTTTGAAACCTGCAATTAATAAAAGATACAGTGAAAATGAGTTATAAACTGCTTATATTGTAGACCAAGAAACTCTGCTTTTAATTGCAAAGCTAGCAAATCTGATTACTTTTGTTCTCACACATGAAATTGAAGGAGATTTTGATTGCCTTTGCAGAATGTGAAACAGGTGGCAAATAGGGAAGATAAATTGGTTCTGTTTTAGGAAATTTGATTGAGTTCTGACTGGAATTTGCTCGTAAATTAAAGGTGTAAATCAATGATCAAATATCTTACTCATTTGTGTGATCAATTGTACACATTACCAGATCTATCTTTGTGCCAATGCATGCCCATACAATCACATGCATTAGACGATGAAGTTTCAGTAAGCAGGCTTGGATACAAGAATATTTCAATCCAGCTTGTTTCCATGTTAACTGTACCCCCAACATGAAATCTCAAAGCAGTCAAAATAGTTAACATGAAGTAAGACCTTCCACAAGATTACTTTCTTGCTTGCTCATGTAAACACTATGAAGGCTTCCGGTGGACACTGAAGTAAAAAAATTTGCATGGTGGGCCAATTTAAACCCTATGTACACAGCCTCTAAATACCCTGTTGGGAGAGTTAGTCCCTGTCTGAAAACATCTGGCACCACCCATGATTCGTATAATTTGCCTTTTTTATTTGCTTTCAATCAATATATTTATGTCAAGATTATTGTTTGTAAGTTAATAGCTTTATATTGAAAAATAGGAAGGCCTTGCTATTGCTAAGATTTTCCTACCAGAGTGATTTGTTGGGAGTGAATTTTGGAGTTTGTTGCTGTTTCTAGGAGGGATATATGGCATTGAAGCTTAGTACTGAAATTATTTTGAGACTTTGATCAATAGCTTTAAAGTTGAAAGTCTCAAGATGAATATAGCACTAAGCTTCAAAACCATAATTTCTTTATTTATAAGAAATATTGTAATTTTTAATTGTGTGTAACACACAAAGATGGACAGAAGTTTTCATTGCAGCATCTTTTACTTATTCAACATTCCATTTTCGACTTTTGCACTAACTACATTTTCGTTTTGTCCTATATTCTAGTCAAAAAAAGATCTTGTTCAGATATTCAACAGCCTGTTGCGAAGACAAATTGGAGCCAGGTTCCCAACTGTGGAGTATATAGAAGGCAGTGATGCAGTTCTGTTTGCCCTCCTTAGAGGGTAAGCTGTACATTTAATTATAGGCCTCTCCAAAACTCTATAAGATTGCTATGATGTATTTCAGTTTGTACCAATCAATGTCAATTACCCTATTCACATGATGCTTGAAAAACTGATAGCATAGTCATGGATAATATCAGATTATCAAGGTATAGTACACTACACTTTTTATGAGAAAACCATCATTTTACCTGAGCCTCAATTTTCTTAACTTTTCCAGAAATTGAGCCTCAGATATTCTTAAGTTTTTCTTAACTTTTGTGGAAATAAACTGGCTGAAATGGTTTCCACTTTCATTATAGATATTGCATACTTGAATTTGAATTCCATTTTTAACATTTTAATGCAATAACAATAAAATATTGATTTTTGCCCAATAAAAATACTAAATTTTTGAAATTTTTGAAAAATCCATCAAATTTTTAACATTTGTGTTTGAAAATAGTTCTGGTAAATGTCACTAAGTGTCGCATATGGTCAGGGGGTTTTACCTGGAGTATCTTTTATATGCACTGGTTATGCAGCAGTTATTGGACTGGGGTGTATCCAGTTTTCATTCCTTGATTTCTGCACGGGAAAGTCTTTCTGAGGCAACTTTTGGCTCATTTAATGTTTAAGGCTCTCACCACAGTAGGGCATGTGTGTGGGTGGAACCAGTGAAAGTACCAACACCAACAGGGCCTTCATCATTTCACCACCTCAAGCACCAAAAGTGGTACAGTTAATATAATCCTTGTGCACAACAAAGACTGCAACCTTGGTGTTATTTGAGACACTACACCGATTTTTCACAGATGGTTGTTTCATTCNCTATGATGTATTTCAGTTTGTACCAATCAATGTCAATTACCCTATTCACATGATGCTTGAAAAACTGATAGCATAGTCATGGATAACATCAGATTATCAAGTTATAGTACACTACACTTTTTATGAGAAAACTATCATTTTGCCTGAGCCTCAATTTTCTTAACTTTTCCAGAAATTGAACCTCAGATATTCTTAAGTTTTTCTTAACTTTTGTGGAAATAAACTGGCTGAAATGGTTTCCACTTTCATTATAAATATAGCATACTTGAATTTGAATTCCATTTTTAGCATTTTAATGCAATAACAACAAAATATCAATTTGTGGCCAATAAAAATACTAAATTTGTAAAATTTTTGAAAAAATCCATCAAATTTTTAGCATTTGTTTTTGAATCTAGTTCTGGTAAATGTCACTAAGTGTCGCATATGGTCAGGGGATTTTACCTTGAGTATCTTTGAGATGCACTGGTTATGCAGCAGTTATGGAACTGGGGTGAATCCAGTTTTCATTCCTTGATTTCTGCACAGGAAAGTCTTTCTGAGGCAACTTTTGGCTCATTTAATGTTTAAGGCTCTCACCACAGTAGGGCATGTGTGTGGGTGGAACCAGTGAAAGTACCAACACCAACAGGGCGTTCATCATTTCACCACCTCAAGCACCAAAAGTGGTACAGTGAATATAATCCTTGTGCACAACAAAGACTGCAACCTTGGTGTTATTTGAGACACTACACCGATTTTTCACAGATGGTTGTTTCATTCNCCTAGGTATGAAAACCCTGAGATATCCTTGCATTGTGGAATGATACTGCGAGAATGTATCCGATACGAGATGCTTGCCAGGCGACTTCTTTTCTCTGCAGAATTTTATTTGCTGTTCGGCTATGTTGAAATGTCCACATTTGACATCGCATCTGATGCATTTACGACATTCAAGGTACACATCTGATGCATTTACGATTTTATGCATTGTTTTGTCTCTTAGGGCCTGTTCATATGAGCCCGCTAACCGGGCCAGCTCACTTTTTGGGACAAATTTCATGTTCTGTTCGTATGAGCCCGCCTTCTAGGATGGAAACTGTGACGTGAGAAATTGAGTATTATTTGAATGCCAGTTCACACCTTTCGAATACCCTTCGAATAGCTTTCAACACTTTTTTAGCCCACTTACCGAGATCTGGGCAGTGCTCAAGCGAGATCTCACTTAGCGGGCTAGCCTGCTTTCTCATATGAACAGAAAACACACTTTGTATGGGAATTGAGGGTTAGGCAAGATCTCATTAAGTGAGCTGCCTCAGTTAGCGGGCTCATATGAACAAGCCCTTAATCTTCTGAGCATTACAGGTACTTTGTTTCATCGAAAATATGCTGAATTTTGAAAGCAAGCTGCATTGAGAATATTGCACATTATTTTGGCTACGTATGCGAAAAGCAAAATTTAAGCAAAGTCCTCTTTGAAGCAGGGGTGATTTCTAGGGGGGCTCAGGGAGCGGAGCCCCCTTGGTAAAATTGCTGTTCATTTTGGGGGCTCAGCCCCCCAAATTTGTGTATCAGTCTTGCTTTTCAAAGCGCCTTGACGTTGCTTCCAATTTTTTTAATGGTATTGCTATGATGAATTTCTTCACCATTATATGGCTATTGAGATCTTTGAAGATGTTGGCTATGTTATAATCACAATTAGACTGAATCCCCATGTCTCCATCTTCAAAAATATGGGTGTGGCTGCAAGTGGGGCCACGCCTACTTTGACATTGCACCTAGAGCCCCCCTTGCTAAAATTTTTAGAAGTCACCCCTGCTTAGAAGGTCTTCCTGTTATAGTTACGATAGTATTTCAAGTAAATTAAGGAAAGAACCTGTTCAAGCTGTTTTGCTTGAGGACACTTCGGAGTGAGCAGGTGTAACATTCAAAGAAAAAATAGTCCATCACAATTCGCGAATGTTTTGAAAATTTAGCATTTCTCCCCTTTTTTCATATCAATCTCTTTCAGAGCATACATCAGGCATCAGCTGATTCGAGAGTAGGTGGAAAAAGTTAAGCGCAGAAAGTGCATGGCTTTTTCCAGAAAATACAGTACATTCCTTCTCTATTCTGAGCAATAATTCCCTGATTTTGAAATAAACTTTTTCTCCTTATATAGTCTCCAGTACTTTTAATCGATACTAGTCCCCAGTACTTACAATCGATACTAGTCCCCAGTACTCATCTTAAAATCGTAGTTTATTTCTATTGGTTCTTGCAGGGCATAGACATTATTTTGATGAAGCGAATTAATTTTCTTTGATTTTTCAGGACTTGCTAACTCGACACAAACTCTTGTCTGCAGAATTCCTGGATAACAGTTATGACAAGGTAGCCGTCGCTCAGTTTGTTTAAAGACCTACTATCTTTTGCTTTGAAAAGAATTTATAATTAGCTATACAACTTATAGTTATAAGAAGAACATGGATCATAATTAGAAAAGAACTAAGTTAGAATACTTACATATTTCCACATCGATATATCCTGTCAACAAGATGCTGTCATAATCATCTAATGCTTCTTCACTCTGTTATTAGAGAGTTACTCAACACGACGCGCCTGCTGACGATGAGCCAAAGAAGTCTAGAAACGAGCGTGGTCACGCCATCCTCTCGCAAGCATTGGCGCGAATCTGAATATCGTGCTAGTTTCTAGACTCCTTTGGCTCGTCATGAGCAGACGCGTCGTGTTGCGTAAACTCTCTATTATACAGTAGAAACCCGCATAACAGAACCTGTATTTATAAGAACCTTGAGGTTGAGAATTTCATCCTTTGAGCCCCCTAAATAAGAACCCCCAAAGAGGCTGAAACTGGGTTTCATAATAGGCTTCATATTTTGTAATTTGAGCATTCAAGAGTAGAAATTTTCATAGGCTCTTTTTGCAACGATCAGTTTTCTATAAAAAAACAAAGCCACGCACTATTTAAGGACTACAAGAAGAATCCTTACAACTTCTTCAGAATTCTTCAGCCACACAACAGATTATAAAATTAGTAAGCAAGAACTCAGGCCTAAAGACATTCTCCAGAACTGTTGAGATTTCTTGTGCTGGAAACAGTGTAAGCTTGAAAATACCAACCCATTGCTTAAGAACATATACAGGCTGGCCAACAAAAACCTAAATTCTTTTATGTGGGCTTCTACTTGATACTTATTACTACAGTATGATTTTAAATTAAATATTAATTTTTTCTTTCTTCTGTGTCCTTATCATCTCTTTAAAAAGTCACACCCAAAAACTTTGTTTTGTCTATGTTCATAAATTTTGCAAATTCAGAAATTTCCTATTTTTACGGCCAGTTAAGTTTGGCCATAATTAATCCGGTCATATCCCAGGAAAGTTAGTAGATGAAATTTGAGGTCCACCTTTAAATTTTAGCATTTTTTGAAATTGAAAAAATGAAACTGTTAACGGCATAAATGAGGTCTTTGTTCCTATTAGTATTTTATTGTTCCAATTTCTTTGCTTTTGAGATCAGTTGTGATTTGTTAGTCTCAAGAGATAACGCTATTCTGACAGGTGTTTACACATTACAGAAAGCTACTAGATTCAGAGAACTACGTAACCAAGCGACAGTCACTGAAAGTAAGTAAACAATTTCGCGTTGTAATTTCACGTTATTTGCAGATGGAATTGAAACTGGCATCGATCTTATCTGTATAAGTACTCGAAGGACAATGATGCTGTCAAAAGGAGCAAATAATGTATATCAATTCCCAGCTGTTTTTGTGCTGAGTTTTACCGCAATACCCATGACGTGCTGAACTGAAGCAAGAAGATGATTGATTTGTAGCCATGGTTTCAGATGCATTGAATTGAAAACATGGAGATTCGTCCTTGATGCCATTCTGTATTTTCAAGGCATGCAGTAAATGGAATTCATCTTCCTGTATTGTCATCGTGGTTTTTCTGTATCAACGATTCTTTTTTAAATTTGATTTTTGATCATTCTGTTATCACGACTTGAAGCCGTTTCTAATATCAATTGCGCCCTTATTTTGTTTTAAAAAGATTAAGTCTCAGTTGTAAATTACTGAAGTTTCCTTTGAAAAACAGCCTTCATTTAAGCGGCCTAAGCTACCAGCTGCCTGATTTTGAGCAATGTTTTTTGCATCACGTAAGAATTAAATAACAAGAAGCTATTGAACAGACTTTGTTTTCATCATATACAATGGAAAAAACATTTAGTCATCTGTTCGCAACTATAAAAAGTAAAGGTAGTCCCGTCTACTTTCGTACGTAGGGGAGTGTCTGTTAGAGAGGACACATATCCTGGGCCATCGTATGTGAGGTAGGGTGGCCAGTTCCTTTATCTCCCCAGTGTTGCCACCGGGTACCCATTTGCTGCTGGGTAAACAGTGAGCGAACATTCAGTCAGGGCATCGAGTCGGACTCGAGCCATNTAGGCCTTCAGTACGGGGAGCATGCGCTCTAACCACCATGTCATCTCGCCCATGTTCGCCAATTGTATATAGTAGTTACTATCTAGCGTATGTAATATTCCGAGCTATAGCCAAATGCACATATACAAGCGCACGTGAATAGCACTCTCATATACGTTTTTTTTATAAGAAATTAGCCATTTTTTTAGCCTCAAGTTTCTTAATTTTTCCCGAAATTGAGCCTGAGATTTTCTTAAATGTTTCTTAACTTTTCCTGAAATAAACTGGCCAAATCGTTTACACTTTCGTTATTAATATTGTGTACTTGAATTTGAATTCCATCTTTAAAATTTTGAATGCAATAAGGACGAAATACCGATTTTTGGCCTATAAAAACACTAAATTTTGGAAATTGAGTCTCGTGATTTTCTTACGATTTTCTTAAGATTTTGACGATTTGAGCCTCATTTTCTTATAAACTTCTTTCTTATAAAGAAAACGGTTATATCCTATGTTCATTTTTTTGGCGATTTTGCTCAATTTTGAACTACCCATCGCTTAGTCTCTGTATATATACGATATTCCTTTAGCGTTTGGTCTCGTTGTTGAGCATTGCAACATGTAAACATGAGAATAATATTCCGCAGTAGTACATGACGAAATCAATTTGCTTTACAATTATTGCTTACAGTTGAATCCCTAATAAACTTCCCCTGCTTGTTAATTATTTTAAAAGAAATCCACCCAAGAATTCCTTATTCCAGATCCCCCGTTTATTATTTTGAGTCTGTAATTTGATCGAATATTTCACAGCGTGAGAAATTGAGTTTTTCATATCGTTTACAATTGAAGCAACTTTTAAAACCTATCCATAGATATTGATGATCAGAGAAATTTCCCACCTACCCACCCTGTATATCCTAAGACTCCTCCTTACTTATTTGTTTTTGAGGAAATTTCCAACCCCCTTAATAGTCAACTTTTTTATACGAAACAAGTCTATAAGAAGCATGAGGCTGAAAGTAGGCAGAAATTATGAAACATTTAAGAAGCATAGGCTGGCTGAGTTTCAAATAATAACTTTCAAAAGTTGTTTTTACTAGTAAATTTTTTATCAAACTAATAATGGATTAGAATTAACATCCACTACATGCCTCACAAAACCTGAACATCCTTTTTCTTTCATTACAATTACCTACTCTGGGTTGTTATTACCATTGGACGTCTTAAAATTGAAGAAGAATTTTGGACTGGATTTGACGAAATGTTGAAAAACACCCAGGCTGAAACCAGAGAAGTTTCTAATAAAAGAACGTGTATTTGGGACTCAAGAGTAGCTAGTACCGTATTTCTCGAATAGAAGCCGCCCTCAAATAAAAGTCGCAATTTTACAAAAAATAACTAATAGAAGCCACGGCTTCTATTCGAGAAAATACAGTATGCCCGACTGTTGCTTAGACCTGCTCAATAGGCGTATAAACAATCGTACTGCGTCGTGAGAGCATTGTTAGATTCATTAATCTTGCATGCTTGAAACAAAGTTCTTAATTCTTTATTAAGTTATGTGATATCATGAATAAATTTTCTTATAGTTAGCGTGTGTATTTATTTCAGTGCTTGATCCTTTTCAGCTACTTGGAGAGCTTCTCCTCGATCGGCACAACTTTTCGGTGATGACAAAATACATCAGTAATTCGGACAATCTCAAGTTGATGATGAATTTACTGAAGGATAAAAGCCGGAATATTCAATTCGAGGCTTTCCACGTATTCAAAGTAAGATCACACAGAGTTTACTTGGCCTAAGTGCAAGAAACGTATCGTAGCATAATTCAATTCTCAAGTGCTTTACAAAGCAAGCTGAAGAATGGTTTGCCTTTCATTATCATTTTATAGATTTACAATCAGAATAGCAAACCATGTCATTTTGCAACTATTATTTCAGACTATGCATGTTTTCTTGCGAAAAATGCGAAAAATCATGCACTTGTTTACGAATTTTAGCTATTGTAGCCGATTTCTGACTACCGTAGTTATTTCAGCCTTTGTTATTGCTACAGTTGCAAGGAAAATATATACAAAATTACGGCCGATTTATTGTAACAAAACTTGTGAAATATTACAGGATACGTTAATTTTACGGGATACGGATTTGTCATCTTTTAAATCTAACATCAACAAACTTGATCTTGTCTCCCTTTCTACATAAACTTTCCCTCATTGTCTCAGTTGTTCTATTTCCGGGGCTTGTTATAGGCCTTACGGCCTTTCCCCGACATTACTTACTGTAAAAAAAAATAATGACAAAATAAGTTAGGGAAAATACTCATGGAAACCTTGGAAATATGCTTCAAGAGATTTTGACTTAGGTTTAAATCTGATTTTCAGACTATGTAACTTTAATAGCGACATCATTCTTGAGCCAAAAATATCCCAAAACATTTTTCTAATATTTGAATGAGCAAGAACCTTGTGCATTTTCGTTGTAATAATGAAATCTGGTAATTCTTTTAAGGTTTTCGTCGCAAACCCGAACAAAGCTCAACCAATACAAGATATACTGCTGAAAAACAAAGATCGCCTTGTTGAATTTTTAACGCAGTTTCATACAGACAGAACAGGTGAGCTCTTTTTCTTAAGAATTTAAATTCTTAAGCATCTTAAATTGAGAATTATTGTCTTTTGTCGTTCTCTCCTTCTTTTATTTTATATTAGTTTTTATCTGCTCTTTTTCGTGTCTATATATCAATCCCTTCTATCTCTCATTCAGGATCATTTTTATATCTTTATTCTTTCATTATCTCCTTAATTAAATCACTCAAGTACAGGACTTTTTAGTTTTAATTTACAATACCCATTATCTATCTTTATCACTAGTTTCAGTTATTACCTTAATCAATAATTTCTTCATACTTCCAACTTTTCTAAACATTACTTTCAACTTATCATACACCTAACAGGGCAGAAAAATATGTTCAATGTCTCCAACAATGAACATTTTTTACAAAATTCCTTCTGAACTTCGCAGGTTTTGTTCAAAATGATAATATTTTTAGCATCCAATGCATAAACTGTGTAAAAGTTTCTGCACTCGAATGCCAGATATTACGGTGTGCCTACAGCCGGCAGTCGTGCGGTCGTGCACTTTTGCTGGCCCTGCCACCTTCCTTTATTCCATTTCTTTTTCATTTCATAAGTTTTTGTACACAAAATAACCTTTCAGCTTAACAAAAAAAACTTACGAAATAAGTTATTTATAATAAAAGCAACCATCCAATAGAACAAACAAAATAAAAAAGATCTATTTATTGTGTAGCTGCCCTTCCAGGGGGTCGTGTTTTTCCATGTCTTGCTCTTCATATACAATTTCAGTAGCCTTTTAAAGGTATTTATTGTTAGAAACTCGCGTACATCAATAAGCATATTATTCCAATCCTTAAGAGCTGAGTAGTGAAAACTTTTTTGTAGTGCTGCCCATCTCCGCTTAGTTTCAATTTTTCATTTATTTAATCATCTAACAAACGCAAAATAAATACTGCTACGTACAACAATTAATAACAACAATTAATAACATTCATAAACACATACAACAATTAATAGTTCACCATAATTTTAAACTCATTTCAGAGGACGAACAATTCAACGACGAGAAAACATACCTCATAAAGCAGATAAAAGAACTTCAACCGAGCAGCCGCAAGGCAAGTCAAGCCGCCTCGAGCTGAATCGCTTTTTCCGCCATTATTCGTTATCATTGTTGTATGTTGTAGTTGAAATTTAATACGTTATTATATGAAGCAATTTATGAGATGATTTGTGGTTTTTTTCTCCAGTGAAAATTAGGCCTGTATTTGATTCTCAACCGCTATTCAGTGCTGTTTCTATTTCTATTACGTTATTCACCCATCTTTGCAATGGTGCACATTGGCATGTTTATTGGGAGTGTATGTAGGGATGAAGCTAGAGAAAATTTTTGGTGGGGTATACAACCCCAATTTGCCGACAGACAGTCCTCGTTCCTGCCCAATTTGCCGACAGACAGTCTTCATTCCTGCCCAATTTGCCGACAAATATGACTTTGCATGAGTTTTGTCAGCAATGCAACGTTGACGAGTACTATTGATATTCGGAAAATAGGCCAAAAAGCTAAATATTAGGGGTCGAGTACCCTACTGCACCCCTATGGCTACACCCCTGGGCCTAGGCAGTCTCTAAACCGATTATCTTGACCCTTTCTCGTTGTTGTTTTGTATTGCATATGAGGAGCAATTATTTGCGATTATCTGCGGTTATCTTTGCAAATTTTTCACTGAATTTCACTGACTTTTGTCTAGGAAAGAACCGACTGATAATCCTTTATTCAAGTCAAAGCAAATCAAACATTTTGTAGTTGGTTTGTTTGTTAGTTAAAAACTAATTTACACTAACTATTTACATACTTGCATAACTTTTATAATATTCCGCTTGAAAGTAAAGTACTAACTAACAATAATTGCTTATCATGTGCAGATGTAGCACGTACAATTCTTTCCATCCCAGTTTTTTATTTCTTTTTTAAAATTATTTATGAAAGTTGCTTGTTTTGTTTCATCACTTAGTGCATCCCGCAAAATACTTCGTCTGAATGATTGGGAGCTTATTCCATAGCGCTGAGAATTCACGGGAGGCATTTTACATATATAATTACTACGAAGTTTGTAATGAACATTTTTTTGTAAAGAGTTCCCAAATGTACTCAGGTTTTACCCCGTGCGCCTTTGCATGCTCCCCAGCTTCTACCCTCACAGGAATTAACTGGAGAATGAGCTAATCTTTCTGTATCCATCAATATCAACAATATTTTCGGGACCATTCAAATCATACGTAGGCTCAATGTACTTGATTTTCTTCCCAACAATTTCTTCCAAATTCTGTCAAGAATTTTCTTTCTACATTCCAACCAGACATGGCAGGGGGTCACATGCTCATTCACAGTGACCTGTGATGCCATCAATCAGTCAACATGCTTGGTAGGATGTAACTCGCTGTCATCACTCTGCAATCCCCCCAGCATGAAAAGTTTAATGGAGACATGTCTTGTCTTTCCAAGGTTAATCTGCAGATCACATCGGGGAGGGGTGGGAATGCCCGCGTTTGGCGGGCACCCTTTTAAAAGTATCAACAATATTTTTGGGGACCATTCAAGTCGTATGTACGCTCGTTGTCCTTGATTTTTCGATCCCCGTCTGTACATTTTTGAAATTAAAGTCTAACATACTTCCTTATACGGTAACAAAAGCACTTAAAACACCTCCATGTAAGGTGAATTTCCATTACACTTTTCTTTTTATAAGAAACCAACAATAGCAACCTAGGTTAGGCAAATGCGATGCAAGAAAATAAATTGTCAGGTTTTCTGAGGCATGTAATGGATGTTGGCTCTATTTTCTTTCTAGTCTGATCAAACATTTTCATGTAAAAAAATTTCTTCAAGTTATTATTTGAAAACTGTGCTTCATAAATGCTTCTTAATTTTTGCCTAATTTCAGCCTCATATTTCTCACAAAAAGAAGTGTTTTCTGTAGTCTACAGACGTGAGCACGGAAAACGTCACG
>OLMO02000231.1:4331235-4345174 GCA_900291935.2 Cassiopea xamachana | reverse complement strand
TCTCCCAGTGGCGTCGCAGTAAGAGGGATACAGATTCCTGTGCACGCGGTTATGCGCAATCGAATGTTTCAAGAGTGACTGCACGCATGCACACGCGGCCAAACCTTACTAGCACGCGTGAGACTTTGTCAAAAACTGTCATACTTTCCAGTATAGCCTGTGCTTTCCCTATTGACTTTGATTTAATATAACGAGCTTCACCCTTTATGTGTTTAGTTTGCACATTTCTAGAAATCTGTTCCATTAGCCTTTATGCATTTGACAACCAATTTTCTGAGTGTCCGATTCTTGTTTTCTAAACATTGTGAAAAATCCGAAATCTTTATATGAAGTTGCAAATAGTGAGACGCTAAACAAGAAAAGAATGCTTTGCATGACTTCATAGATAAACGATTGTACTGTTCTCATAAAGAGTCTCCTTACTAACGATTCATTGAATTAGAAAATAAGGTTAATCATTACTTCTCAACCAATGTACACAAAACTTTGCATATATAATCTCAGCATTGGGTCAACATATTTTGTCCATTACAACACATCTTCGATCTTGCGTCGTATGCCTTCGTTCCACAACATGCTGGTTGTTGTAGACCATTACGTGAACTTACGACCCCATCACAGCATATACTCAGTGATTCGCTGTAAACCTTCGTTCCACAGCACTTTGGTCTTTGTATACCAATACGTGAACTTAGAACTCCCCCACAGCATCCGCTCAATGATGTGCTGTATGACTTCGTTCCACAGCACGCTTCGTTTACGTAAAATTTTTTATTTATGACTCCTCCACAGCATGTATTAATTGCTAAGTCGTATAAGTTTGGTCCACAGCAAGCTTTTATCAAAATGCCAGGATGGTAATCATAATAACCATTGCAACATGTGAAGCATTTAAGATTTCGAAAACTTCTTTTCATGCGTAGGTCGTGTACAGACTTCTCACTTTCTGCAAATAAAACGTTCAGTTTGTATTGACTCATACTTTTCATTAGGGATCGCTCATTATTTGTGTCTCACGTTGGGTCCAAAGTGAAACACACTTGTTTTTATAAGAAGACGATCCTGAAGTTTGGCAGAAAATTAAGAACAAGTTAGGAACACGGTCGTAAAATTTACTTTTTGAGAACGATGCAGAAGCTTTCCAGTAACAAATTGACATGAAACGTCCTTTCCTTTGTTAACTTAGGGAGAATTGACAGTCTTGACACTTCTCTGATTTTCACAAATTATTTGCTCTTAGTGAAAGTAGATACAGTGCTAACATTGTCTATTTATAATTGTTCATAAACTTTTTTCTATAAATAACATACATCAATATGCAAGAGAGATCATCATGATTGAAGCATTTGGCTCTCAATCAATGAAAACATCAAATTTTGTGGTGTTCATTGTCTTTATATGTTCTAAATGGCCTACACGCTACTAATTTAAGAATAGATTCAGAACAATCAAGCATCACAATGTGGGAAAATTAAGAACAGCCAGCCAGAACCTCAATTTCACTGGATCTAACAAAAAATAGAGCCTATGATAGGGACACGCTGTTTTCTGATAAGGAACCTACATGCAGACGGCTGAAATATTTAAGGAACTGCAAATAATCAAGGTTCTTGATTATTTCTTAATTGAATTAGGAAACCAGTTCCATTCATTTACAGCCAAAACTCGCAGAGATACATTTATAAACTTTTCTCCTTCCTTGTTTTTGCTTTAATTCTTAAGCTCTAGCCAAAAACTAAAGGTAACATTACGAATATTGATGTTCCTTGTGTCTGGGGCATCCATAAAGTATTTCCGCACCTTGGGGGAGGGAGGGGATCAGCAACAATGTGGACAGGGAGAGGGAGAGGGTTTAGCTGTAAGTGGACATTCTTTCAGTGTGGTCTCTGTAATAGAGAAAAGGGCACTTAGAGATCATTTTATCATCTTCCTTTGCTAAAGATTGGAAAATAAAGAGGCAAATCAGAAACAAGTACAGTATGTATGTCTATTTTAAAGAGTTTTTATTTCTCCATTGTTTTTGCAGCTTTGTATTTGTTTTCCAACTCAATGTCCACACGGACAAGGTGAGGGGGGTTGCTAAGCAAAAAACGGACAGTTGTGGACAGGGGGAGGGAGGGAGGGAGGTTGAAAATTAGCAAAAATGTGCGGACATCCTTTAAGGATAACCCCTTATGGTACTATAGGTGCAGTGAAAATTAAGGAACTATTAAGGAACTTTTAGAACTAGAGTTCAATAAAAGGAAGTCCAAAAATAAAGTATTCTTAACCTAAGCTTTGAGCGAGGTTCCTTCCAAACAAAGCGTGTATATCATTTTTTGTCTCTCAGAAGGTTGGGTAACATTTTAACTGCTCTACATTGGTTGGGTAACTTATTTTTATACTGCATAAGGTTGTGTAACTAAAAAAATAAGCCAAATGCACATTTCTCTTCAGTCCCAAATTGAGACATATATAACGAATTGTCCCTTAAAGTAGGGGCGCTTTTCGCCAGACTGGAAAGTGTGTAGTGTGCGCTGAAGGTCTTCCGCGCGCAAGCAAAGCTGCCATGTCCATCTAACGGACAATCCAGCGGGGAAAATTTGAAAAAGATGCTTTAAAATGTACCATTACGTATGCGGAGATGCTGCAAGGGTGGTTTTTCCAAGCGCGCAAATTTGATGGGAAAGGATATGTTCTACGCGCAGCAAAACAAACTTTCCAGTCTGGGCTTTTTGAAGACTGTGGAACTGACAGAACTTCGTGGAAGTTTTGTCCAACTCAAACACTATCATTTCATGTGTTCACTTTGGCCTAAAGCAGAAATTTCGAATCGAAAACTGTCCATGTATCTAGATAAATCTAGTACAACAATGCTAAAAAATGTAGAGGAAGACCCTTCCTTCTTGCTTTGATTCTAATTGAATTCGTGCTATATAATCTTTGAAGAAGAAAATACACATTTGGTAGCAGAAATAATTTTGTTACAAGCAAATAATTATTCATACCATCAAGCCTGAATGCAACCAAAGATGCTGAAAGGACACAAACAGCAAGGATAATCTGATGCGATAGCTTCAGCGCCATGATTCCTGTTTGAAGATTCTGCGAAACAACTTCTCTCAACTTCCTACAACCAGACCCGGAAATACCTGAGATTTCCTGAGAACTGATTGGTGAAACTTCAAACTTCCGAAGACTTTCCTTTGTCTCAATTATTGGGCGGTTATGTCAAAATTGACATATGTGCCACTTAGTTCCAGTTAACATAAGTACTTGCTCACTCGTTGGTCGCTATTGTTCTGTTCACGTGCTATATTCTATTCGATTTGCTTATGATATCCAAACGTTTTATTCGGTTGTTGTACTCATAGTCTTAACAAAAAGAAGGGAATCCCAGTTCATTGTAACTATTTATACAGGCTATAAGTTTCATATAATATAATTTTAAAGCCCACTTACTTAAAAGGAAATACTAATGAAAAGGGGAAAGAAAATATTATACCCACAATCGTCGACAAAAGTCTCTGGGACACTCTCAAAAAATTATAGAAAGATGTAGTCCTCTCGGCATTTACACAAATCTCCTCGTATACGAGGGGCATTCAACAAGTTCCCGGATATAAAAATACTTCAACCTTCTCATGTCAGTTTTAAATTTAAAACTGATTACATATCCAAAATACAAAGTTTTGGAGAGTTTTGTTTCAATAACTTTAAAAATGAAAATACAATAGAGTGCTAAAAATAGGCAAGTGGCATATTTGAAGCGCTCAGAATGGAACTTGAAAGTACTCATTTTCAAGCAATGATTTTCTATGACTTCAAAAGTGGTCTAAATCAGCTGCAAAGTCATAGTCCATTTCAAGCTGCTTTTGGTAATGAAGCACCTTCATGGACAACAGTTTATAACTAGTTCGCCGAATTTCGAAGGGGGCGGTGCTCTGTGGAAGATGACCCCCGCTCAGGACGCCCAGCTGAAGCAACGCCAGGTGTCCACGTGGCTGCAGTTCAGAGACTTGTCGAGGAAGATGGAAGAGTGACATTGCAAGGAAGGTTGGTTGACCAGTGTTACAAATTGCCGAAGGAAGTAAGCATTTCATCGGGAAGTGTGAGCAGCATACTGCATAAATCCCTTGGGTTAAGGAAAGTTTCAGCTAGATGGTTCCCCCATATGCTGACGACGGAGGAGCAAAAGCAGAAGAGGGTGCATTGCTGTCACTCCATGCTCGACAAATTAGACAGAGGGAGGTCAAATGCTGTTTGGGACATCGTAAGTGGTGATGAAACATGGGAATACTGTTTTGACCCCGAAACAAAGCAGCAGTCTCAGCAATGGATCCCCATCGGAGAGAGACACCTTCAGAAATTCCTTCGCAGTCACACCGTTGTCAAGCAAATGATTGCTGTGTTTGTCCGTCGTGCAGGTCATGTATCAACAATACCGCTTGTTACCCAGAGCACAGTGACTAGTGCTTGGTATACCACTAAGTGTTTGCCTCGTGTTCTTGCTGCAGTCGCTGAAAGACGCCCACGAACAAGGTATCGCAGACTGCTGCTGCATCATGCCAATGCTGCTGCGCACAGGGCAGCTGCCACCTAAGACTTTTTGAATGCGAAAGAATTCAACAGCTAGACCATCCTCCCTACAGTCAAGATTTAGCTCCGTGCGACTTTTTCGCTTTCCCTTTTGTGAAGTCAAAGCTCAGTGAGATGAGGCTGGATACCCCTGATCTGGCAGTAAAGGCATTTTTGGAGCACATTGAGGCAATACCACAATTGGAGTGGGCAACCATGTTCCAGAAGTGGTTTCACCTCATGCAAAAGTGCATTGACACTGCTGGAGAGTACTTTGAAAGGTGTAAACAAATTAACTTGCATAGCTTTCCTTACTTTTAGATATCCGGAAACTTTTGAACAAGGTTATTTCGGTCATGAAACACTAAACATTATTGGCCACGTAAAATTTTTCGATTGCCGCATGTATCTCATTCAAAAACCAACATTGTTTAGGGGAGGAGGGGGGTGAATGTTTCGCCCAGATTAAAAATATGCAGTGTCCAAGGACGTTTGGCAAGTATTGTTACACAATAGGTTTACTGTTGGTAGTTTTTATTTTTATCCGTCCAGTCGTTGTTTGTGAGTAATCTATTTCCATGCCATTACCCATCAGTTGCCATCTTATGTTGTAATCGCCCTTGCGTAATAACCCTCTTTTGCTGTGTCATATGTCTGCCATAAATGCCAACGCCATATTGTGAAGTTTAGTCGTCAGTAGAAGTTGCAAGACGAAGTTGATAGTGTAAGTCGTCCGTGAGTTTAAGTTGTCGTGAAGTTGAGTTAACGTTGCTGTTCTGTTGGGTAACGTTACCATTGTCGTAGTATGGACTCGAAAGATGAGACATTATAGTTACAATTATTAATTGCAGAAGATTTGCGAACTTTCTGTTATTAATCATTGTTATTTCGTCACTGCAAGATTCCACAAATATAACAGTATTGTCTGGTAGTGCAATTTTTCTATTAACGTTATACTTACAATGCGTTTGTCGATCACGGGCCAATCGATGGTGCTTGCTGAACACGATGTTAATGCTTAAAATCGTGTAGGTCATCTCTATGACGTCATTCTGGGTGGGGACTCCAGTTTTGTATCTGTCTGCCTGTGCACCTGCCTAAAGTTGTACTAAAAGTGACTTCTATTGTCTGGAAACAATGCAGTCATCAACGCCTGTATCACGAAACATGTTTTCAAAATTTTTCAGACTTTGGAATAACATAGTCCCTAAAAGGCACCTTAAATACTGACTGCACTTGGAAATTGTGACAATTTGGAACGAAGCTACGACAGAAGCCAAGACAAATGCTGTTATTATTTCTATAATAATTTCTTAGATGCGATTAGTAACCAATTCATTTTGTACTCGAGTGCCATCTACCTATCTATCCACCTTTTTATGATATCTTTTGTTTATGCATTGTGGGCATTTTTGCATAAAGGAGACATTATAATTAACGCCCTATAAGTAATGTTTTAACTTGCTCGGCATATAACCCCCAAATGTTTTCACGAAAAAGGCGCACGCAAATGGCGGGAATCTCAATAGACAGTCGTACCATGTGGTTGCTGTTTTGTAAAGTCTCTATTAGATGTTGACTAGTGTTAATGCCTATTCGTATATGTTTTTGATGTGTGGTCTGATTTATATTCGAGCACCATCAAATGTACCATACCTTGTGTTCGGCATAAAGAAGTGTAACTACGTTATGTCCTCACATAGTCGTTTTCTCTACATCCTTTTAATGTATAGGACATTAAAATTAGAGGAATGCTTAATATTTTGTTCGTCAACCATTATTTTTTGTGATCCAAATTAGACGCTTATACATGCTGCTAATTGTTTTATTTATTATATTTTTATCATAAGTGTCAATTGTTTCTATTACTCTATTTTTCAGACATTTAAGTCCTCGCAAACTACTTTGTTAGTTATAGCAGTTATAGCACCTTGCTTAAGCCTCCTCTTCACATTATGGAAAAACTTTTTGATGGGATTTAGATCAGGAGATCTTGGTGGAATCTTTACCACCTCTGCTCCGATCGTTTTAGGTGCTAGGTTAGTTTAGGTTAGGTTAGTTTTCAATAAAAAGAGAGTGCTAGTAGAAGGGGTATGCATGTCAGCAGCTTTTCAATAGAAAATGAGTGTCAAGATAAGGTGGTTCATGCTGGTAGATTGTTTTATTAAAGGGTAATTCAACTTTCTGCTATTAGAGATACTACAGTAGTGCTCTGGGTTTGCTTTTCGGTACCGAAAGCTTCTTTACTTCTGAATGCTATTTGTAGAAATATCGAGCTTTATAGATAAAAAATTTAACTCGGAGCACTAAAAGTATTCCCCAAACCAGCAGAGAAATGGCATCATGCAAGGAACATGAGAATTTAAGTTCGTACATTTTCAGAGTTTGGTGGCTGATCCTGTTGAATATAAAGGCTCGGATTCAACTTGCTATAATGGCCACGCCCCTGTCTGGTTGTGCAAAACGTTTCCAAAATTGCACTACCCCAAAAAATAAATTTTTATCTACTTTTAAATTTATAAGGATCAGTATGACAAGACGAAATTAAACTAGAAACACAACATATATGGAATATGCCAGGTTTCTTTTGGGACAAGTATTACTATTACGATACATATTCCCGCCAAAATTATAGTCGTAACCAGGGTCCAGTCCTTGTACTATCTTGCGTCTACGTGACTGCCATAATTTTGTGTGGTTGCAATAGCGATTATTGAAGCTAGGAGAAATGTGTTCAGAGAGGATGAAACACTGTTTTCTTCTGGTTAAAAGAGTTGGACAAACCACTTGAACATAATGATCAAATTGAGCTTAGCTTGGAGACGAATGTACAGCTAAATGATAGTCTATAGTGTTGTATGGATGCTATTATTGCATGGGTAGCTGCTTCACGAAGAAACATGAAAATAGAAGGTAGGAGGCATTAGTGTTTCTTCACGAAGTTAGAGGCATCGGTATGACTAATTAGATTGCGTTTATAGATCAATAGATAGGATTTATTCGGAACAAAAGCTCGTGCTGCATTAGGTAGGCTTACTTTTCTGGATCTAATTTTGTTTTGTATCATTAAGTGTCAAAACCACGAGATCCGACTCTAGTGCTATGAACACGTAGAGCCAAATGTATGAGCTTAATGATTCAAGTATAATTTCGACCAAAGTAAATAAACTCGAGCGTGCACAGCTGTTTTAGTATGGGTGGTAAAAACGCTCCAAAACATGTGAAATTGGCCTAAATTTAGCTTCGAAAGCAGTTTGTTGATGAATTCGCAGCCTTCTATTGGCTGAGACGGTAAGGAGAATTTGGTTGTGAGCAAATATATTAACCAATCAAGACTTGAGCGCTATGCTGTGTGAACGTACAAAAACGGATATGTGTCTCGACAACAGCATTGTGAAAGGATTAAAGCCACAGAACCGAATGTTCTTTCCTCAGTTGCTGTGAGCAGTGTGAACGCCCAAAACGGATATTTTTATCTGATATCTACAAAAATGGATAAGTTCGTAAGCGGAGCAGTTTGATCCCAGCCTGAGCCTTCCAGACCAGTATTGGTTAGTACTATAGACGTTGATTTAATGCAAAAGAAAAAGTGCGCGTATTGGACAGGACATTTGCTAACTTGCGGCTCCGTGGGTAATACTGCGCAGCGGCAGATTTATAGTTATCAACAAAGTGGCAGAGCGAAACCTTGACGATACCTTGAAGAAAACACAGGAATAAGCCAAATAGCGGAATTACGAATAGTTAATTGGGCTATCTGCTGCGTTCCTGGAGCCACATTCTACCAGGAAAAGGGAACGTGTAACCTTGTAGAGGTGCAGCAGCTTATTCCAACTAGAAAACTGCCTGAGATTTGTGTGGAATATCTTGTAACCGAAAGGGGGCAAAAGTTTTCTAGGAGGCACTGGGCCAGCGCGGTGGGAAATTGGCCTATCGCTCCCTATATGAATTCATTCCATCGAAAGATACCGGCCGTTCCTGTTGAGTCATCGGATTTAAACCAAGGCTCGACCGCATCACATGGAATCAATCCAAGGGGTAGGTGTGATGTGCCGCAAGACAGCGACTGCCCCAAACCAAAAACAAGCAATAGAAAATTTTCTCAAAAAATAACAAAACTCCAGATGGCAACCTATAATGTGCGCACCTTGTCTGATGATATTACGCCTGCCAATCTGGAAGAAGAATTGGAAAACATCAACTGGGATATTATTGGAATCAGCGAAATGAGAAGACCAAATTCAATTCTTGAACTTGCTAATGGAAATGTACTTTACTGTAGTGGAAACAACAAAAAGGAAAGAGGAGTTGGCTTTCTTGTCAAAAAAGATCTACAAGGAAACATACTGAATTTCAGAGCTATTTCAGAGCGCTTAGCTGTAATTACCATCCAAATTTCGAAGAGATACTTGATGAAAATCATTCAAGTATATGCACCAACTTCTCTATCATCCCAAGAAGACCTTGATGAATTTTATGACGATCTAAACACCGAACTTGACAGACCAGACAATGCATCCCACTTCGCCACCATCATGGGGGACTTTAATGCCAAAGTTGGCAGAGGAGATGAAGACTGCATGGGCAACTTTGGATATGGAGACAGAAATGACAGAGGCGAGGATTTAGTCAATTTTGCTGTGTCACGAGGTTACAAAATCATGAACAAATATTTCAAAAAGGTCAGTCGACGATGGACTTGGAGGAGCCCGAATTTTGAGACATTCAATGAAATTGACTATATCCTGTCTAATCACCCACAGACTATCACCAACATCGATACAATCACTCGAGTGAACACAGGAAGTGATCACCGAATGCTGAGATGTCAAATTAAGATCAACACTAAAATGGAAAGACATAAGCTGTTCCACTCTAAACCCACACCAATTAGAGTGAAAAAAGATCTAATACAAGAGTTCAAAATATCACTTAAAAACAGATTTTCTGCTTTAGAAAATGTGGATGAAAACAACACAGATATAAATGAACTTAACCACATTATTACGACTTCTCTAGTCGAAACATCAACCAATTATAGGGAAAACCCTGAACGTAGTAAAAAATTGTCTCAAGAGACAAAAGATCTGATGAAAAGGCGCAGAGATATGAAAATACCTACAAATGCTAGAGAAAAAATTGAAGCTGTAGAGCTCAACAATGTAATCAGAAAGAAACAGAGACAGGACTTCAGAAATTTTAGAACAGATACTATCAAAAAAGTAGTCCAAGAAGGTAGAGGATTCAAAATGGCCAAAAGGAAGCTCAACTCAGGAAAGCTCCAATTCACCGGAGTCCTTGAAGAGGATGGATCACTAACAACAGACAGAGAAAGAATTGTTACAAGAGCAAAGGAATTCTATGAAAATCTCTACTCGTCCAACAGAGTAGAGCCTGTCGAAGAACCATTTACTGAGAAAAAGTTCCAGGTAAAGATAACATCACCATCAACCTTATAGAAGCTGCAGGAGAAGAAATATACAGCAAAATAACCCATCTTTTTAATGAATGCCTCACGCAAAGCAAAATACCCGATAGCTGGAATGAAGCAATTGTGATCTTGCTTTATAAAAAAGGTGATCCCAAAAAAATTTCAAATTATAGACCAATTAGTCCAGTAAATAACACCTTTAAGTTGTTTACAAAGATTATTGCCAACTGTGTAACCCAATCATTAAATGAAAACCAACCAAGAGAACAAGCAGGATTTAGAAAAGGATTCTCTACAATGGATCATCTTCACGCCGTTAACCAACTCATAGAAAAATGTGAAGAATATAAGATCCCCTTGGCGGTAGCAGTAGTAGATTATAATAAAGCTTTCGACTCTGTTGAAACCCAAGACGTAATTGAGGCATTAAAAGAACAAGAAGTCGATGAAGTGTATATCGAAGTCCTTAAACACATCTATCGTCACTCAAAATCATTTATTAGACTGCACAAAGATTCCAAACCCTTCAAGCTCAAGAAAGGTGTCAGACAAGGTGATAAAAGTCCGCCAAAGCTGTTCACGGCTTGTCTTGAAAAGGTATTTGGTAACCTAAATTGGAACCATAATGGCATCAAGATAGACGGCGAATATTTAAACCATCTTAGATTTGCTGATGACATCATATTATTCTCATCCAATCCTAGAGAATTACAACAAATGCTACAGGAATTAAACCAAGAAAGCTTAAAAGTTGGCCTAAGCATGAACATAAAGAAAACTAAAATAATGAAGAATGAATTAATAAATGAAAACATCAACATGATCATAGGAGGAAATGAAATTGAAGTAGTTCAAAATTACATCTACCTGGGACAGCTTATTTCAGCTACTTCTACTAGCAAAGAACAGGAAATCAAGAGAAAGATTACAATGGGTTGGCAGGCATTTGGTAGAGCAAGCTCAATCTTTAAAAATAAAGATATCCCAATAATCCACAAACGTCAAGTCTATAACCAATGTATCCTACCAACTGTCACCTATGGTGCGGAGACGTGGAATTTGACG
Organism: Cassiopea xamachana; assembly: GCA_900291935.2. NCBI lineage: Eukaryota > Metazoa > Cnidaria > Scyphozoa > Rhizostomeae > Cassiopeidae > Cassiopea > Cassiopea xamachana. The sequence goes on along the minus strand of OLMO02000231.1, from coordinate 4,334,121 downwards.
ATAAAAGAAGTCATTAAATTAAGAGCAATGCAAAGGGCCCATGAAAGAATAATGCTCAACTTAACATGGCGCGATAGAAAAACAGCAGAGTGGATTAGAATCCAAGCAAAAGTAAGGGATATAATGCAAACCATCAGTGAATTAAAATGGAGCTGGGCCGGTCACTTAGCGAGAAGAACCGACAACCGGTGGACAACTAACATAACACATTGGACACCGAGAGGACATAAGAGAAGCAGAGGAAGGCAAAAAACCAGATGGCGAGACGACCTAGACAAAGCAGAGAAGAACTGGCACAGAACAGCACAAGATCGTCAAAGATGGAAAGAACTAGGGAAGGCTTATGTCCAACTACGGACCTTCACAAGCTGAGAAGAAAGAAAGAAGAAAGAAAGAATTGGGCTATTATCATGTGTACTTGTTTGATTTTTGCTCACACGTTTGGCCACGGAACGCAAACAAGAAGATATCTGCTGAGAATTTTCCCTACTTCCTATTAAAAACAATAGGCTTCCAAGGTGAGTGAACAGCTCTACCAAATGTCCAAGCACTTTTTCACATGGATTTGACTGATCATATGGCACTTCGTGTTTAACGTACAGTTGAACTCATGTAATTCGAATCTTCAAGGGGATTCAGACTTTGTTCGAATTACATGAGTTTCGATTTATAGGAGTTTGACTTTTCCGGCCGAATTTTGGTGAGGAAGTGTTAACGGATTTACGGCGCTGTAAATTATCAATGTTTTAATATCCTATGGGGTAAAATGACGGGTAGTGGTTGAGAAATAAGTTGTTATTTTTATGTAAAACAAGTGTTACAAATTTTAAATATCATTTTTTCTCATAAATGTCCATGATTTTGGATGCCATTGTTGGGGGAATACTCCTAGTGTTGGGGAATACCCCTAGCTTTGCGCCACATGCATACCATCTATCGTACCACTTATCATACCATGTATCACACCATGTATCGTACCACTTATCATACCATATATCGTACTACTTATCGTACCATTTATCATGTGATTTAGCAATTTTATAAAAGAGTATGTCACATGTAGTTAGTAAGCAGTTGATTTGAGAGATTGTTAGAGTATAGAGTATAAAATTCAGATATTAACGATGGAAGCCTCTTGCTTACTGGAGTTGCCTGTATTTTAAACAATATAAAGAACAAGCAGGGAACGGATATTTCCCTACAGCCATTGATGGGAATGATGTAAAATATCAACAGACAAACAAAAACACTCTTAACGCTTTTCAAAACATTCTATTTCAACGAAGCGTTCGATTATTGAAAAGTTCGAATTTGATTGAAAAGTTCCATTGTTAAAAGTTCGAATTTCACGAGAGTTTGATTATTGGAAAACTTCTAATTGCATTGAAACGTTCCATTGCCGAAAAATTTGAGTTTTAGAACTTTGAACGGAGTAAACACTTTCAAAATTCGAATTACATGATCAAAATTTACTCACGGGGCCAAGAAAACTGTTCGATTTACATGATTTTTCGAATTACATGAGTTCGAATCATAGGAGCTTTCTTATAAGGATTTTAGAGTAAACTCAGACGGGACAGGAGAATTCGTTTGATTTATATGATTACACGTTTTTTTTTATAAGAAAATCATTATTTTGCCTGAGCCTCAATTTTCTTAACTTTTCCCGAAATTGAGCTTCAGATTTTCTTAAATTTTTCTCAACTTTTACTGAAATAAGCTGGCTAGAGTGGTTTACACTATTGTTAATAATATTGTATAATTGAACTTGAATTCCATTTCTAACATTTTGAACGCAATAACAACGAAGTACCGATTTTTTTGCCTTTAAAACACTTAATTTTGGAAATTCAGCCTCGTGATTTTCTTACGATTTTCTTAAGATTTTGAAGATTTGAGCCTCAGTTTCTTATTAACTTTTTCCTTATAAAAAAAACAGGTATTCGAACTATAGCAGTTCAGAGTATATGAGTTCAACTGTATATTTCGCTTGCAAATGTCTGCAAAACTACTCCATTGCTTTTATGTATTTGATAAATAATATTCTGAGAACCCGATTCTTGTTTTCTAAATACAGCTCTTCTTATAAGAAAGCTTTCTGGCCCAGCACTGAAACATTCTTAATCTTTTCACGTTTCCAGTATCAAAACTTTCTTAAGACTTTCTTAGCAAAAAGTTTCTGAGTTCCAATGTTTTGCTCATGCGCATTAATGGATAGTGAAAAAGCTCCATGAGCACTTGAAATGATGATAAATCTTGGCAAATATCAGAAGTTGAACTGTTAGAGGGTGGCCAACATCATACACACGACATTTTGTAGACAGATGAAGCGAGTCTTCATAAACACTAAAAAACTTTCTTAAGTCTCAAAACTCCAGTATTGAACTTTTCAAGCTTTTACGCGGCTCAATACTACTTTCTATTAAACCATTTTCTCATAGGAAAAACGTGTAGCGCGACATCTTTGTGTGAATTTGCAGACAGTGAGATATTCAACTAAAATAAAATAACTGAATCTTTGCGTGACTTCATAGGTTAATAATTGCGCTACTGTCATAAAGAGTCTTTTTACTAATGATTTATTGAATTGAAAATAAAGTTAATCATTGCTTCTCGACTAAAGTACATAAAACTTTGCAATCATGATATGAGCATAGTGTCAACATATTCTTCCATTGCAGCACCTCTTAAATCTTGCGTCGTATGACTTCTTTCCACAGCATGCTGGTCGTAAACCAGATTTTGAAGTTACCACTCCACCACAGCACATCCTAAATCTTGAATCGTATGACTTCCTTCCACAGCATGCTGGTTGTAAACCAGATTTTGAAGCTACCACTCCACCACAACACATCCTAAATCTTGCGTCGTACGACTTCCTTCCAC
>OLMO02000231.1:4301679-4331135 GCA_900291935.2 Cassiopea xamachana | reverse complement strand
TGCTGGTCGTAAACCAGATTTTGAAGTTACCACTCCACTACAGCACATCCTAAATCTTGCATCGTATGACTTCCTTCCACAGCATGCTGGTCGTAAACCAGATTTTGAAGTTACCACTCCACCACAGCACATCCTAAATCTTGAATCGTATGACTTCCTTCCACAGCATGCTGGTCGTAAACCAGATTTGCGTGCCAGAACACCCCTGCAGCACAAGTAAAATTTTGGGTTGTATCTTCTGAAACCACATACTCGTCCTAAGCTTCTTTTCAGTCGCAGGTCGTGTACAGATGTCTCACTCTCTGCAAAGAAAAAATTCTATTTGTATTGCTTCGCTTTTCATTATAGTAGCAGCGCTGTTCAAAGACTGTGGAAACTGAAAGAACTTGGCGGGCATTCCGTGCATCACAAACATTGCCCTTTCATACGTTTACGTCGGCCTAAAGCAGGAACTTCGAATTCACTATGGAAGTTAAACCTGTCCGTGTGCCTAGACAAAATTAACATGACAAAGCTAGAGAATATGTAGGAAGTTCCTTCCCACCTTGATCTTAGGTGGGTTCGTGCAATATAAACTTCAAAGGATGAATTACATATTTGACAGCAAAAATATTTGATATTATAGGCAAATAATTATTCATACCATCAAGCCTGAATGCAACCAGGAATGTTGAAAGGACACAAACAACAAATGTAATCTGATGCAAAAGTTTCAGTGCCATGATTCTTGTGTACAAACTCTCCAAAACAACAGCAAATACAATAGCGGGCCTTTCAAGTCACCTTTAGACTTTATATAGGCTGTGGTCAAATCCATCAGAAAGTGTCAAATGTGGCCAGAACCGGAAATGAGGCAATAGGACAATAGAAACTTCAACAATGAATGATGTCATTTCGACCAACTGTGTAGACTGGGTTTTTGAAGCGAAGAAGTATGTAAATGAGGTATCAAAACAAAATCCAACTGACTCATCATTTTCATTACGAGTCAAGATCAATGTTGCTAGGCTAGACATCGTTTTTTCTTACTGCCCTGTCAATTTCTACCTACGCATGTTGTCAGCATCAATTCTTCTCATAATTCCTTATATTTTTACGAATATACCTACGTTTTACCCACATTTTTCATTGTTTTCAAAGCAAATGTATTTTAACAAACAGTACATCATCAATGTATGTATGTAAGTAATCGATTATTTATACACGAAAAAAATTGCCCTTCAGCATTTACGTAAACAGGAATATACACGTTTTTTTTATAAGAAAATCATTATTTTCCCTGAGCCTCAATTTTCTCAACTTTTCCCCAAATTGAGCCTCAGATTTTCTTAAATTTTTCTTGACTTTTGCTGAAATAAACTGGCTAGAGTGGTTTACACTTTCGTTAATACTATTGTATACTTGAATTTGAATTCCATCTTTAACATTATGAATGCACTAACGACGAAATTACCGATTTTTGGCCTATAAAAACACTTAATTTAGAAATTTGAGCCTCGTGATTTTCTTACGATTTTCTTAAGATTTTGACGATTTGAGCCTCATTTTCTTATAAACTGTTTTCTTATAAAAAAAACGTGTATTGCTAATAACCATCAATACTAAATTCAAGCCATAACCAAATAGCTACGCCCATTTTTTTATAAAGAACCACTCTATAAGGAACCTACATGTAGAGGGCCAAAATATTTAAGGAGCTTATACTACTATTGGGAAACCCATGCGCGCCTACGCAGTAACCCATTTATAATAGTGTATTTGTATTTTTTAGTCATTCATAATAGTAGCGTGTAGGTATCCAAGAATTTCATTCTATATGCTTCAACTTGGGAATTGCAAATAATGTACAGCATCGTGGAGACAGATTATAATCATGCGGGCAAAAACTATCTGAGAGTACGTAAGAGTATTAATATTAGATTAAGAACACTTTCCTGTTATTCTTTTCTTTCATTGGTTGATTTTAAGTATTGTTCTGACAATTGATTATATTCTAACTACTCGTTGATTTACGTCAGTACGCCCTTAGATTAGTAGAGTACAGACCTAGTCAAAGTGATAAATGAGCTGAGATCGAAATTTGGCGTGTTTTCTCTCTGAGTTGGATCTTCGGTGAGCGGGTATAATTGAACTAGCAAGTCCGAGATAATAATCTCAACAACTACCAACGGAAAGAAAGCTAAGGAACTTTTCAATTTTAAAACTTTTTATAACTGCAAATAATCAAGAATTAGGTAGCCGGTTCCATTTATATACAGCCAAAACTCATATAGTTACATTTGCAAATCTTCTTTCCTACTTTATTTGTACTTTTATTCTTGAGTTCTAGCCAATATAAAGTAAAATTGAGAAATTTGATGCTTCTTTTTTTCTGTACCACTTTTGTGGACCTATATGTTTAGTGAAAATTATGGAACTATTAACGAACTTTTAGTACTAGAATTTGATAAAGAGAGGTGCAAAAATAAGGCTCTTTATAAAAGAAAAGCTCGCAGAAAAGCTACATTACAACACGCTTGAGAAATCGATTAAATATTCTTACCGTTATGTCCAATAAAGTCTTAGTTAAGGAATTTGGAAACGACAAAGGTACACTTACTTCTTGTGATACTGTTCAGTTTGTTCTCGTGGGTTTGATATACGCAAATGGGGTTCGAACTGTCCCAAGCTTTTCAAAGACATTCAAAAGGCAGAAAATTCAGTTTGCTCTCAGGATTGTACGCAAAATAAATTAGAAATAAAAACTTACAAGAAACCAGTGCAATGAATGTATAAGGCATTTTATGGGATCAAATCTCTGACAAAATGATGTTCGATCTGTCAGTCATGATTGCTGAAGCTTCGCTAGAACACGTAACCAAACGCTCTGTCGGGAATCCCCAATTGCGCCTGCGTCACTAATCACTCTTGTTTACAAGTAATGTAGGAAGGTTATTTCATGCGGCTATGTACGTAGATATGACGCTGAATCTCACTATGAGACTCAATATAGGGAATTTAGTAATTGTTTTTGTAGCGTACTTTTGATAAACAATTAGTCAATAGGATGTAATTACTCATATGTTTTTCTTACTTTTAATTGGGTAGAGTAATAGCAAACTTTGACTCCTATTGGCTGCGCTAATTTTGTTATTTCTCATTTATCATTATATATATATATATATATATATATATATATATATATATATATATATATATATATATATANGAATCGTATGACTTCCTTCCACAGCATGCTGGTTGTAAACCAGATTTTGACGTTACCACTCCACCACAGCACATCCTAAATCTTGAATCGTATGACTTCCTTCCACAGCATGCTGGTCGTAAACCAGATTTTGAAGTTACGACTCCACTACAGCACATCCTAAATCTTGAATCGTATGACTTCCTTCCACAGCATGCTGGTCGTAAACCAGATTTGCGTGCCAGAACACCCCTGCAGCATAAGTAAAATTTTGGGTTGTATCTTCTGAAACCACATACTCGTCCTAAGCTTCTTTTCAGTCGCAGGTCGTGTACAGATGTCTCACTCTCTGCAAAGAAAAAATTCTATTTGTATTGCTTCGCTTTTCATTATAGTAGCAGCGCTGTTCAAAGACTGTGGAAACTGAAAGAACTTGGCGGGCATTCCGTGCATCACAAACATTGCCCTTTCATAGGTTTACTTCGGCCTAAAGCAGGAACTTCGAATTTACTATGGAAGTTAAACCTGTCCGTGTGCCTAGACAAAATTAACATGACAAAGCTAGAGAATATGTAGGAAGTTCCTTCCCACCTTGATCTTAGGTGGGTTCGTGCAATATAAACTTCAAAGGATGAATCACATATTTGACAGCAAAAATATTTGATATTATAGGCAAATAATTATTCATACCATCAAGCCTGAATGCAACCAGGAATGTTGAAAGGACACAAACAACAAATATAATCTGATGCAAAAGTTTCAGTGCCATGATTCTTGTTTACAAACTCTCCAAAACAACAGCAAATACAATAGTGAGCCTGTCAAGTCACCTCTAGACTTTATATAGGCTGTGGTCCATCAGAAAAAGTGTCAAATGTGGCCAGAACCGGAAATGAGGCAATAGGACAATAGAAACTTCAACAATGAATGATGTCATTTCGACCAACTATGTAGACTGTGTTTTGAAGCGAAGGATTATGTAAATGAATTATCAAAACAAAATCCAACTGACTCATCATTTCCATTACGAGTCAAGATCAATGTTGCCAGGCAAGACTTATCGTTTTTCCTTACTGCGCATGATGTCAGCATCAATTCTACTCATAGTTCCTTATATTTTTACGAATATACCTACGTTTTACCCACATTTTTCATTGTCTTCAAAGCAAATGTATTTTAACAAACAGTACATCAGCAATGTATGTATGCATGTAATCGATTATTTATACACGAAATAAGCAGCCCTTCAGAATTTACGCAAACAGGAATATATTGCTAATAACCATCAACACTAAATTCAAGCTATAAACAAATAGCTACACGCTTTTTGTCTATAAAGAACCACTTTATATGGAACCTACATGAAGAGGGACGAAATATTTAAGGAACTTATACTACTATTGGGAAACCCATGCGCGCCTACGCAGTAACCCATTTATAATAGTGTATTTGTATTTTTTATTCAATCATAATAGTAGCGTGTAGGTATCAAAGAATTTCATTCTATTTGCTTCACCTTGGTAATCGCAAATAATGTACAGCATCGTGGAGACAGATTATAATCATGCGGGCAATAACTATTTGAGTGTACGTAAAAGTCTTGATATTAAATTAAGAACACTTTCTTGTTATTCTTTTCTTTCATTGGTTGATTTTAAGTATTGTTCTGACAATTGATTATATTGTAACTACGCGTTGATTTACGTCAGTACGCCCTTAGATTCGTAGAGTGCAGACCTAGTCAAAGTGATAAATGAACTGAGATCGAAATTTGACGTGTTTTCTCTCTGAGTTGGATCTTCGGTGAGCGGGTATAATTGAACTAGCAAGTCCGAGATAATAATCTCAACAACTACCAAAGGAAAGAAAGCTAAGGAACTTTTCAATTTTAAAACTTTTTATAACTGCAAATAATCAAGAATTAGGAAACCGGTTCCATTTATATACAGCCAAAACTCATATAGTTACATTTGTAAATCTTCTTTCCTACTTTATTTGTACTTTTATTCTTGAGTTCTAGCCAATATAAAAGTAAAATTGAGAAATTTGATGCTTCTTTTTTTCTGTACCACTTTTGTGGACCTTTATGTGTAGTGAAAATTATGGAACTATTAACGAACTGTTAGTTCTAGAATTTGATAAAGAGAGGTGCAAAAATAAGGCTCTTTATAAAAGAAAAGCTCGCAAAAAAGCTACATTACAACACGCTTGAGAAATCGATTAAATATTCCTACCGTTATGTCCAATAAAGTCTTAATTAAGGAATTTGGAAACGACAAAGGTACACTTACTTCTTGTGATACTGTTCAGTTTGTTCTTGTAGGTTTAATATACGCAAATGGGGTTCGAACTGTCCCGAGCTTTTCAAAGACATTCAAAAGGCAGAAAATTCAGTTTGTTCTCAGGATTGTACGCAAAATAAATTAGAAACAAAAACTTTACAAGAAACCAGTGCAATGAATGTATAAGGCATTTTATGGGATCAAAACTCTGACAAAATGATGTTCGATCTGTCAGTCATGACCGCTGAAGCTTCGCTAGAACACGTAACCAAACGCTCTGCCGGGAATCCCCAATTGCGCCTGCGTCACTAATCACTCTTGTTTACAAGTAATGTAGGAAGGTTATTTCATGCGGCTATGTACGTAGATATGACGCTGAATCTCACTATGAGACTCAATATAGGGAATTTAGTAATTGTTTTTGTAGCGTACTTTTGATAAACAATTAGTCAATAGGATGTAATTACTCATATGTTTTTCTTACTTTTATTTGGGTAGAGTAATAGCAAACTTTGACTCCTATTGGCTGCGCTAATCTTATTATTTCTCATTTATCATTATATATATATATAGATATATAAATATATATTTATATATATATATATATATATATATATATTTATATATATATATAAATATATATTTATATATATATATATATATATATATATATATATATATATATATATATATATATATATATATATATATATATATATATATATATATATATATATATATATATATATATATATATATATATATATATATTTATATATATATATATATATATATATATATATATATATATATATATATATATAAATATATATGTATATATATATATATATCGGTAAATAGAGACTAGAGTACGGAGAGTAGTACGAAGTGTATGTCCAGTTTAATGGGAAGAAAATACTGAAAACGTACACTGGTGTTTCTCTGGAGTTATTCTATTCATTTATCCTCGAATTAGCGTTTGATTAGGAAATCGAGTTCCTACACGCTCTATTCTAAGTTCTATCGCGCGGTTCTGCGACCCCCTCGGAATAATATCGCCCGTCATCGTGCCACTAAAACAGATTTTTCAAGGCGTTTGTAAAATGAAAGTCAATTGGGACCCCAACTTCCGCAGAAAATTAGTCATAAATGGGGTAGATAGTAGTTAGTGATCGTTGTGTTCTGTCAGATATGATGTTATCATGACATAATAAAATTTGAGCTCCATGGTTTCTCAGATGCCAGCAATATCGCTTATGGCGCTGCAATTTATTTAAGAGTTGTTACGAACACGTCACGATTATTAGATTACTCGCAGCAAAATCTAAACTAGCCCCTCTCAAAAAGGAATCTTCACCAAGATTAGAGTTAAGGGCTGCCGTAGTTTTAGCGCAATTGATAAATTCCATAAAAATGCGATTCGTAACTCTTTCAGTATCGAACAATGGTTTTGCTGGTCAGATTCTAGTGTCGTGTTATACTGGATTCATAATGAACGTAAAGCACAAAAGCGTTTCAGTGAAAACCGATTGACTCAGATTAGGAATCTTGTAGCTAAGCAGCATTGGGGTTACTACTGCCCTTCTCAAAATAACCCAGCAGATTTCCTTCCAAGAGGCACGTCAGTGTCAAAATTGAAAGAAAACAAATTATGGTGGGAGGGTCCCACGTTTCTTCGCTCAGAAAAAGACAGGCCAATATTTCAAGGAGCTAAAATAAAAAGACACCAAACTTCATTGATTCTGATAAATCAACAACTGATTTAGTTTCAGGAAATGTGCACGCCCCCGATATAAACACACTTTAAACCAGTGCTTCTCAACTTTTTTGATCCACTTCACCCCTTTAAGAAACAGTCTCAGCTATTTACCCCCACTACGACAAATCGTCATATTATAGAAAATTAAAACTAGGAGATAATGACATAGGGCAGGGGTGTCCAAACTTTTTGCGACGGGGGCCAGATTTTCTATTGTAAAAGTGGTGGGGGCCAACCTTTTTTACAAATAGCAACGATAATTTATGAAAATTTTTGGAAGCCACTTTGTGTTTCACATTTGCTTTGTTTGTTTCAATTTCAACATCTTAAGAATTTTTTTGGTACATTTAAAACAAGCATATCACATGCACTTGAATATTCACTTAACCTGTTTTCTTAAACAGAAGTAATTGTGCTCTTACGTGAGAATTCTGGTGGAAAACCACTGACCATGAATTCTAGCGGGTTGGGTGTTGTGTTGTGTAAAGTGCTGTTGGTCTCTAGTGGAGTGTAATGTATTTCATGATTAGGCTGCGGGCCGGATAAAATTTGACCGAGGGCCGGATTTGGCCCGCGGGCCGGACTTTGGACATGCCTGACATAGGGTGTATACTATAACAACGCACAAATGCTGTATTTTAACAGCAAAAGTTCTTTTTTCACAGCATAAATGGGTGTTATTTTTGTCTGTAACAAGTTATTACTAAAAGCAAATAACATAACTATCAATGTGAGCCTTGGGCTTGATGTCGAATAACAAGAGCTTTTATACTTGGTACTAGCTTTGTTAATTGTAGCCGTAGGTCGCGATTTATAACGATCTGAAATGACAGGAAGCCCGTATTATGCAGCTGACACCAAACTATCTGCCCAATTACGACTTCACCCCTTTGTGTATAATTCACCCCCAATTTCCCATTCTTCAAAATTTCACCCCTTAGCATCTCGACTTCACCCCAAGGGGTGCATGTGCACCCCGGTTGAGTAGCGCTGCTTTAAACCTTGTGAGCATAATAGCTGTTTTGATAAACTAATTCGAATAACGAGTTTAGTACTGAAGTTCGTCAAGTTAGTTTTTCGAAAAAATCTCGAAAGAAACACAAGAAATTGCTTTTCTCAGACCTCCATGATGAAGACACCCAACGCTATGGTATAAACAGGCTCAAAAATCGTTCATTGATGACAAACAATTTCCAGCAATAACATCGAATCTTGGAGTTTTTTCGGATTCAAAAGGAGTTTTACGCCCAAAAGCGAGAATCGATAATGCATCCTTACCTCATAAAACTAAATTCCCCGTTTTGTTGCCGAGAAAACACTGTGTTACGTTATTGACTGCATTAAAATGTCATAAAATCGTAAAGCATAATGGGGTACGAGAAACACAATGCAGCTACGTTCAGAGTTTTGGATAACAAGAGGTAGACAGTTTATAACATCACTCTTGTCGAAATGCTCAATTTGTAAACGAATTACAGGGAAACCGTATGACTCACCAAGTGCGCCTCGTCTACCACCGTTTTGCGTGTCTGATGATGCAGCGTTTTCTCAAATCGGAATCGATTTTGCTGAGCCCCTGTGCGTTAGAGATATTTATAGCAAAGCCAAGCATTTATAGAGGACAGGAAGAATACTATATATATATATATATATATATATATATATATATATATATATATATATATATATATATATATATATATATATATATATATATATATATATATATATATATATATATATATATATATAATATAATATAACACAGCACGCTTTGACAACTAACTAACAGTACACATTATACAAACTCAAATTTCACTGTGGCGACACACCCAACTGACACTGAGAGTTGCAATCAAACTTCCACGCACATTCTCACACTATTCTTGTTAGAGAGTCAAAATCAATAACTAGGTATGAATTTGCAAGAGGGCAAATTACAGCCAAATTCTTAGTTTAGTCTAAATGATATTTCCCAGGTCAAGAAAGACCAGATTTCTAAAGCTTAGCCTAACATGGCCAATTTGGCTGCCCTGTGGAAGATGTGCGCACTGAAAATGTCACGTGACATAGGATGACATAGTCGGACAATAGCATGTCTTTCAAAGTTCACTTGCCCACCAGACACTTGTTTTTTCTATTGACTATTAATTCACTCAGTTGTGCTTTCAGTTAAGTAGCGCCCCTTTACGCCGTGCGTCTCTTTTTGCACTCCTGGTGAGTCATTCACTTGATGTTCGTCCTCAATCCCGTCCGTTTTCCGTATTACATACGCGTTCGCCGGCTCGACAGTCCGCACTGGACAACAAGATGACACTTGGGAAAAGCAACTTTGAAATGGAGTTTCTCTCAACATTTCCTTTATTTTTTTACGAAAGTGCTTGCTGCGGAAAGAGTAAATAATAGGATGCGACGTTGACGCAAAGTAAGCGAAAATTACCATTATCTCGTACGCAGTATCAAGAGGCGCACTTTCAATATCGCCAATAACTTCAACTGTGTAAATTATGTACGCGCCACTCCAACACAGGAAAAATCCTCCAACTATCAACATTGCCGTCATCGTCAGTTTCCGTCGTACTTTTCTATACGAGAATTGTTTTTGCCGCCGTTCGCTCATATCTTTAGACGGCTTCTTCAGCGTCAAAACAATTTTCGTGTATGCGTATACGAAAAACAAAGATGGCATGACGAAGAAGATTGTGATGTCCATTAACGGAATACCGTACTTTGCCGCGTTATTAGGAAATCTTTCATAACACCCTTCTTTCACGTCATAGAACTGAAAGGGTATGAATGGGGAATACATTGCAGGCCCGATCAACCAGAATGAACCGAGTATGTACTTTATGTAAATAGCATCAACATCCGAGCTCGCAACCTTGGACTTGAATTCTGTCACCGCGCGGTAGCGTTCCCAACCTAGCAGAACAACGGTCAAGACAGATACATTGGTAAATGACCATAAAAGCGTTCCCGAAGTAACAGCTTTGCAGACGAAGTCTCCCAGAGTCCCTTCTGGGTGCACAATGACGTCATATTCAAGAAGTACCTTTATGATGCCAAAGATTTCCGTAAGGATGTCAGCTGCGGCAAGGTTGAGCAAAATACTTGATAGACTCTTATTGAACTTGTGAGTACTCCTCAATGAGTCGTAAAGGTAGATTATAACCAAAATGTTGCCAAGCAACCCAACTGTAAAATTCGTCACATACGTAACAACGAGAAAACAATAAAATGGTTTCATTCTCGAAGGTGTAAACTGCTCCCAGCTGATGTGAATTTGGCAAGGTCCATATGTAAATTCAATAACTGATTACCCTATATCGTATGAATGATACTTGAAAGAATGGAACTGAATATACCAAACGCAACATTTAATTCATAATGTAACTGGTCAGAAATGAAGAATTGTCTAAGACTTCAAAACTTTCAACAAAGTGACACCACTCAGTTGAATAATTCGATTTTATAAGACAGTCTTATCCAAGATGAGACGGTGACGTTATAAATTCCACATAAGCAAAATATGACTTCTTGATTGGACGCTTCTTAATTTTCAAGTCATTATATTCCAACTATGCTGTCATTTGCTCTTCGTAGAACTTTTATCTTGATTCTATGACGAAAAAAGTGGAATTAAAAATCTAAACGGGCTCTGAGCTCACAACAGGTCTCAACAGCTTTCATTCAAGAATGTTAAAGCTCTGTTTACACTACAACAAAGTTACCCAGGGTGAACCCGGGCTCAGCCTGAGTAGAGTTAATCCGAGTAGAGCTTTGTAGTTTACACGCAAACCTACCCCGGTTGAACCCAGGTAAGCTCAACTCACTCATGGAGGTGGATTGAGCTTACCCAGGCTCAATTGGAGTAGGTTTGGGTTTACACTACAAAAAGTCTACATTAGTTAACTCTACTCGGATTGTGCCTGGGTAACTAATTTGTAGCGTAAACTGGGGTTAATCTACTTTGTGTCCAATCATTCCATTTGAAAATTTCGATGTACATTGCATGAAACAATTTTACTTGGCAAGCATGGAATTGCTGCTAAATCTTGATTATTCCTTATTTAAATCTGATGATATTTTAACTACAGCACGAAAAAGCGGCAGCATATTTTGACATACTATGACTATCAACAATTGCTGCTGCTTTTTCGTGCTGTAGTATCTTTTAACTATAGGAGCAACTCCTAAAACATGTAACAAAATCATCAACATAAAAAAAGATAGTTTTCTTCCGAAGTTTCTTAAACTCTTCCTGAGAATGTTTCTTTTATCAAAAGAATCATGGCAAGAAGGTAGTGAAGATAGAATATCTTCGTGAGTCTTGTGAATAATGCCCCTTAATATTCAATGGCAAGATGCGTTTTGATGTCTTGCATCTTAACATAAACACCAAAATGCTGGAAAGTAACAAAACTTCCTCTCAAAACATCACCGATACCTTTACGCGTACTTCTCTTAACTTGATTTGCATAATCTACTTATCTTCTTACTTCATCATAGAAGACGCACATGATATCTATGTGAAAATTATGCCGCAATGCGAAATGCTGAAGTAGGTATTGTGAATCACGTATACGCAAGTGTTAGTTCTTAGCCTGTGGCGCAATTTTAGTTTCCTGATAAGAAAGTATACTTTGGAGTGTATTTTCATAGTTTATCGTGTTTTGCTATACCTTATGAATTTTTATTTGTCTAAACAATACGTCTTTCCTTTATTTCTTTGATCTAGCACTGCGTAAATCATGCATGCTAATAGTCTGTTACAAATACGTTCATACAAATCAATTTACGCCATGTTGCGTCATTCTTTCTGAAAAGAATGATTTTTTTACTTACCCATAATCTTCATCATAGTCTATCGTTATCAGATCTGAGCTCTCGCTTGATAATTCTCTAACACTAAACCACATGTACCAAGCAACCCAGAAGACAGTCTGTGATTCTAATAGCAGTGTATTCCCAGCAGTTTTTCTCCAACTTGTTTAGCAATTTTGAAGCTGCCGTTACTAATCTTACTTTGCAATTGATTCTAACGAAGAGATTTGTCAGATTTCTGCATATAAAATCCAAAGTTGTTCTTCAATCCAAAATTGTTATCAACACATCTTTATCTTGCCACGTCTTCTAGCTACATATGTAAATATAATGAACTTGTATAATCAATGTTTTAAACGTTCTTTCCTAATAACATCACATCCTCTTTTGCATGCAAAATATAAGAATCTTCTCCTCTAAGTGCACACAGAATATGCCACCAGGAGTTGCTCGTCTTATTTACACCAACAGCTAACGATTACATTCAACAGGTAGCACACTGAATTAGGTCACAGCGAGGCTCACAATTCAGTTTGTTTTTGAATCCCTCAACTCAACATGACTCAATTTTCATTTGTAGATAGAAACCCAAACGAGCTCTCGTAAATTGTTGTGGGAAAATTTTTATCTAAAATATCGATACTCACAGCAGGGGGTAAGTAAAAATCGATTAAGTTTGGATTGCTGATTGGCTGCTTTCATGGTCCAATAGATAGAAGGTATACAGAGGCCAGAGTTCAGTACACGGCTGAAGTTCACCAATCAGAGATCACGGAATTACTGGGAGCTGAAGCGCCTCAGATAAATTCAATTAAGAGGTCAAGAGCTCACCACGATACTTTCCCAGGCAAGCTGAAGGGGCATCGCTTCAAACCTGAGTGGCTTACCATTTTGTTTACAAAGTACGAGACATGAAAAAAACAAACAATCCAGAGCTAGGGAACTTATAAAGAGGGGTGGAAAAGCTTTGTTTATCAAGCAAAGGCCAATGTCTCAAGAAAAGTAGGCCTATGGGTAGCAGAAAGTCAAAAATGGTTCTACATTCTTATAAAGTACAACAGTACTTACGAGAAGCCCCAGGGGGTTACTTGAGCATTATGTATACGTGGGCCTCCATCCACGAGTTCCAAAATTCACTCTAAAGTATCAAAAAAGCTTGCATACACCCAAAAATATCAAGTAAGTCACTTGATGAGGTTATTGAGTGTAACAAATTGCTTTCACATGCCATCACTGGAAAGCCCCCAAAAGTATCGTATCACAACGTGAATCCTAACCCAAAATGTTTTTTGGAACCCCCGTTCATAGAAGGCTCGAGTGGCCCCTGGTCACGAAGCCACTGTTTTGAACAAAAAAAATAATAAGCAGTTATTCTCATCTTGTTTAATTTCTGTAGAAACTACACGCAAAGTGTGGATTTCAGAGGATAAAGGTTCACACAGGCATAATTGAGTGCAAACTTGTAGCTAGGAATCAATATAAAATTACTTTAATAATGAGATTGTAAGTCGGTTCTGCTTTCCAAGTCAGTCTATTTATACTTATCTTTCTCTACTACAAAATGATAGCTTTACCACTTGAACTGTCTCAAAATTTCATATGTATCTCCCTTGGTACTACGTAATAATGATTCCAAATTCCCATGGGGTGATTTCCAATTTTAGAGCTATACAAAATATCATCAAATATCACGAAGGGAATATTTACAAAAAATATTATTATGCGATAATTTCTGGCACGCTTTCAAAATTGAACGCAATGGCTTCAAAGATATCCAGGGAGTATTGTGAGATGCTTTGCTTTACGGCATGAACGACAAGTCAAATAGCTGATGGGGACATGTGTACATGATGCAGCCGCACGTGAAACGTAAAGCCTAACGAACACAGCAGACTTTTGTCGTTGCGACATGCGATTTTTGTCTTTAGTCTAAAAAATCTGCTGTGTGTGGTGCCTTAAAACTGATGATTTTTATCGCAAGCGACTGCGTTTCGAGATCAAGCTTGTTTGATATTTTTTGATCGCAAGAGATCAAAAACTAAAATCTGTGTGCGGTGTTTCGCGACAAAGATTGTGGAACAAGTGACTTACTAAGCCTATAGAAGAGCAGAGGATTGGCCTGCAATATCACTCTCACGTAGCGCTAGAAAAATATTTCACAGAGAAGTGCGCCACACATAGTCTATCAACGATAAAAATCTGCTGTGTGCGACAACTGGAAAATCCTACCATCGCATATCGCAGCGATAAAAATCTGCTGTGTGTGCTAGGCGTAGGGTATCAGCCCCCCAAAAAAAGCAAGAGAGACCTATTCTCTAATTGTTGAATAGTGCGTAATGTCAACACTTAGAACTACCATTGAAGATGTTAATTTATGCAAAATGATAACAGAACAGGTAACCACTTAATTCGTGATATAGTGTTTCCTCGATTATCCGGCCACTACCGGACACAACTTTTCGCAAAGGGGGTCGGATAATCCAAAAAAGGCTGGTTAATCAATATTACGCTTGTGGACATCATTGCGCAAGAAAAAAGCTAGGATAAATAGAAAGTGTTCCATCCTGCCCAAGAAATATCATTGTCAAAATGCTAAGGCATAAAAATTTTGTTCATTTCATCAATCATGGCTTAGTGCCCACTTGCTTTCGCTTGGTAACGCAACTCTAACGCTAACTCCAGGAGATCAGCTAATGTTGGCGTACTCACTAGCGTAGCCTCAGGACCCATTACAGAGGGTGGTTCCTGCGAAATCAAGCAATTTCGACAGACTTGGCTTCCATTATAAACGCTTTTTATAAGAAATGTAACGCAAGGCCTAGTATCAACAGTTTCTTAATTTTTTGGCCACATTCTAGTCCTAGACGTTTCTTAATTTTGCGTACTGAGTTGCTGGGGAAGAGTACGCAGAACAGGAATATAGCAAACTGTTTGCCCTATGACAAACAAAATGCGTCAGTGAGCGCAAACATCTACAGCAATTCCATGTTAACGTTGCTTTAGCTTATTACGTTAAACCTGGTAACGATTTCAATGTGCTATTTATCTAAAGTTTCTTTGCTCTTTCCTTTTAGTTCTAAAAGTTTGTTGAATTTTAGGCCGACTAGTATTGGGTTGCTTATAAAGTGGCTTGCTATAAGAAAACGTGTACAAGAATAGTCTCGGCCGGATAACCGTGGGACGCTTACTGAAGATACGGTTAATCAAGATGATGCGAACCAAGATACAGTTATTCGAGGAAATACAGTTCAAATATGGTAAGATTGGGACATGAATGAAGAAGGAAGAAGAATAAATGGATTCGTGAAAGAAACGCAGAAATCAGGAACGAATGAAGGATGAAGCTGCTTAGAAGATTAATGAATGGATTGCAGGAATGCACCTTGACGTAGTCATACAATCGGTGAATGCGTTATGAAGAACACCTATCTGTCACTCTTCAAAGCTTCGGGGAATACAATGACGAAAACACCTGGTTTCTAAAGAATCTGATTTAACTCAATGCACATGACACTATTGATTTCGTAGCAAACAAAGATGCTAACATGTCTACTTTCAAATCTTTTGCTATTTGATGCAGGTGGCCTACGTAAGTAAACAAAACATCTATTTTCTATTCAATTCACTCAATAAATGCTTTTCTCTAGCAAATTCCAATATTTAGTTGTCAATTAAAAATGCAACCTTGCTTTGGGACAACAACCATAAAGAAAACATGTAGTCTGCATGTGAAATCTTACCCTACGCAGATGACTAACTACAAAGTGCACCACCAAAATAGATTGATTAACTGAATAGCTAAGATTTCTCTGGGTAATACCTTCAATTTCCTATCTTTTCTTTCTACAATTATAGGTTCTAGATTTTATTGAAAGCTTTAGTTCTAATTGTAAATATTTATTATCTCATATCTATTTGATGCATTCAGCAATATTTAGACACACCCAGCCAAGGGTAGAATCTAGGATATGGAGAGACGTTTGACAACCAGCGTTGAGAAAGGGATACCCCCTTCCAAACCGCATAAAAACATAAGAAAAGCAAAATATCTTCACTGCTATATGGGTGGTGCTCGGTTCCAGTTGGTCTCAATGGTGACCGGGTGCTTGCTACCTGTCTACAAGCAGTAATGGAGAACCTATTTACGGGCCTATTCACAAGCAGCGGGCTAGCCCAGTAAATCGGGCCAGGTCATCCAGCCGAGGTATTTTATATCCCAGCTTCACATGGGAATTCTTGAGAAGCCTAGCATGAGAAGCCTAGCAGATTCGATTGGAATATCTGTGTAAACATAGAAGCAATTTTTTACAAACTCGTAGTCTATTGCACATGCGCAATGCTTACAATAATATTCCGGTTGACCAAGCTAGCTCACCTGTAGAGTTTCACATGGGAAATTTGGGTTTTGGCTAGCCAAGATCCCAGCAGTTTCAGGCGAGATCTCGGTCAAGCGGGCTAGCGCGCTTCACATGTGAAGACAAGTAGCTTTTCAGCATTAATTTCTATGCAGCTGAGATCTCACCTAGGCGGGCTAGCCCGGTTTACCGCTAGCCCGCTGCTTGTGAACAGGTCCTAAATGACTGAGAACATGCAGTAACTGCTGACAGATATAGGTGCTAACATCACAAGTCAATACACTCATAACTCTGGAAGAGTAAAATGTTATGCGAAGTCTCTTGAAAGCTTGGTTAAACAATACAATCACGTGATGATTTGTTTGTTTCCATAATTCTCTTAGTGATTGTGCGGTCAACCAATTGATTGGCTGATTCCGTACTTTCTATCAGACACTGTGATTAAAGACAATAACAAATAAATAGAATTGAATTGCTCTTTTTCAATTCTCAAATGAACACTATCAGAAACAGCAAATTTTGGCACTTACTACTTACAAATATATTCCCTGTAGAAATTCACTGTCATTACAAAACAACTTTCATATTTTACTACTGGGACACTTACACAAGGCAACAGCAAGCTAATACTAACTAATTCTATATAAAGGACTTCGCAGCAAAATTTGTTGCAAATTGGTATCCTTCTTCCGCCAACTTCTTCATCCCAACATCTTGATTCTCTTGGGACACGTTCATCTATTCCACAATTCCCAATTCCTTCACCTCAATTCATGAAAATTAAAATTTCTGATTCACTAAGCCACAATAAATACTTACATCCTGTGTAGCTCCCAACAAGCTTCTATTCACACTAATAGATTTTTGGAAATTGTTGAAAACCTTGCAACTGATGACACGTTTATGTTCAATGCTTGTATTGTGTAGTACTGAGCAAGTACCTCTTTCTTGCATATAAAAGTTGCTCACACAAACACTATTTAAAGTTCTTTCCATTCTAAGATTCCAAATCACCATTACTTCATGTAAATATTTCATAGATTCTTAAGAGGCCCTTTACAACCTTTGCACGTTAGACACGTCATTGGGTACGTCGTAGCTAGGATCTGGCTTATTCGACTATGGGCTAAAAAGTCTCGCTTTCGCCTGTCAGCATGAGGGTCTTGTCTGCTTGCGTCATCGATCGCCTGAGGAGAAGGAAAATTGATTTGGATTGAATTGCCATCTTGTTTCAAGGTGGTAATGCTACCTATATAATACTGATCAAATTAAGATATGAAAACAAAATACCGAGAAATCTATATTTTACAGCAAAATACACGATACATTTCATTGCCATTCATTCCAACCAAACATCTAAGTAAAGTGCAGTAATTTCATGATTTAACTCTTCCTTTCACAGGAGTGAGCCAAACCGCCCCCCCCCCCACTTCAACAAAAGCACAGAGCGAAAGAAGCTTCCAAATTTAGGCTCGACTCTAGTTGTACAAGTTTCTCAAAAATGTTAAAGTTCTATGAAAAATATCACATACATCCAATTCATAGTCTCCATTCGTGTTCTCGAGGGTGTTGGGTACAACGAAGAAATGGGGGCACATACCCTGAATGGCAATCAACAAAATTACGGTAGCAATGAGAGCTTTCAATGCGACACTTGGCATGAAGCATTGAAAAGTGGGGGGCCACGCAGGAGTAATCTCGACTGTAACGAATTGCGTTTGATGTTTTAGTGATGTTCTGTATTTCGTGTCACTTTGGTTATCATGTTGCGTGTTTCAGTCTTGCGTAACTGCGGAGTACCTGTTGTGTGTAGTAAACACCCTTTCTGGGCAATGTGTTGTCCTGTCAACGTGTATTGTGATCTTGACGTGTCATGTATGGTAGCGTACAGTTGATGTCATATGTAGTAAGTGTTTAATTCATATTAGTTAGTCTTCGATTTGCATCAAGAGACAAAGCATCGAGTAGCCTTTTGTATTGTCGTCTCTAATTTAGGCCTAGGCTTGAGGACTTCATAAATCACAAGCCACCACAAAGAACCCAAAATCGTTACACGATGTTGCTATAACTACACATCTACTAAAAATCATACCTTGGCAGCTTTCTTTTCTCCTAAAGAAAGAGTTGCTTGCATATCATCAGCCATATCGATACAATGTGATGGTAAATTGAGCGGCTGTCTGTCCGATCTCAATTCCAAGCTGTTGTTGATCATCCTCTCTGTCAAAGTTTTTGCAAGGCTGTGATTCATGATAGCGAGGTCGATAGATGAGTACCCAGATGGCGTCTCGTCTCCATGGTAACAGTTTGTTAGCTTCGAAAGCTTTAATAAAAACCTATGAAAAATAGGTAAAAATTTTAGATCATCATCTAAGAGAAATAAATGGATAAATAGTGGCGTAAAGGAGCACTTAGATATTTAATAAGATTGGGTCCCATCCTAATAGTGCCAAAAGACCTGTCTCTCCCAAAGACTTGTCTCTCCCAAAGACTTGTCTCTCCCACAGACTTGTCTCTCGCAAAACTTCTGAGGGGCCACTTGAGGCTCTGAAGCTTGGGGGCCTTAGGAGCTACTCCAATCTATGTCTGTTAGAGGGTTCACATAATTTTGAGTAGATAAATTTAAGAACTCTTTAAAGAGGTCTTAAGTACCAAAAAATGATTTTTGCGGAGTAATTTCTATGTGCTTCCATAATAAATATCATTTCATTTCCTAAATAAATCTCCCGGTGGAAAATCTCCCTAAGAATCGAATAAAAATAGGGAGTAATTAAGGAGTTTTCCCCAAAATGTACAAATGTAACGAGCTTTAAGCGTCCTCAAAAAACCTAAATTACATTTAAGGAGTTTAAGAAAGTAGCACGAGCCCTGCTGTTACGCCACTGTGGCCTAAGGAGCAATGCAGTGACAAATTAGAAGTTTAAAAAGTACTGCAAGTAACAAAGCCAGAAAAAAGGAAATATTGAAAGTACATCATGAGTAAAAATAAATGGAAAAACGATGCGTCGAAAGTAACAAAACAAGAAAGATGATCGAAATTTAATAGACGCGAAACAAGATGATACATGATGAAAATGATAGGAGACTATGGAAAATGTATAGAGAAAAATAATTGAAAAAGCCATTGATCAATTATAAAAAATTTTCATTTTATGTGATTACCTGTTTGCTGACGCGATTGTTGTTGTTAGCTGCCTGTGCTCCTCCAGCAAGGTTTCGAGTGCTGCATTCGATTCCCTATACCTTGAATCTGTCAAGGCCTTCCAGCTCACAAGTTCGTCTGACATGACCCTAGAATAGCGAGATATTTCTAAATAGCCCGAATCAAGGAATGAGAACAGAAACTGAGCAATGATAGTTACACACTTTTCTCATAGGAATACCAAACTTTTTGCTATGCCTCAATATTCTTGAACTTCTCAAGTTCTTTCAGGCTTTGAGCCTAAGATCATTCATTATTTCTGAGCGTAACTACGTCTGAGAATCAAAGGACTATATTCACAACTTTGTTGATGTCTTACGTCATCATAAAGCAAATCAAAAGAGGAACATAATAATAGATATTGCATCGATAGTACAGTGAGTACTATAATTCGAATACACAAAAATATTAAGTCTTCATGAAGCTTCAGCTTTGCAATATTCTATATACACTCAGGGTACAAAAGTAGTGAAACGAAGGGCCTAAAAATTCATTTTCAAAATGATGTATAATAGTGTTCGGAAAGCTTGCAATTGTTTCTCCGTGGAAGTGATAGCTGACATGACCAAAACGAATTCGTATGTAAATAAACGCTTCTATTTTCGAAACATGCTAGACTTTTTCAGCTATTCTTTTGTAATTTAAAGAAAATAAGGAGATATAAGCATGACTAAAGATGTGCATTACTAGACTGCCAAAGAATAGCAATGCAACATTTCCGTCTTATTAGGCTTTCCTATCTTGAAATTTGAAAGTAAATGATGCAAAATGTTTGCAATATTCATAGGTTTCAAAACACTTCGAACTACCCGTTTTAGTGAAGGAACAAGGAGAATGTGGCCGTCTAAAAAATTTTAGTGAATTGAGGAGAACGCGCTATGCACAAATTTTAAAGAAAAATGAGATTGTCAACTATGGGTAAGATACAGTTTGTAGCTTCAAATATTTTTCCATCAGAGCATTTTGTGACTTACTTGCTGGCTAAAAATTTGCTACGCCAAACATCAGATTGAATTGTGGTTGTCTCCAGTTCTTCTTGTAATTCCTCAAGTTGATTTTGCAACCTCTTCACTTGTCGCTCTGTTAATGCGTGCTTCAATGTCATTTTCTCAAGCCTGAAGTATTAAACTTACATTATTCCATGAATATAGGAAATCTTTCTATGTGAGTAATGATACAATAAAGACACAATCTCTGGCAGGGCAGGAAGATTTTATAATCCCTCCAACGATGAAACTTGCTCCCAAAACAACATCTATTAAGACCAGTGCAAAATAGCATATGGAAGTGTGCCACCATTCTACTTGCAGATTCTAAGATATACTTCAGATTGGGTACCATTTGGCCCTGCACATTTTCCAGCCCTAATGTGCAGTATCACCAAATTATTTTGCAACCCTCTCCAAATCTACCTTTCACTGCCCCCTGTGCATATAGAATCAAAGTCCTTTCCTGTGCCCAACGGCACATAGGGCAGTACCTATCTCTGTTTCTATAGCCCTAGGCCACGCGGCTGAGAAAGCAGTGACAGCTACAGTGGGGGCTGGTCCACTGGTAGCTCTGTGAGTTTAGCTTTCCCACTCCATTCTCATATGTCGAGCACCAGATGAAAAGGCGATGAGTACCATTTTTAAAGTCTTTGGTTTGACTCAGCCAGGGCTTGAACCCACGACCTACCGGTTGTGAGGCAGACACTCTACCACTGGGCCATCACTCTGGTATAGAATATCACTAGTAAAGATTTCAAATTTCTTCATAATCAACTTATTTTTGCAAATACCTAAAACATTGCTCCATATAAATGACAAACAAATCAGATCTGATTTCAAAATGCTGTAAAAAGTCACACAGTAGATAGAAATAATAAATGAACTTAGACCCTTCTTCAACAAAAATACTTCAATAGATAGATTCTATTTCTCACCTTTCCTCTAGGTCTTCTCCAACAGAAGCTACAAGAAGGGTCTTTAATTCTGTGTTTACCTAATGACAGAAAACAGCAATTCTCTTATGAATATGTTAAATATAATGATGCTTGATGCTTTTGATTCTACAAAAGCAGCACTCCATATTGCTCAAATTAAACTTTCTATCCCACTATATCTTTCAATTTCTAATTTTCTTAAACAAATAAAGAATATTTCACAACACAGCAGACCCTAGCTATGATCCATGTAGAAAATGGACCTGATGTCTAACTCAGCTGCAAGCCTAACTGCATATCAATACTGTATCAGGGGCATCGTGGCACATTTAGAGTATGATTTTCCGATAAAATCCAAAACCTTTAACTTTACCAACAGCAAGTCTGAAAATTTTCCAACAAAGCATTAAAATCTCTGAAAATCTGACAATATCAAAAACATTGGGGCGCCAAGGTGACCCTGCCTTCAGGCCACCATGTCACTTTACTGTCTCCAAAACATTTTGAGCATATGTCTACAATTCATATTGAAGCATTCAAATTCTAACAAAAACATGAAAACATTAAAACAATAAAACAACATATTCATATTACCTTGAGCACCTCAATTAACTTCAAAAAAGCAAAAATAACTCCTCATTCAAATCTAGTACAATATATATTTTAGATCAACACATCAAAACTAAATGCATGAAATCTTCAGGGAATTGAAATAAGACATCTAGGGACATTGAATAAACACCTGAGTTTGAACACCAAGCTGTTTTGACACTTTAATCTTTTCTTCAATTAATCTTTCCTTTGATTGCTCAAGAGCTTCTACTTTCAGCTGCAACTCTTCCAATTCTCTTTTGGAAGCTTCAGGGTCAGGAATTGCTGAAGTTGACTTCTCTACCAGTTGGTTTTTAGAACTTGACTTTCTTATTTTGCCAGTTACATCTTTGGGAACATTTGATGATTCATTCCTTTTATCTCGTCTGTTTCTGTTTGATGGTGTAGAAGTTGCAAGTGGTTTTGCTTTTACCAGTAATGGCTGCCAAGAAGGTTTAGATGCCTTTGAAGATGTTTCTGTAGCATTTTCAACCTCCATTCCATCACCAGCAGATCGAATGAGTTCAGCTTGGTCACCATCTAAAATGTAAATTCACAATCTAGATAATAAATATACAGTTAATAAGCATGCACTCTTGTGCATTAAACCTATAACATAATGAAAGATTTAACATGTCTTTGGAAATTCTCTGCATCTTAGCAAAACTTTTGAAGGATTTGCTATAATCCATTTCACTATGGTGATAATGAAAGTCAATCTTTGAATTCCTTTAGAATTAGACATAAAATTCAAGCTCTATACAAGCTGTTCAAAAAAACAAGAACTCCATAATGACATTGCAATCAAATTTTTACTTCACTTTGCAACATATTTTACGTGCCTTCTGCTATTTTTGATATGTTACCATTTTTANACTGCCTCCAAAATCATCAGCAATTCTGCAAAACAAAACAGAATTTTGACCACTTCAGACTACACAATATAACCAGTACTTTTTAGAGAGTCCAGAAAAAAGTCAAACCTTGCTCAGGCAGTAACTTCTTTATGATTAACTTTCCTTCTTATACAGTATCAATGTGAAGTTTCCCATATTGTCAATATATTTTCCTCATGCCAAATCACATGATTTACATGCATCAGAATTTTCCTCACACAAGATTTTGTTATAAAATTACTAACCCTTCCTCAAAACTGGCACAAGTTTAAGAAGCTCTCCCCTGGCTCACAGCCATGGAGCTATGACTTTTCTGGACTCTGACTTCTTATAAATGTTTACTACCTAGTAAAACATCTTGATGCAAAGGAAAACATTTTATTATCTGCATGTCCAGTATCAATGATAGCAAGTATTTCTATTTGCTCTTACACTTCCAACATGTTACATGCAATCAATTAATGTAACATGGAATGGACCAATTTTTGTGTAAGAAAGCATCATCCAATAGTCTTTTGGTATGCCCCACAACCTGCTTGCATGTGAGTACAAGTAAACTAAAAGGGTTTTTGGGGGCAGAAATTGCCAAAACAGCAAAATTATTTATTACAGATTACTACTTCCCACTTTGTTTTTAATAAGGAACCTAGCCCAAGGCATAGTTCTAAAAGTTCCTTATTTCTGGACCTCTTTTTATCAAATTCACCACTAAAAGTTTCCTAATAGTTCCCTACTTTTCACTGCACATATAGTGCCATAATAGTGGTACAGATATAAGGAAACATCAACATTCGGAAGCTTGTCTTTAATTGTTGGCAAGAGCTTAAGAATAAAAGAACAATTAAGGAAGGAAAGAAGTTTATAAATGTATCTATGTGAGTTTTGGCTGTAAATGAATGGAACCAGTTTCCTAATTCTCGATTAATTGCAATTATAAAAGGGTTCAAAATTGAGAAGTTCATTAGCTTTCTTTTGAAAAATTATGCTGAATAATATCACATTATATAAGCTATTTTGACAGAGTGTTTTTCTGGTTGTATGAAGATCCATAACAACATACCTTGAAATTGTGAGCTGCTTAGGTTCAACTAGAAGAATCCTGCTGCCCATTTTTAGCCTTTCTCCTAAAACTATCTCTTGGCTTCTCTCTCAACTTACTTTGAGATCTAAAATAAAAAGTATGAAAAAGAATGAGTCAATTGCTAACTTCCTCTGAAGGAAATGTTATAAAAGTAAAACATGTATTGCTTATGAGAGCAGCAAGCAATAAAGTTGCTTATGTAAGCAACTCTCAATGATAATTCAATCCATGCAAAGATCTTCATGCGACTGCGGACAAGTTCATATAAGCCATGAGCACAACATAGAAACTGTGACAGGAAAACCCTGAGAATGTCAGATTAAAATCTTGTTCCATTGAAATCTAGCATTTGTCAAAGCTTTCCAACTTACATCCTGGCCAGGGATGGACAGTAGGCAAAACAAAATTTATCGTATTACTTGATCGAAAAGTAGCAACTTCTTCAAAGTCAATATTGCCATCAAAGCACGCCTGTAAATGCATGACTTTAAGATAGTATATCCTGTTTATAAAATTCGAAACTAATTTGGTGTGCAGCTATACCTTCCGCAAATAATCAAGAAAAACTTACACTTCTCGTCATCTTACGGTTAACCTCACGGGCGCCATATTTATGATGTCTTGTCACTATGGTATCGAGACTACCTCCTTCGCAGGACTTACACCGCAATGCTAAACTTTCTTCCTCCTTCACGATCCCATAAATTCCAATATAAATTTAGAGCTAAAATCTGCTGTTCAATTGCCGCTGTGAAGGAATTTTACCTGAATCATAAGTTGTCAATAATAAATCTATCTAGTAAAGTAGAAAAATTTACAATTAAAACCTAAAATAGACACATGTACAATTATTTATATGTGTATAAATATTTATAAAATAATATAAATATGAATTACAAATATTTATAAAACAATCTAATATGCAAGGGCATTACTAATAACTAGCACCTGCAATGATGAGAATACGTATTTGAGCTGAACAACTAAGTTTACAGTGAAAAGAAATTAGCTCACTCACTGCAAGTGTGCAGCAGTTGCAAGGGAGGAGCATAATGACAATGAAAAGAATTGAGTGACAATAAAAACATAGAAAATATATAATATATTTGAATAAATATAATAGAAATAGTTTAGCTACTAAATAATATAATGGCGTTTATACTATTAGAAGTAAACTACAGCAACTACAAGAGGCTACATAGGAATGAAATCCAGTGACGTGCTGGTCGCAGCAAGGCCACCTACCCCGCGTGACATCACTTTGTAAAGCCTGGCTTCCATATAACTTTCTAGTGGCGGCGAACCAACGGCGACCCACCGGCGACTTACATGCGACATTAAATTCTTTGATGGAAATATCTCATTTCAACTGTCGGCAACACACCGCGGATATCGAAAAAAAGTTGAAACTTGTTCAACTTTTCTTCCATTGTGGTGCCGGCGGCCTCGAACAATGTATATGGAAACATGACTGCGATAGGTCGCCGGTGGGTCGCATGTGGGTCGCCGGCAGTTTCAGAAGTTTGATTGGCTTCAATACTACTAAGAATGACTTTCACTTCAGTTTCATTTTAAAATTCTCCATGGAGGAATGCTCATCGCCTTGGGTCGCCGGTGAGTGAAAAGTATATGGAAACATGCTTCAGTAGCAATGTCGCCGGTAGTCGTCGGCATTAAAAAGTTATATGGAAACCAGGCTTAAGGGACGCCGAACCAATACAGTGATGTTCTAGCACAGCAGTCTTCAACTGGCGGCACACGCGCCAATTGTGGCGCATTTAGTGACGAAGAGTTGAACGCGGCCAAAACCAGAACGAAGGAAGAAAATAACATATTAAGGTCGACAAAATAGCAGGCACTCCTGAGAAACGCACACGACCAAACATGCACGCACTGGTACACGCTTACTACATTCATAGGAGTGGTTCTTGCGCACGCCTGCGTAAGCATATTTCCTTTAGGAACCGGTCATTATTTATAACCGGGGTTGGGACCGAAGATAAAGTGGGCAAAGATTAAGCAACAGGAAATCAGAAAACGCGAAGAGATGGTATGAACGTTAAATGTTGCTTTAACATGTCTAAAACTAGCCAAAAAAATTATCCTGTTAGATTGTTCTTCTTTGAAGTCATGGCGGATATTCAACTCCTTCTCAGATGGTTACGTAAACTAGATCTCGACCCTTAAAAAATGGCTGTGTATTGAATTTTTGAATATTGCAAAACCTGAGTGGGAAAAATTTTGTAATCATGACCCGCCTCTTTTAGGCACCACCCCCTTTAAAAATAATGACTCGTCCCTTAGAATATGATAAGTCATTTATTATGACATAAATCTTTTAGTGTACCCTTGCTTTGATGAGATTCAGGAATTAAAGAATTGAATTAAGAGATGAGTGTCTTTGGTATTATCAACCTTTGATGGTACTTTTGAAGAAACGCATTTATTAGGGACACTTTTAAGCAAATTCCATCTATTAGGGACACTTTTGAACAAATTCCATCTATTAGGGACACTCTTGAACAAATTCCATCCATTAGGGACACTTTTGAGCAAATTCCATCTATTAGGGACACTTTTGAACAAATTCCATCCATTAGGGACACTTTTGAACAAATTCCATCCATTAGGGACACTGTTGAACAAATTCCATCTATTAGGGACACTTTTGAACAAATTCCATCTATTAGGGACACTTTTGAACAAATTCCATCTATTAGGGACACTTTTGAGCAAACTCCATCTATTAGGGATACTTTTGAACAAACTCCATCTATTAGGGACACTTGTCAACAAAATCCATCTATTAGTGATACTGGTAAACCTTACCCATAAAAGCCTGCATAGGTTTCTCAGCAATTTCAATTCATGCATAGCAATTTAGAGATTTATGAACGTAACACATTGTTTGTAAATTGTTCACCAATCCCGATAGTCTTGCTATGGCGTCTTCTCAGCACTTGACATCCAATAATGTCGTCAAGTTACAATGTAATTTGAGAGCTTCTCTCTTACAAGTCTAAATTTTCTCTTGAACTCTATGCCATCGCCCTAAGTGAAAAACGAAGTGTATAAAAAATGCAAGAAAAATTATCAATGATAAAAGAAATCTTGAACCCAACCTCCGTGCAAGTTTGTTTATCGATCAATCTCCTCTAATGCTCGACTTGGATTTTTGATGAGAAAATTTGCAAAATCTGTTCAATTCTCTCGAAAACTTAAGCAGAGATATGTGGGTATTACTTCAATCAGGAAGACCGCTTTTTTTAAGTTTCTAAAACTGGTATCCTAATCTAAGAACTTAAACATATAATCCATTGTGAATTAGTAGTAGGATAAATTTCACAAAAGATCTTAATGCCATTGGGAATAAAACATCAACACAGCTGCATGAAACCTGTATGTGAAATAATGTAAAGAATACCTTGCAATGCCGGAAATCAACAAGTAATGGCTTCTTGTTCATTTCTATTAAGTTTATTCGGAATGTCAACTGGTTCTTTCGTCTGTCTATAGTTGATACAGTAAACTGCAAAAAGAAGAAATGGTTTGACTTAACTAGCCAAATTCTTTGCGAGAAATCAAAGAGAGTTGGACAGTGGCTCGACTGGAAAGGCTTAAAGTGACAATGAGAACTCTTCCTATAATAATAACAACATGCAAGATGACTAAAATGGATAAATGTGATGATGACTAAGCTGAAGATCATGAAAATGAAACTGAAATAGCGATTCCACGGGACCACTTGGTACGGTTCCATTTGGAACTGCTAATCGGTTCAAAATGGGTCTGCTTTCGAATTATGTCCTAATTGTAACCGTACTCGTGGAAACGTGTGGAACGGTTTCAAATAGGTCCAAATAGGGTGTGAAAGAAAAAAGGAGTTCGAAGTTTGAACAAAAGTGATTGGCGCGTTTCTTCTACCCTTTCATTGTTCTCTTGCACACTTGCTAGGCAGTAGACTCCTGCGCAATTTCCATGCATCTGTTCCAAATGGAACCGGTCTCGTGGAAACGCAAGGCCTATCCATACCCAATTGTTGCGGCTCCAAATCAGGGATACGCTGATTGGGGGCGTTGGTGCGTTGCGCCCCCAATATCTTCAAATTTGCAAGAAAGTTGGTCAAAAGGCAGCCATGCTGGAAGAGATTTGGCAACAGTAATTTCTGTGATCTTAATTTTTTGAGTGACAATAGTTGGTCAATTGGTCAAAACGCCCCCTCCCCCAACAGAAGGCGCCTCGGCACATCACTGCTCCAAATGGAACCATGCAGTTGAAAAGCTGCCTAAAGATGATGATAATGATGGTGGTGATGAAAATTCGATATTTTGTTGACAGAAGGCTATACAATCCATGTCACATACCTGTCCATAATTTAACAATTTATAATTGCACTTCAATTCCTCTAGGGTACTTGTCAATTTCTTCGAGAATTCATCGCTTGATTTTGAAACTCTAAATCTTGTCATTCGTTTCGCAAGATGATGAATTGGATTCTAAAATAGAACAACGAATCAATTTCAACATCAAACTGACACGGCACCAATCCTCTGAGAATTCATGGATAGAGTTATCTTCGATTTTAAATCTTTTGGGAATTGAAAGGAGATTCTTAGGGGGTAATTCATTTAGTACGTACGCACGAAGGGGGTCGAGCAAAAGCGTACGCTATGCGTACAAGGGGGGAAGGTACAAAAAGCGTTTGCTATGATTATTTTCCTGCCTCTAAACTCTTTTACTATCTTTTTCTCTATGGAATTATTGATTGGGTATTTAAAAACATTCCCATTATAAATGGGGGGGGAGGGGTTAGATGGGTAAGAGTATGTATGCAATGGGGGGTCGTAGCAAGAATGCATGAGCGTACAATGGGGCAGGGGGTCGAACTTTTGCCATTTTGGTGCGTAAGTACTAATTGAATGACCTCTTACACAACAGCGGCTGTTTGTATGTGAAGATGAGAGTCTCCTAGGACAACTGACTCTTAGTCTCAACGCTAACGCAGATTAAAACTAAATTCAGCATTCAGCCAACCTTTCGCAAACGTAAACTGAATTCCTATTAAACGTCAATTTCTGCCTCAAAANAACTTTCCCTATCTCCTTCCTTCTTATCATTGTTCGGCAAATGACACTCCTCTCACTAAATTTGTAATCTGTAACTGTAAATTATGTCAGTAACTGTAAATTATGAGTTTTATTGTAAATTTAGGCTTTATTTCGATAGATTTCTGCTCTCCGTTAAATGAATTATTCTGTTTTGTTTATTTACTCTTATGTATCAAAATGGTCGATCAGGCACACCAACCTTAAATAAAGAAATCATCACGATTTATCATCACGATTTATTTTCACT
>OLMO02000231.1:4271906-4294798 GCA_900291935.2 Cassiopea xamachana | reverse complement strand
CCCCCCCACGTCAAATGTCTGCCACTGATTCTTGCATGTAATTTTTGCCTGAATAATATGAGCGATCAAACCTCTGGTGCGACGTAAGGTGGAGTCCCACAACATCGATCCAACAACCTTTCTCTTCCTTTGTGCTTGAACACCGTTGCTAGGCCAAAATCAGTGATTTTGAGATTCCCTAAAACAAGACAAAAACACTGAATGAAATCTAACAAAGACATTGCAGCAAGCTAATTTCTTTAAGATCAAGAGCATTTCTCTATTCGAGACATCCTCACATAAATTTCGATCAAAAGATATATGTGAACTAAATTCTAGATTAATTAATTTCTAAATTCTAAATTCTAAATTCTAGAACTAATCTCTTCTTTTTTAGCTCTTGCAGAAGTGGCTTCGATTCTTTCCTCTCCTGTTTTGTAAAAGACCTTAGGAACTAATGAACAAATAGAGCCTTCTGAGTTTATTACATCACTGATAAAAACTAAGAGAAGATAACTATTAAACAGAAAATAAGTGTAGTATGTCATTTCAAAGTGTTCAGAACAAGATTGAAATTGTAGTCACCCGTTACCGACCGCCAATTTACCGTTCCAGAGAGCCCCCCCCTCCCTCCCTCCCTTGCTCCCTCTCTTGTATCGCTTCGCAACAAAACCTTCCACATGAACAGAAAAACATGCAAACAGGTCAAGATATGCTCCCTTCTTAACATGAACTGCACAATGTAACAAATCCTCTGAGCGCGATTAATTAGGAAGCCCCTCATCAAAAAGTACGTGTCCATAACAAAGTTTCTTATAAATTCCTCTCTGTGAAAAACTATTTACATGAAGTAGATCAAGAAAATATCTCACAACCAATGTTTACCATTCACGTCCAACAAAAGGTTCTCAGGTTTGATGTCACGATGAGTTACTCCCTTTGAATGTAAATACTCCTGCAAAGAGACAAAGACGCTAAACTATATACTAGAACTAAATTTTAAGTTACTTAGAAAAGACAGAAGGTAAAATACTACAAATTAAATAAAATCTAACCAAAAATAGTGCCGCCCTTCTACTTAATAGAATCCTACACTTTGTATTCAAACTTCATTCATCCCAGTTCCATTCATTAACACCCCAAGAAAATGCTTTTCTAGCTAAATGTCAACCCCTTGTTACTATACCCTCCTTACTATTGCAGGGTTCATACCCAATACGTAAATCAAAATACCCTGACTATTCCCTGACTGATAGTAGGAAACAACCGATTTGCAAACAACCATGAAAATACTTAATGAACATTTATGTTGACCAAAGATTTTGTTTCCCATGACTTTTCCTTGACTTGAATAAGAATTATAAAAAATTCCCTGACTATTCCAAGTTTTCCCTGACTTTTAATAAAAATGCCCTATTTTCCAGATTCAGTATGAACCTCGTACTGGGTCACCAAGAGTACAATTGCAAATATTCCAATCCATAATTTCATGTGTTGCTTCAGCTCAGATAGAATGCAAAAACTACTTATTTCATTTGGCAGAGAAGGCCATAAAAAGTAGCCTCTGCACGAAACATTTTTGGTGCATGGTACTGAAAATGTCAATTGCAAAGGCTACCCTTCTGGTATTTAATACAGTGATAATGGGTAAGGCTGCTAAACTTTGTTGCTTCCTAGCCTAACATTGTTGCTAATCCGAAGTAACTATTGTAAATATACTTTGTTGCGCACCAACTCAAAAACTCTGACAATCATTCTACCCTACACTTTATCCACACAGATAATAAAATCAATAAACAATTCCCCTTCATCCCCCAGGATCAAACAACAATATTGAACATGTCGACAAAAATCATGACAAGAACAATGAACAACAATACAAACCAAAAAAACCATGCAACCAGTCATGCATAACAAACGGGTAATTATACACAAAACAACTATACAAGCTGCATTTCTGATACAACGAAGCTCTCTGCGTGAAAGAAGCAGTTCAGTTTTGAAGAGGAGAAATAATGCGAGCTGGAATGATCTTTCCAGGGTCTTACTACTTTAAAAGTTGCAATTCTCCTGTTAAAGGTAATTTTTGAACTTTGATGTTTAACAACATATTTTTTCTCTTAACTGTATTTGCATTTTAGTTGAAGGAGCCCTTGAAAACTAGCATTTTTGCTGAAGGGCTCCCCTCTTTAAATAATTTCTACATGGAAAATGGAATGAAAAATGTGTGACAATAACATCAATGTAAAATTGTGAAAAAGCAGCAAAATAAAACGATCATGACAATAATATTTTTTAAAATAGTAAATATCAAAACAAATGACTCAATAACTAACAAGATAATCTGATATTGGGTAATGATGTATCACAAAAAAATACTTACAATGCCACAGATTAATTCTTGAAAATATTTATGTGCTTCTGCTTGAGGCATACCAACATCAGGCTCTGTAGTTTCAAACAAAATAAAGGCTGATAACTACCAACATTTACTCTCATGATAGCCACATACTCCTCATAATAACTATCTGTATGAATTCTTTTAACTCAAAAAATGCCTCTATTGGGCTCTTTGAAGCTATACCAATTAGGAAGGCAAATGATCTAAAGGATTTTTTGTTCTCATCTTTAAGAAATAAATTATCACAAACATACCACTTGTCTTTGTAAGCACCAAAAATTTTACTTAATACAACAAATAATGATTAAAGCAAATTACTGGCAGAAAACTCGAAATTTTCAGTCCTATTTTCATACACCACTAAATATTTTAGAATATACAACTTTGGTTTCCATACATATACATTATCCTTGTCAAAAATTATCATTTGAAACAGATTATCAATTATCTAGGCTTAGTTACAAACTTAGGCCAAAGCCTCAAAACTAAATATAAACAACACACCAATTCTATCAAAAAGTTCTCCACCAGGAACATATTCCAGGAAAAGGTAAATTCTTGATCCTTCTGATCTCTGACCATAAAACTTCACTATGTGTGGATCTTGCAGCATTTTGTGTATGCAAACCTAGAGGATGTAAAGTTCAAGTCTTGGAGAAATTGTTGTATGGGCCAAATATAGAACAATAAGCAATGGACCAGGCCACACACTGTAAATGGCACAGTGATCTGCTAATACTGTGTGAATTTCTAGCTGGAATTAATCAAACAATTTAGCTCAAATAAGGAAACTACCACAACTGAAATAGCAATTCTTCATCATCATATTAAACATTGCTTCCAAAAGTCACAAGTAAATGATGATTGTGGTGAGCATGCAACGGTGTTAAGGATGAAGATAAGCCAAAGGCCATTACCTTTCCAAATGACAAAATTAGAACTTGATGTCACCAGAAAACATTAAACAGAACCTATTTGCAAGTGTGATCAATCACAGGCATAATCTAATTTATGCTATAAGACAAGGCCTACATTTTTTATATGCTAAGAAAAGGTCTGAAGAAGCGAGTAATGGATAATGATAATTTGACAACAAAAACTTCAAAAGAGACTCAACATCTTGCCAGAAATCCTGAATATTAGTGATTGGTGGGCTGGAATAAACCCAGGGAGTTGGAAAAAGTTCAAAAGGTAACAATCAGGGGGAATTCTGGTAGTCAAGAGTATGGATAATACTAAGCATAAAATCTTCCTGAGACTATGATCATATTGAGCAGATAAATTTGAGAACAGCAAACCTCTTTTTTCAAACTATCTTGATTCCCAGCCAATCTGTCAGAATTAACAATTTTGACAGCAATTGCTTCTTGAGTAGAACGGTTGACAGCAAGTCGAACCCTAAAACATATGACAGAACCAATATATATAAAATAACCAGGGACAACATTTTCAAAGTTTGCTTCCACTAAAGCAGCGGTGAGGAGCCTATGGCTCATGAGCCACATATGGCTCTTTTCAAGAGCGCATCTGGCTCTCTGCCCCATAGACAAATCTTAACAGACTTTCTTCAGAGCATTGCAAAACAGTGAAAACCTCCAAAAAGGCCTTCCACAGTTACTACTTGTGTTGTCTTAAGTTATCATATAGCCTGAATTGCTAAGTTTGTGTTGAATTAGAAGATTTTGCGGTTCCATATGACACCAAAGCTTAATTGTATGGCTCTCATGGAATGCCATTTTTAAATATGAGGTATCCATAGCTCTCTCAGTCAAAAACATTCCCGACCATTGCACTAAAGTATGATGATGTTTCTTCCCTATCTCATCAATTGTAGCTTGATGATAATTGTAGCTCAATTCTTTTACAACACTTTGTCAACTCCCACCCCCATTTATTGCAGCCCCTGGGCTAGTATACTTTACACCCTTTTCCAATCCCCCAACTTCAATTTAATTCTATTTCCATTTAATCATTTCAAGTTAATTTAATTACCAATCAGTCCTGAATACACTCAACAAATAACATATAAACAATTAAATATAAACAATGGAGGAAATTAACAGAAAATTTGATTAAGGAGGAGTTCTCTAAATAGACAAGCTAATCGCGAGTGAGCTCCTCTTTAAATCAAACATTCCCAAATACGTTAATGTAACCTTATCTGCTATCTGTCTATTAATGTAACTCCCCGTTTATTTATTACCACCCCCTTCCATTCCCGACAGGAGCGTATCGTCGCCCCTTTAAGTATGCTCACACTTGATTAAAATGAGTTTATTCGATGAGAACTCCAAATTTTGGTGGGGAACTCTGACAATCAGTACTTCCAAGACTGTCCTGTCCAAAACTGCATTCGAGACACTTGCGCCAGATCTGCGGCGAGCATGAACCGTTATGGAAACTTGTCATATATAATTTGGCTAGCTTTAGCGAGTTTATCAGCATGGCGAGCTATTTTGTTCTCGAAAACTTGTGGCTAGAATCTGTGGCGAGCAGAAGGGATCATGTTTTGAAAAGGACTGCATAGAGGGGCAGGGCCGGTCCTGCCAGAGCTCTGTGCAGTCCTTTTCAAAACATGATCCCACGTTGTTCCTACTCTTCGACAAAAATCATCCTATACCTTCCTTATTTCGACTAAAAACATGCCCCTTTATAGTAAAGCAGACTTTGCGTTGAGTTCCAAAACATGAAGTGGCATAAAAGAAATGGGCCTACCCATCTCCACATGCTTCCTGTGGGGTAACGAAAACTGTACAATAGCATAAGTCACAAATTATTGAAAGTTCTACAATACTCACTCGCCATATGCACCTTCTCCAAGTGTTTCAACAAAATCCCATCCTTCTACAAATGGTTCGAATGCCATATTGAGAGAAACTGCACTTAACGCTTTATTCCAGACTAGCAATATATAAAATTTGGCGGGAAATTCATAAGTCTACTATGTCATGATTGCAAACCTAACTAAGCTCCTCCGCAACACATTTACCATTACAAGAAGAGAACATTTATCGAAGTATTTACAAGCCAGAGTATTCGTTTTTTTTATAAGAAAACCATCATGTTGCTTGAGTATCAATCGTCTTTGCGTTCCCTAAAATTGAGCCTGAGATTCTCATTAAATTTTCCTAACATTTACTGAAAAACATGGCCAATATGTATTACATTTTAATTGTTCTATCTTGTATACGCTCCAGTTCGGAATAGACGCCCACCCCGATTAATTGTTTTGAAAAAATGTAAACAAAGACATTCTTATTGCAGCCTCCTCGCTAGTTAATTATGATCCAATATGGCATCGTCCAACCCAGAATTAGAATTTGCGTTGCTAGATGAACGCATAAAAAGAGAAATTGCCGTTAAATGCACCCTGACAACGTAACGGAAAGTCGTAGAAATGATGGTTGTATTGAGAGAGGATGATGGAAGCAATTTTAACATGTCAGGAGGTATATAGCGAGCTGTGTTTCTTGGACATTTTACCAGCCCCCCCCCCGTTTGTTGCGACCCCCCAGCTTTAAGTTTTAAGTTTTTCCCAACCCCCTTCGGCTATTACCACCTCTCCCATTCCGGACCGGAGAAACTCCAATTTGAATTCCATCTTTAACATTTTGAACGCAATGAAGACGTGGTATCAATTTTTGACATACTTAATTCTGGAAATTAAGCCTTGAGGTTTTCTTTGGGCATTTGAGCCTCATTTTTCTCAAACCTTTTTCACATCAAAATTAAACGTCTATAGGCATCGGGATCGGGACAGGGGAATGTTGGATTTCATACCCCCGTCCCGCTTACTTTGTATCCCTGTGTTCAAGAGTTTAAAACAGAAGAGTCAAGAGTGTGGGAGAGTTCTGAGTAATAAGTCGCATGGAGATAGTTGTAAAAGGTCAAGTGATTCACTAATTCGCATAGAAAAGTAGGAAGGAGTAAATCGCAAGAACGCTATTTACTGTGCTTGTTTATTTTCGCCAAAAGTATCAAAGAAGAACGCTAAAGTAGTTACGCCTATCGTTTATTTCGCATTATTGGAGTTTATGGAAGCACTACAAATGGATATTTTCTTTTTGATGGCTTCTGCCATGGTTTCGCCGCTTTACTAGGTTGGTCGCGTGAAGCGTTATAATGTTGTTTACTAAAATCGTGTGGCCTATCTACCGCAAAATTCAACAGGGAGCAAGAGACATGTGATCACCCATCTTTTATACATTTATACAAAATTGCCCCTTTTTGCCTCAATTTCTTACACTTTTTGTTTATGACTAAATGTGTCAAGTACTGGGATCTAGAAGTCTGGGATCTGGGACCTAATGGATTGTATTTATTATTTAGTTTAGCTTTGAACACGTACTTGCGAGAACATACGTACTATGATACATCTAATCATGATCTTTGAAGTTGTTTTTTGTATATATTTGTCATAAGTTTGTACATATTTCACAAAATTGCTTTCTGTTATTCATAATTTGGTGCCGTGACCAGGATTGGGTTATTGGATTTGAGTTCCTAATCTTGTTCTAATTATCAATATGCCGCCGAAACAGAAAGCTTTGTTCGATAAATGCGTACAAGAGAAAAAACAACTTCAAAGATCATGATTAGATGTATCATAGTACGTATGTTCTCGCAAGTACGTGTTCAAAGCTAAACTAAACAATAAATACAATCCATTAGGTCCCAGATCCCAGACTTCTAGATCCCAGTACTTGACACACTGGGGGCCGGGCGAAGAACTAATCTTGACTAGCATCGATTAGTTGCGCTACAATAGCGTCTCTGGCGGCAATAGCAGCGGTACGAGGTACACGAGTTTCTTGTGTGATCTCATCAGGTGCTAAATTAAGATTAATGTTCTTATTTGAATCTTCCAGACAGTCAACAACGTTCAGTTCAACGGGATACAGTTTTACGAGAGACCGTGTTGTATGTCCTTTCGAAGTACGTAGTGCAACTGCGCGACATAAGTGATCAGAGCCGGTAAGAAGTTTTCTACGACTCCTAGTTCCCACTGGTGGCGGGGCGTATCATTATCGGCGATGAGAACAACGTCTCCAACTTGAACAGCATTTTCAGCAGCATGGGATTTCTTCATTTGATGTGAGTGGATTCCTCGTAGTAACGATTGGTATTCTTTCTGAAAACGTTGCTTGAAGTGGGTATAGAGAAGGGTGCGACGTTGATGGGCGCGTGAGATTGCATGGGCGTCACCGAATGTAGGATCGTACTCAGCTGTATCGAGAGAAGGGTGTGGTAATGCGGTGATGTGAAATCCGAACAACAAATGACTAGGTGCAAGTGGCTGTAAATCATTAATATCAGAGTTGAGTGTAGTAAGTGGGCGATCATTCAATATGGCTTGGATTTCTTTGATTAAGGTGTATAATTCCTGCAGGGTAACCAGCGATCGACCTAAGACTTTCTTTAGAGATGTTTTAGTCAAGCCTATTAGCCGTTCATAAACGCCCCCCCCCAGTGAGGGCTACGAGCGGGTATGTACAAAAAGCGAATGCGTTTTACTTCTAAGGCGTTCTGAAAGGCAGGTGAATCGAAATGTGACAGTAGATCAAGATCTACAAAAAGGCTGAAGGAAACTATGGCAAAACAAAATTTCAATTATGCTGAGGAAACGTTGAGAGAACAAAACGTACCTGTGCTTCACTTCAGGGAGTCAAACACACAATTAAACTATTAGCATTCCATGGGCAATAATTCTGCTGGGGGGACAAAGCCATGTAAAACTCAACATATTGGGGCATTGCACCTCCATTCCCTGCAGTTAGGTGCCTGCAATGGAAGTACCCCAGGTCCCCTATACAGGGGTGGATCCAGCGGAAATTGTGACTGCTACACAAGGGTGGGGTCATTAAAAGGGCGTGATCAAACAAGAAAATAAGGTATAGTAGTGGAAATTTTTAAACTTCGTTGAAAATAGGCAATCAGCTGCAGAGTTGGTACTTAAAACACTGCTAAATAATGAAGCATAAATCAGTGAAGAAAAAATTGCTTTGCTTACATCTATAAAATTTACAATCTCAATACCGGAAAGTTCTTTTCTCTTAGGGAACTGGCTAACTTAAAAGTCCTTCATCGAGTTAACCCTAACCATAGAAAATATTTTTGCAAGTAAACCTCTATCGAGCAAAACGCGATGGAGGAAGCATAATTGCAAAATATTGGAGGGAAGCATAATTGCAAAATAATATTTTATTTCAAGAAAGCTCTCCGAACAATTGTTATACTGAATTACTTCCTTTGACTGTAGACAAAGAAGCAGAAGCATTTGTAGCTTTCATGATGACAGTGAAGAACTGGAATGGCCTTTTTGTGATTTTTAACTTTAGCTGATGAAGAAAATTATGTCGTTCATTCTTCAACCTTTGAGGAAAATACCAAACCTTGAGATAAGCCCCCTTCGAATAACATCTTTGATAAACACTCTAGAAGAACGAGCTGGGTGTTGCACATTGGATCACAAGAAAAAGAGAACCCCTAAGCACGTAAATGGAGGAAATACCAGCACGGGGCAAACCCAGCTTGTACAGCCACTTTGGAGGGGCAAAAGCGTTATTTTTTAAAGCAAATCTACAAGTTAATAATTTTTAAAGCAAATGTTTCATTGGGGAGGGGCACTGCCCCCTTGCCCATTGCAGGTATATGGCTGCTACCCCTCTCAATTCTTTCACACATTCCACCTCCGTCTATTTGAAATTGAAGAGAAAGCATAGAAGAAAAACAGCTAATTAACCATGATGATATTGCATTTGACACACAAATAATACACGTTGTCATATTTTACTAGCTTGTCAAGAAAGCTAAAATACAATTCTCTCTGACAATCTGATGTCAAAACCGCTTTGAAACTACGAGAATAACTGACAAAATTTCCAAAAACTACATGGGTTATACCTTTCTATGAAGTGAACTTTACGTCATGCAAAATTATTTTACAAGAATTCATGGTGACAAAGTCGCCTCGTTATATCTACACCAAATCCACTACCAAAAAATGATCACACATTGTTGTATAGCATGGCTCCTCCACATCAACGGAATACGTCACCAGCAGAACTGAGGAAGGAACATTGCAAGATGTTATATTTAGGGAGATGCTTGGGTCTCGGCTCTACTTAATTCCTGTCTCTAAATTGTAACATAGAGGAGAGCGTGAGCTCTCTCATAGTGATATCAAGAATCTCTAAAAAGGTTATTTAAAGCTTACGACTTTTTCTCTTCAACACGGCAACTATCGTCAGGGTGGATTTCATCTACTTCAGCTACTTCTAATTCTTCGACGACAACTAACTTTACAATAAAACTAAACTACTTTATGATACTCAACACAAGAGATAGTGCAATATAGAAAAATATTCAATAATAACGTAAAGTCCATAAATTGCCCAATAGACATTGTTTTAGTTCTCTTTGCACAATCCTGGTGCAATGTTCCTTCTTCAGTTCTGCTAGTGACGTATTCCGTTGATGTGGAGGAGCCATTCTATACAACAATATTGTTGCAAGTAATATTTATAAATAAAAAAATTCCATAAAACGTTGAGAATAGTGAAAACAAATAAATGGATTCTTCGGGAAAACATTTGTGTTAATCAGTGATGTATTTATTGGAAGGTTTGGGGGCAGGGGTAGATCCAGAGCTGGACTTCGAAGGGGCCATCTGATTCGTTTTATTGTCCTTTTCATGTGAGAAGTTTCTTAACACTATTGTTTGCTATAGGAAATATTGCCATTTGGGGGGCATGGCCTCCCAGTCCCATTCTATCCGATATGTGCGGAATTATGGGTCCCAAATTTAAGCCAAAATGGCTCGTCCCCGTTCAAAGTTTGGCTTAGTGAATCCCCCGAGGACAAGCCCCCCTCCAACGAAAACTGTTTAAGCTAATCCGTGTCGTTCAGCACTTACTAAGTCTCGCTGCATCTGCGAACACCATTACGAGATCACTTTTGAACAATGACAAAATTGTCTGTTTCAGTGGTCCGACAAATACATCTCGACAAATTTTTCTGTGAGCTTCTGGTTAGAAAATGTTGAGATTCTCCGCCGGTTCTGTATAAATGATACTGCGTATCATTGGAAAAAAGCTCCTGTCAATTGATACTTGAATGTGCAACAGTTACACTAAAGCAATCTAGCGAGGCAAAATTACTAACATCTAAAATCCAACTGCCAATGAAATCATCGCAGACAGCTGTCTACGACTGAAACTGAGGCGAAGTCTCAATTTCGCCATGACAGGGAAACAAGACAGTCTAGAAGAGCTACACAAAGTAGCGTAACGGAGGCACTCGGTTCTTTAGGGACTTGATAAGGAAAGGGTCCCATCTTAGCATTCACACCAAAATACAAAAGACTTGAATTTGCAAAATCTCTGAAGGGCCTCGTAGAGTCTCAAATGCCTGGTCCCCTTATGAACTGCCCTAGCTTTGACCTTTTTCTGTTACGGCTACATACATAAATTAAAATCAACAAATTGCTGCTGCTAATTGATCCGAAGCAGAAGAGTCCTTTCTACCAATCTTATCTACAATTAATTATACTGTGCTAATGAAACACTATAGGGTAGAAATCAAAAGAGGACTTACAATTTTTCTGTCCCGCAAAATGTTTTCTATCCAACTTTTTTCTAATTCTACCTCCGTTTTTTCAATTTCATGGCCTTAGAGGGTGCCTTTGGCTGGAGAGTTTAAGACTGAACGCCTTTTTATGACGTCACCAATGGCCTACTGTGGCTATGGACCCA
Organism: Cassiopea xamachana; assembly: GCA_900291935.2. Classification (NCBI taxonomy): domain Eukaryota; kingdom Metazoa; phylum Cnidaria; class Scyphozoa; order Rhizostomeae; family Cassiopeidae; genus Cassiopea; species Cassiopea xamachana. Next base: position 4,283,665 of record OLMO02000231.1, on the reverse strand, counting down.
AGAACTACGTTGGTCTGATTCGAATGTGATACAGCCAGAAGCGTAGCTAGCGGGAGGTGTATGAGTGTGCAGCACCCCCCACCCAACGTTCGGTGATCTCGTCGGTAAATTAGTTTAAATGACTTTCGTCGGTAAACGAATGCATGGTTTGTAATGACATAGTCAAAAAGTGTTGAAAATGACCTTTCTTGCATCAACACACACCATAAAAATAAAGAACTATTGCTAAGAATATGATTCTGTCTGTAAATTCACACATCTATCGGAAAACTCACAGCTTTATCCGTTTCTGTCGGTATATTATTGCCTTTCATCCCCCCAGACAAAGAGGTCACGCGATGCCACTGGATACTGACTAGTCAACGACTGCTGAAAATGCCTACAGTAACTTGGCATCGACAAAAATACAAAGCTGCCCAATTAAACAGCAAACGTGCAGTTAAATAGTGGCATAGATATCTTAAAATGTCTTAACTAACTGAACAATACTTGATTATATACATTCAAATATATACACTGCTATAATATTTCGCATAATGGTAAACAACTCTTAAGTCTCAAATAAGCAGCCTCTGCTAATTCTTGCCGAGGAAAGTTCAAACCCTCACCAAGTTTAGTACAACCCCCGCTTACTAAGCCATCAATTATAAAGAGGTGAATCGTACGCTATCTTCTACAAAACATGGCATATTAGTACACAATTAACCTAAACTTTCAACCCCAATCCATGCCCGGAGAAGCGTGCGATCGCAAGTGCGCGTGTCCACACACGTGCAAAATCAACAGCACGAGCGAAAAATCGCCCGTGCCAACATTATTATCAACCGTACAATGACACATGCCAAATAGGAACTTAGTTGTCGCAACTGCAACACTAGTGACTGTCACCTTTTGCTTTCATAACTCTGCTTTATCCTGTTTTATCTTATATGAGACATTTGGCATACTTCAGCAATTAGAAACTCTGTATTTCGGATACACAGATCTTGGATAGCACGTGCAATGCCAAATAATTAAGAGCAATCGCGCGTGCAGAAAAGGGCGCACGCGCGACTTGACGCTCTTGCACCAATTTCTTCCGGGCATGGACTATAACCCCAAGTTTTCCAACCCCATCCCACTTACTTCAGGGATGCCGGTGCGTATTTTGAGTGAGGGAGCTAGGGACGAGTAGCAGGCCTCCATTTGGTGTGGCTATGAGGGTTAGAGGTGGAGCCCCTTTAAATTTTACAAGTACGCCTTTAGACCCCCATTTGTTGAGTATCAGAATACATCTTTTCTTAAATAGGATAGGCTATTTATTCTACGACATCATATACTGCACTTCCCCAGCCCCCCAGCCCCCCGGCCCCAGCGTGCCTGTACTTTACCTCAAGAAATTTTCTGACTCCCTGTATCAAGGCCGTAACTTATTCGGAAACTAAAGGGTATTTAACCAAGGTCAAGCTTACATTTACGTAGACGATGTTGCCAGGTGGAATCAATGGTAAAGGTGGACAGCTAAAGACAATTCATCAGCGTCTCTCCCTCCGTTCTATCAACGCAAATTGCATGGAATGTGGACCATGAATGCCAAATGTTACGTAATGCTTTCCGTTTGTGTCGTCGCTTCTACGTTCAACGAAGTCAAAGTCGTCATCTTCCTCGATATATCTGAAATGTAAAAACCGTCACATGTATACTTATAATAATTGACAAACACGATATAAAACATGAAACTTTCAGTAAGATCTTTACATAAGACTGTAAATTTGATAATAATGATTACAATTTAATAATAATTATTGATATTAATAATAGAATAATAATAACAGGGTTTCCACCCTTTTTCTACATTTAAAATCAAGGACTTTTAAGGAAAACAAAGGAGATTTTCTAGCAATTTTTAACAAGAATTTGGCTCGACTATGACAAAAACCCATAAAAATTAAGAAGATTTAAGGAGGTTTTCGTGCGAACAGCTCCTCCATAGCGACAAGATCGATCTTATCAATCTATTCCATAAAATAAAATTTTACACGAAACAAAGCAGACTTTTCCTATACAAACTTTTTCAATACACTGTCATGAAACTCTGCATACTCAATGCTCTTTCACAAAATACTACAATTGATTCTAGAAAGTATGTTTCTCAAAAAGATTTAAGGAGATTCTGATAAATTTGATAATAATTTAGGATCTCCAAAGATGTTAAAGAGAATTTTCTTTCTTTAAGGAGATTTACGGATTTTAAGGAGGCGCAGGAAACCTGAATGATACTATATTCTAAAAGGGTAGTTTACTTAGCCTAACTGAGGCTGCTAACAATAGAGGCTCTGTTGGAAAATATAAATATAAATAGTGCATATACGTTAAAAATAAAACAGATGGCAAAATGAAATTAAAATAATGAGAAAGTTCTAAAAAGTAAGGTGCTAGTCCTCAACACACGCTCCAAAACAAATGACAGAAAAAATGATGGTTAAAAGTTCTAGAGCTAAAACACATAACCATAAATAGCTGTAATTCATAAACTAAACTTTTTAGTTCTTATTGTCTAACACACAGATAACTTTTTTATTTGCATAGATATCTGCAAGACAAACTGCTACAACATGATACTATAAGGTGCATGGAAACCCTGTGCCATTACAAGAGACATTCACCCGCTACGCAACTCCTCCGCCAAGGAAGGAGGGCACCTCAAATTCACATACAGCAGTTCGATCAAACAAACATAGGTATGACCTTGTCTATTGTAATTATGCATGCACTGTCTTAGGAACAATGAAAGGGGTTCATTGGCACATAGGCTGAGTTTATTTCCCAGTCGACAAAAATGGCGCCATTGATAAAACCTAGCCAGAAGTATCAGGCTAAAGATTCTAATTGCTTGACATCTAAATATTCAGTTTCAGGCTGTATGTTCTTTAGAGATGTGTCTAGACACCTTGGGGAAGGGGGTGTTTTAGAAACAGTTGGCCAAATATGACTAGAAAAAGTCACAAAAAAACAGTAAGAACAAAAAATGCTAAATCTCTTGCAATGTGGCCAACTTTCTTACAATTTCGTAAAATCTAGGGGGCGTGGCGCCTAGAAGTAAATTAAATTTACCCATCGGTAGTTTGGTATCAAAATATTGGGAAAGACAATAAGTTGCACACTATTTTCTATAACGGGCCTAGCTCAAGTCTTAGCTCTTGAAGATTCTCTATTTTTGAACCTCTGTTGACCACACTGCAGTAACAAAAGCTCCTAAATAATTCTTTGCTCATTACAGCAAATCTTGTGTCGAAACACATTGTGACGCCATATCAGGCATTGGAGATTACCGTAAGTCCTAGAATTAGCTCCCCTTTAAAATAACCCCCCACCATGGAGTGACAAACTGTTAATAATCCCCCTTCCCTCAAATAAGCGCCCAAGAAAGCATGTCACTATACCTATTTCAGAGTCTGTTAATGCTTTATAGAGCTAGGGAAGAAAAAGCAGCTAGTAATTAACCAAAATTTGCCTGTCCTTTGAAAAATATCCTCTTGCTTGTATGTGTAGCATTGAAGAAATAGTTTACTAGTAGGAAAATGTCAACTGGAATATGACCAACTACTAAGAAAATTTATAAAACCCCTCTCAAAAAAGCTCCCCCTTTGAATTAGTCCCCATGCAAAAGTCCAAAAAGGAAATAAGCCCCAGGGGGGCTGATACGAGGATTTTCGATAGTAATGCCGTATCGGTATTGCTGATTACCATATAGACGTAGAAACGTCTAGAAGTAAAACAATTTACTATTCGGAATTTTGATAGAAATTTTGATAAAAACATGGTCAACAGACAATATGGGCGAAAAGGCCGTTCTGTGTATGTGAAAGAGTATGTTCGTAATTGAAAAGTTCCTAAGGGACTTTGTTTTAACAGTTCAAGCTTCTGAAATACTTCAGCCTTCACATGTAGACTCCTTATAAGAATTTGGGTACATTGCCTCTTTTTACTTTCAAATTTCATGTGACAACTGAAGGTTCAACAAAAAACAGTAAATGAAATACACAGAAAATTCAACAAGAGAACTTTTATTCCCAAAAGGTTCAAAGTCACACTTTCTATCTCTGCAAAATTTCACTTAACAATGAAAGGTTCAACATAGCAAAGTCAAAAAATAAACAGAAAATTAGTAAATGGTAACTACTATTCTCAAAGGTACCTGTGGGTTCAGCTGCAAATGATTCATTGCTATATACATGCCGAATTGTGAGTCCAGATCTGGAACGATTGTTTCTTCCCGGTCGGAATATGATTATATAGATTTTAGGGCCAAACACTCCAGCAAGGATACTTGTCGCAGACAGGAAAATATTCATGCAGAGCGCTATTATTACGTAATTGAAGCTCAAGCCAAAGTAAATGGTTACGAAAGCCAGCCATAGTACGCAAGTTGTATACATTACAAATCCAATGTATTTCGCTTCGTTGAAGCATGCCGGTACTTTACGAGTCCGAAACGCGAATACCGTACACATCATAATTAGAAGTATATTGCATCCAAATGCTATGACTATATCGTACAGTGGAAGGACGCAAAGCTTAATTTTCTGTCCTTTTGTCTCATCGATAAAGATTTTGGAGTTGGGAGCTCTGAGGAACAAACCAATAAGAGCAAGGAGGATTTCCAGCAAAACTGACATCATAAGGATTAGTAATTGTGACGATGGTCTGAGAAGAACCCGAGGATGTGACTGAATTGGGGTTTTAAGTTTAAATATTCTCTCTATACGAATCGTCTTTGTCACGAGGGAAGCGTAACAAACGAAAAACGAGAAGCCAAAGCCGAATCTGACTATTCCGCAACTGATCTCCGTTGGTTCAGAAAGCAAAAAGAATGGAAGTAGATAGCACAGTACAATACCCACAAGAAGTGGATAGGAAAGCTCCCTCGCAGATGCTTTTACGACTGCTGTGTTGTTGTAATACATAAAGACAAGAATGACGAGAAATGTTGCAATTATTCCGACACTGGACAGCGTCATCATTGCAACAACCCATGCGGAATTAATAGGTACTTCAGGTAATTGCTCACACCCGGTTCGTGTTCCATTGGGTATTTCTGAAGCTTTGCAACTGCGGCAATATATTTCCTCTAGAAAAAACAGCAGATTATTTCATTACAGAATGATAGCACAAGTATGATACATATAATACTATATCATATCAGATATTGTATATGATTGCTCAAAATACCAATTCTCATCACATTTTACTATATCAATCATATGATGTTTCATTGTGCACTATAGCCTATCACTTAATACATTATATTATATTATATTATATTGTATTATATTATATTATATTATATCATTTTATATTATATTATACTACATCAAATTATATTATATTATTTTGTATTATACTACATTATATCAAATTATATTACATTATTTTGTATTATAATATATTACATTATATTATATTATATCAGATTATATTATATTATATCAGATTATACTATTATATATTATATAATATAATGTTATATTATATCTTATCATATCATATTATATTATATCATTTTATATTATATTATATTATATCATATTATATTATATTATTTTGTATTACATTATCTTACATTGTATGATATTATATTATATTATATTATATTATATTGTTATATATTATATAATATTATATTATATCATGTCATATTATATTATATCAAATTATACTATATTATATTATAATATATCATAGTATATTATATAAAAGTATATTATATTATATTATACTATATTGCACCATATTATGTGATATATCATTTCATATCAAATTTAATTATGCTATACAGTGCCATACTATATCAAAATACAGTATACGACCATATATAAATACCATGTGATGCCACTACTTATACTAGACTGTTCAATATTTACATCTATACCTTTTCAATTGTTTTTCGATTTATTGTAAGTAGTCAAGTGAAGGGCCGCTTGAAAATCAGCTTCATTTCCGAGGGGTGACCCTCCTTAAATATATTAAATGAAATGAAATTAATCTCATCTCTTGCTACCAATGAAACTGACAGATTTGCGTGCGCGACAAGTCTAGCGCATGAGACATGTTGGGTGCGTGCATGCGCACTCGCGAGCCATCGCTCGCGTCTCATCGAGACGCCTGTAATACAGCAGAAACCCTTAAAACCTCGCATGAAAGTGCCTAGGTTTTTCCTGAGCAGCTTCGATAGGTTCTTAATAAGTGGATTGATATTCACAATTCCAGCTTGTAAGGTCCTTAACAAGGTTCTTATATACAGCACATGTTTTGTACGCGTTCATATTGTTTTTAGCATTTTTCATTTTGAAATATCTACACATAATAGCCCCTCAGAATTATATGTTTGTTCTACAAGGGACCATGTTAAGACCTAATTAAAATAATACTTACAAAGAAATATATATACAACTAACAAATTTTTACTAAATAATATAATCGACAACAAAGCAAATGCATAAGAGAAATAAAAAGCTAAAATAATTTTTCTAATTTTTTTCCGCAAGCATGGCCTGCAGTTTCTTTTTGGAATGACCCAACACTCCTAGAAGATTTTATTTCACTTAGCAGGGAGTTCCATACCGATGATCCTTTGTAAGCAAAGCAGTTTTGGCCATCCCTAGATTCTAATCTTGGAGGCCTTAATCTCAAATGAGAGTCGGGTAAAAGTTCTACTTGTTATAGCAAAGAATCTAGTAAACTGTTCTGAGAGGTAGAGAATTACTAGGCAGCTTTAATTGTCTTAACTGGGGTCCAACAGACCCATCATGTGCACTATTTGTAACTATAAGAATGACTCTATTTTGCAATTTGTCTGGGGTTTTGCGGGTAGTGATTCCACATGAACCCTAGACACAGCAGTAATATCGGAAATGCGGTTCAACTGGCCCCAAATATAGCATTTTAAAAAACAGGTTGGTAATACTTTTCTGGCATATTTTATTATCCCAATAGCCCTGAAAATCTTCGATGAAATAAGGCTGATATGGACTTTCCATTTCATTTCATTATCCAAAATAAATCCTAAGTACTTTACAGACTTTTTCTGCTCTATTGATTCTCCTGATATTTTCAAATGTGCCTGTAAGCTCCCCACTGTTGCTTTGATGCAATTTCCCACTTGTGCTTATTACCATAGATACTGTTTTTGCAACATTTAAAGATAGCTTGTTTCCATGCAGCTATTTTCTTAGGTTTTCTAGCTCAGCATTCATGGACTTTGTTATATCATCTAAACTATTAGAAGCGTAAGCTAAGCTAGTATCATCTGCATAAATAGTAACTTTTGAATAATTTGCGAAATGGCATGTCATTAATAAATAACAGGAACAACAGAGGTCCTAGACAAGACCCCTGGGGTACACCACATTCAACATATTGCAATTTGAAGAAATACCAATAACTTTAAACAACATATCGTTTAAGTATGAGTTGAACCATCTCAACTCCATATCTCGTACTTCATAAAGGAAGAGCTTATTCGCTAAAATATCGTGGTCCATCGTATCAAACACCTTTTCAAAGTGAATAAAAGCCATGCCTGTATATTGTTTGTCATCTATGTTAAAATACCATTCATTGCTGTTTGATGATAAGCATGTAACAACAGTCCAGGTTTCTCTTAGTTTGCTAGCAGTTTCTTCAATAGCACAAGAGTTCTTAATGATTCTTGAGAACATTCTAAAGTTATAATTCTTGTATAATACTCTTGTTGGGCAACTTGAAAAGTGCAGACAGCTTATGAAAATTTCTACTCATAAACTTCTAAATCAACAGTATAAAATTGATTAATATAAGAAACATCCCCTTTTCAGCCTCTTTGGGGTTCCTACTATTCAATATGCCCGCTGAATGCGGACATAATCTGCAAATTAGCCTTGGAAAAACAAGAAGTGCCCCCCTTTGCATTCTTGGATTGATGACATCATATATTGCTGTGAAGGACCACCTGGCCCCCTAAGGGGCGTGGTTAGATTGCAAAGCAAAATTGTTAGCCAAATTTGCGAGAAATGATTGTGAGAAAATGATCGCAAACCTACGCTAGGCCACACGGTTCAATAAAAGAAGGCAGAAAATGTAGAACCGTGTAGCCTAGTATAGGTTTGCGATCATTTTTTCCCAATCATTTCTCGCAAATTTTGCTAACAACTTTGCCATTCAAGCAATGAAGGTTCATCCTCAAAGTTTTTATAAAAACAGGCTCTTTTATGAGGATTTCTACTGCACTGTAGTCCTTCAATTATAAGCCGCGGCTTACACCTTTTATTTACAAAGTTTCGTTGCTGCTTATAATAGTTAAAGTACTGCATACTACGATGCTTGCTTCCGTCTCCTTTTTAAAAAATACCTGTGCATTCAGTTACGAATTTTGATGTGCGGCTTGTAACCAAGGGAAACTATTACTTATCAGTGCATGATTTAATGCGGCTTATAATCGAAAAAATACGGTACATGTACACAAACAAGTGGTCATGTGAATGTAAACAATAGACTTACTTTCAACAAACTGTTTTACTCCACAGTCTCTGCATATGAAGCAGCACTTGACACCAGCTTTCTTCGGTACTTTGATTTGGCCTGTCTGGCAGGTGTCCGAACAAGAAGATGTCACATTTACAGTTGCTTTCATCACCGTCAGGCCGCCAGACCAGGAACCAAGCTTTTTGTAGCGCAAACCAGACTCAACCACAAGTTCATTGATTTCATACGCTCTAACCGTACTGCCGTTTTCGTCGAACTTTAAGGTGTCAAGCTCACCAACGAAAGAAAAATTTCCCCGCAGAACGTCTAGCAGAGTTTGCCCTGTCAAGTTTGATAGTCTACATTCTGCTCCACCGCAGTGCCTCATAACCAACATATTAATGGCGTGAGCGAATGCATACACAGCGTCAATAACATACGGGATTTTGTCATCTAGCTTGTCATTTTTGCGCAGTGTTTCATTTCCAACGCAGCGACGTGGCCAAGAGCTCGATTTGTTTGACAAAGAACACCCGTGATACTTCTCCCAAAAGTCTGGAAACCATGGGTTTCTTTTGTTGTTTGTTGGTGTCAAGCTTTGGAAATACTGTTCAAATCCAGCTACTTTCACTGTTTGTGGCGTTAAAGTGATAGCCCCCTGCGCAGCATCTTGTAGCTGTCTATCCACTATGAAATTCCTCCTCGTTCCCCAGTAATCACTAGCCACCCACTTAAATCGGTAATTGCGCTTCGCCCTCTTCACAGCTGTCAGAAGTTCAGACAGGTCTTGTATCGTCAGAAATAAAACAACAACACGAGTTCCTGGAAAATCCTCCATTTGATCAAAGATGCTTTTAAAATTTGTATTTCCATTCAAAAGAAACGACCGAACCATACAAATATTATTAGCTTCAGCGAGCTTCTCGAACACCTCCATTCCCTTAGTACCATAGTTTCCACTTGAATACATTCCAAATACCGAGGTCCATTCGAAATACCGAATAACATCGATCATTGCCCGAGCTTGGTATGTATCCGGAGGGACAGTCCGGAAAAAGAAGTCATACTTCTGGCGGTCATTTAGGTCAGGACTTGTGGATGCGTAGCTGATCTGTGGGATTTGGAAGAGGCGGAGGAGGTTTGCCACTTGCATGGATACGCCACTAGAAGCTGCACCAACAACACCAAATAGCGTTGACTGCAAACCAGAGGAGCCGCACTTGCTACCAACACCTCCAAGGCCTTTGATGAAGTGAATAGATTCTTCTAGCGCATGCGTATCTGAACCACAGGTGTCTCGGATATTTACACCAATAGTGTGATTGGGAAGGATATTACGGTCCTTGTTAATCATATCAACAGCATACATCATGGCCTCGAGCCTGTGAATGCCTCGTTCTGGATTGAGCTTGGAGCACTGTTTCCAGGAACTGTTTTGCAGACCAGAGTAAACCGGGAATAGGCCACCAATCAGAATATCCCCAGGTGTCTCAATGGCTTCCCGAGCTGCATTACTAACCAGGTTGCTTGAGATGAATTGAACAGCTCTTGTCACCGATGCAGTAAAGATTAATTGACTCAAAAACACGGCCAGATGCATCACCAATTACTGACTAACGTTGCAATGCACCTAAGAAAGAAAAGCCTGCATTAATTCTACTTCACACTCCCATATTCTAGGGCTTGGGATGTCTCTTCGAGGCCTCATCTTCTGTTCAAGCCTCTAAGGCTGGTCTGCATTTGAGGATAATCTTAAGCGAATCAAAATCTAATGGGATGTCTTTCGTTCTTTCGGGGTATTGGCGAATTCCCTAACGCAACACGAAAGTCGAAAGGACTTTCTCAGCGGGTTCAGTTGAGCAATTATGGTACACTACTCCTTTGCTTTTCGTTTCACTTCACCAAAAATGCTGAAAATGCCTCTGATTGGGAACACGCTGGGAGGATTCCCTGAAGATTTTGCTGAGGAATTCCCTAAAGTGGAAACCGATCTTTAAGAACGATGACGTGTAAATCTTTATTCCGCAATAACTAACAGGCAGTCGAGATATCAAATCTAAGTATCGTTGAAAATGCAAAAGCAAGAACAAAAAGCAAATACACATCTTTTTTATACGAAAAAAGTTTATAAGAAAACGAGGCTCAAATCGTCAAAATCTTAAGAAAATCTCAAGAAAATCACGAGGCTCGATTTCCAAAATTTAGTGTTTTTATTGGCCAAAAATCTAAAGTTCGTCGTTATTGCATTCAAAATGGTAAAGATGCAATTCAATTTCAAGTATACAATATTAATAACGAAAGTGTAAGCCATTCTAGCGAGTTTCTTTCAGTAAAAGTCAAGAAAACTTTAAGGAAATCTCAGGCTCAACTTCGGAAAAAGTTAAAAGAATTGATGCCCTGGCAAAATGATGGTTTTCTTATAAAAAAGCGTGTATCCGACAAAGCAATTGCGAAGGGAAGCTTGTTATCCTTGACCAACTTTCAGTTTCAAAAACTGCTGCCCGACTATCTTTCAGTGCCTAAATGAGTCTCCAAAACCATGTCAGGGTTGACCATAATCGAAATATCAATGAACCTGTATTAGTAACCACAAAAGAAAACGCAACTGCAATACAAAATGTCATAACAATCTGATTAAATTCATTATGGGAATTTTCCAAGACCACTTCAATTTAATGAGCCAGTCACGTCATTTACCAGACAATCACCTAAGTGTTTATAAGAAACTTTTTTATAAGAAACCTAGTGGCTTCGCGGACCTTTTTCTAAGGGGTGTAAAGACATAATTAACCAACAAAATTGATAAAGTGATGAATTTACGGACAGAGGTATGACTTTACCGACAGAGATATGAATTTACGGACAGAGACATGAACTTACCGACAGAGATATGAATTTACCGACAGAGATATGAATTTACGGGCAGAGATATGATATTACCAGCAGAGATATGATATTACCGACAGAGATATGAATTTACCGACAGAGATATGATATTACCGACAGAGGTATGAATTTACCGAAAGAGATATGAATTTAACGACAGAGGTATGAATTTACGGACAGAGATATGAATTTAACGACAGAGGTATGAATTTACCGACAGAAGCGTTTTCAGCATAAAATCCTTACTTGCGTGTTTTCCATTGCTTTGCTAGAGAGGGCATTTTCAATACACTTTTTTTTATAAGGAAAAAGTTTATAAGAAAATGAGGCTCAAATCGTCAAAATCTTAAGAAAATCGTAAGAAAATCACGAGGCTCAATTTCCAAAGCTAA
>OLMO02000231.1:4251818-4266218 GCA_900291935.2 Cassiopea xamachana | reverse complement strand
TATATATATATATATATATATATATTTATATATATATATATATATGTATATAAATTCATTTTGATTTCCATGAAATTCATTTTGAAGTTTTTAAGTGATCATTTTCACAACAACATTTTAACACAATTTATATGAAAAGCAGCTACTTTACCTCATTTTCTATTGAAAAGCTAGCCAAGTTAGTAGCATGAGATGTCGTATACTATCCAGGTTCATTTTTTTATCTTACAAGCAATTTTTTCTTTCAGGCACATGGCTAGCTCCAGTTCGACTGAATCGGGTTCATGATGTCAGATTCGACACCGAGTACAAATCACGTGGTTGCAACAACAAGCATATCATATCTCATAAACAAAAAGTTGAAGATATGTTTAGTAAATATGAGCAATTAAAGAAGCATAATCGCTTGTGTAAGGAGGAAAATGCAAAGAGATTATCTTTTGATTACGATTGGAATGTAAAGCCATCCATGTGTTGCAAGAGAGCGAATGGCATCCCTTAATGTTTGCGTTGAAACTTTGTCAGGATGTAGTACTACCAACAGAGATCGTTTCAAACTCATCCGTAAAGCTAGGGTAACTAGGAAGCTCTACTACATATCAAAGTTCAATTTGTGTGACATTGCACGTTTTTTATAGTAAAAAACAAACTTTGTATGTGACATTACATGTTTTTTTTTGAAAAAAAGGCAAACTTTTTGCCTGGATATTTCTTAGTATTTAGCCAGATCTAGCTTTTAATGTTTCTTTGCTGATTCTTAAATCCCTTTGACTTATAATAACAACTTGGATTTGGCAACTGTGAATCAGGAAATAGGATGTTCAGGCTTTCAAGGCATATAATTGATGTTTTCTCTATTTCATTTCTAGTTAAATAGCAAATTTTCTTGGAGAAGCAGTTTTTGGAAGTTATTTTTCGAAACTCAGCCTGCCCGTGTTTCTTAATTGATGCCCGTGTTTCTTAACTTATACCCGTGTTTCTTAATTTATGCCCGTGTTTCTTAACTTATACCCGTGTTTCTTAATTTATGCCCGTGTTTCTTAATTTATGCCCGCGTTCCGTAATTTATGCCTATTCTAAGCCTCATGTTTCTTATCGTCATATTTGTTATAAGAGAAAATGTGTAGTTGGAACAAATGTTTTGGCGATTGTCAAACATTCGGTGTGACAACTGTTTCTTGAAGTTGATGTAACACACTGGTGCCGCGCAAACTAGGAGCCATTTGTAGGCCTCATTTACATGGGAACAGTTCCAAGTGTAACCGTACCAGTACGGGAAGGATATGCCTCGCGTTTACACGGGAACTGATGGAACCGTTCCAGACAGAACCGCTAGTCGTACCAGAACGGGTCCACTTAGATAGTAGGCCCGCATGGAACCGAAGCAAAAAGTTCTCGTGTAAACACCTAGAACCGTTCTCATCAGGTACGCTTAGAAACGATGCAAGGGGAAATTAGACTGACGATAACTTAAAAATTTGTTCGCGAAGAAAATTTTGGGTAAGGCTTCGCAGAACAAGTGTATGGTGGGAAAACTTTTTCAAGAATTTTTCTTGTTCCTGATGAATGGAGAGAGAGGCTGTCATTTGAAACTGTTCATGCGTGAATGCATTGAAAGGAACGGTTCTGTACAGAGTGGTTCTAAGACATCGTGTAAACGGGAAGCCTATCCGTACCTACGCGGAACGGTTCCATACAGAAGAAGTTCCCATGTAAGCGCAACCATAGAATCGAGTGAAATTTGATATTTTGTATGAACAGTTTCTAGTTAAGCCCTAGCTTTTTATAGAAACAATATAAAAACCGTCAACAAATTTAGCTACTTGCCGAATCTTCAACTGTGTTCCTTAGCTTGCAGTAAAGTAGGCTTGAAGATATGCAGGTAAATAGTTGGATAAATTATTAAAACAATTGGTTTAAAATGGTAGTTTATTATATTTCAAAGCAAATGTATACTGAATGGAGAACGTTTTTTAATGCTTTGACCTTACGTTTTGAAGTGTCGAATTGCCTTGTTTCAATTAAGTGTCGTGAAACGAGAACCACGCTTGCTCATTCACGTTTATTTTTATGAAGTTCATTGAGATGTGTTCATTTTCTAGTCTATGCCCGTGTAGTCTTTGATTTCATATCCCAGGTGGTACTACCTACTTTTCTATACGGGGGTCCATGGCAAAGTTGTTTTGCTCAGAGTCACGGTTTGACGAACCCCTAATATTTGAGTCTCAAAATTTTCAGACCCTAAGTTTTGTCACAAATTTTGGACTATCACTGTCATGAAATTTCGTTAAATATCACAACTGTATTTTTATTGTATTAAAACTTTAGCATTTGGTTCTCTTTTGCGACTTCGTTTCAATTCTCAAGCCCCAAATATCGAATTTTTCATAAGCTGTAATTCTTAGACCCCAATTACACGGTTTTTTTATAAGAAAAAAGTTTATAAGAAAATGAGACTCAGATGGCCAAAATCTTAAGAAAATGTTGTGTTTTTATTAGCCAAAAATCGATATTTCGTCGTTATTAAATTCAAAATGTTAAAGATGAAATTCAAATTCAATTACGCAATATTGAAAACGAAAGTGCAAACCAGTTTATTTCAGTAAAAGTTAAGCGAAGGAGAAATCCAGCATAGAGTTGCAGCATTATTCTGTTGGTAAAAGCGTACCTTTCCTCTATCCTCCTTTCGCAAGTGCTTAAGTACTTTTCCAACCCAAGAAATGCTTGATAAAGGGAGGCTTAGCCCCCCAAAAGTCCTCATAATTTTATGTGTGTATAGCATATTGTTTTAGTTGCCATTTGACAGTCTGTCTTCGATTATTGAAAAACATTAATTGCCTTCACTTTCAAACAGCGTGCATGCACAATGCATCAGAACTCAAATTTTTGACAAGACAGTGTTAAGAATGTTTTGATACTGAAATTTTGAAAAGCTAAGAAAGTTTCAGAATTGGGACCGAAGAAAATCTTTTTATAAAAGTCTGATCAAACTTGCAAATGTGTGCTACAATCTTGGACAAAGCATATTGAGACAACGACAAAAATATAGGTAGAACTAACGAATGCTCAACTTTAACTTAGCAAAGAAGTGATGCAGCCCCCCTCTCCTCCCTTTCATCAATTTTGAGCGATAGGTAAACAACTCCATGCCATCGGGTCAACATTGAATGAGAGGAGGAGGATCAACATTGAGTGTACGAGGGAAGGGGTGCATGTGAAAGCAATGCATTTTTTGTGAAAACTGATGCTTTTCTCAGAAGAATCATAACTTTTGTCCAAGATTGTACTCTAATGTTTCTAATAGACGCCCCCCCTCTATCAATTTCAGGAGAATTTTCCTTCCTCCCCTATTGCTTATTAACAGCCCGTCTATTAAATTTTACAAATCGATCATGAACAGAACAAGCAGAAAAGTAAGGTACCTTTTAATAAAACAATTTACCAGCATAAACCACCTTCTCTAGGCACTCCTTTTCTGTTGAAAAGCTGCCAACATGCATACCCTCTTCTTTTAGCACCCTCTTTTTATTGAAAGCTAGCCGACACGAACATCCCCTTCTATTCGCACCCCCTTTTTATTAAAAAATTGGCGGGTATGATCATCCCCTTCTACTGCCTTTCCCCTTCTATTAAAGACACTAAAGTAGGTTCCATGTATATGCGCAGAGTAATGCGAGGCAAAATGCGACATTTCTTGTTTCATGATAATTCATTTATTCATTCAGTAACTTATTCAGTTTGTTACTTCTTATGTTACTTGTAAGTCATGCACAAAGACAGTTCCGTTAGCTTAACTGAAGTTAAGCATGGCTGTGTACGGTCAGAAAGTGTGTGATGGCAGGTAACTCAAAGCAAGAAACAACGAGTAATATGAATTACAAGTGTTTAATTGCAATCAGACAGATCGGCTACATGTNAGAGAAAGCATGCAATGAATACGTAAGAGGAAGAAAATGGAAATATTGCACTCTAAATGAATGAAGAAAAAGGTGGCATCGTGACAAGTGGGTGGGCGACCTCCAGATGAACGACCAAAACAGCTCACTCCGCCGTCCTTCTGAAGGGAAGTTAAACTAGAGGTCCCATGCCTGGATGCGGCATGCACAGTAGGCCTAAATTAGCTGAAAAGCTAGGTATAACAGCCTACTCAAAGTAAAGTAAACAACAACAACAAAAGGAGAGAATGACACCCTCATGACCCCTATCAGCACGTCTCTGCGTCGTAAATATCTAGTGCTAATTCGGTCGTTATTTTCCAATAACAACATTTTACTCGACAAATTTTAAAATGCAGCTGGCTTGTTGAATTAAATACATCTGCTAGTAAAGTCCAGTCACAGAATCGAAATCATGCCCCTAGGGGTACATTGGAAGTAATTTGAAATCAGGAAAGAATCAATCTCAGCGTAAAACAGGACGATTAACGTTAGCAGCTGTAAGTTAACAAAACTGAAGTCGGGTTTATTTCATGCGTTAATCAACTTCTTTCTCTTCTTTCTCTTCTTTTCTAATGTAGTAGTTTAGTTTATCTTGTTAGATGTCTTTATTTTATTTTATGGAAGGACTCCTTGAAAATCAGCATCTGAGTTGAAGGGCTACCCTCCCTTTAGCTATTTGAAATATGAAAAATAAATATTAAAAAAAACAACTTCCCTACATGTAGGATTGCTTTGAATTTAATGTTACTGTTGTCATAGTATGGACTCGTAAGATGAAACATGGTTAAAGTCATTAATTGAAGAAGATTCGCGAAGTTTTTGTTATTAATCGTTGTTATTCCTATTTCGTTACTGCAACTTCCTACAAACATAACAAAGATATCAAAAAAGATTTGAATATATTTCTTTGATTTTCAGGTGAAGTTACTCTCATGGCATTTAAAAATGTTTGAGAATAATCTAAGACACAAAAACCAAGCAAATTTAAGAATATTGAGGCTCAGCCATGGATGTAAGAACAGAGGGCACAGGGGCACGTGCCCGCCCCCACTTGTCAAAAACTTTGACAAAGTGCCCTGTTCGATTTCGTACCCCTGTCCCACCTAGTTTGTATCCCTGTGCTCAAGAGTTTAAGGAGAACATTTACCCAAGTCTTTACCAGGAAGAGTATCCGTTATTTTATAAGAAAACCATCATTTTGCTTGAGTATCAATTGTCTTTGCGTTCCCTAAAATTGAGCCTGAATTTTTTATTAAATTTTCTTAATATTTACTGAAAAAAACTGGCCAAAATTCGCTACATTTTTATTTGTTTTATCTTGCATACGCTTCAGTTCAGAATAGACGTCCCCCCGATTAATTGTTTTGAAAAAATTTACGCAAAGACATTCGTATTGCAACTTCCTCGCTAATTAATTATGATCCAATATGGCATCGTCCTTCCCAGAATTAGAATTTGCGTTGCTAGATGAACGCATAAAAAGAAATTGCCGGCAAATGCGCACTGACAACGTAACGGAAAGTCGTACAAATGATGGAGGTATTGAGAAAGTATGATAGAAGCAATTTTAACATGTCAGGAAGTATATAGGGAGCTTTGTTTCTTGGACATTTTACCAGCCCCCCCCCGTTTATTGCGACCCCCCAGCTTTAAGTTTTTTCCAAATCCCCCTGGACTATTACCACCCCTCCTATTCAGGACTGGAGAAACTCCAATTTGAATTCCATCTTTAACATTTTGAACGCAATGAAGACGTGGTATCAATTTTTGACATACGTAATTCTGGAAATTGAGCCTTGAAGTTTTCTTTGGGCATTTGAGTCTCATTTTCTCAAACCTTTTTCGCATCAAAATTAAACGTCTACATAGGCATCGGGACAGGGGAATGGTGGATTTCATACCCCCGTCCCGCCTAGTTTGTGTCCCTGTGTTCAAGAGCTTCAAGGAGAGGAGTCGAGAGTGTGGAGGAGAGTTGTGAGTAATAAGTCGCATAGAGATAGTTCTAAGAGGTCAAATGATTCGCCAATTCGCATAGACCAGTAGGAAGGAGTAAATCGCAAGAACGCTATTAATTCGCCGAAAGTATCAAAGAAGAACGCTAAAGTAGTTATACCTACTGCATATTTCGCATTATTGGAGTTTATGGAAGCCATACAAATGGATATTTTACTTTTTTATAGTGTTGTTACAATAATCATGTGGAACATCTAGCGCAATATTCAACATGCCCCCATTCATGCAACTTGGTTGCCCTCCTTGAAAACTTGAGTATGTAATAGCTACTACCAGATTCCCTCTACTAATGAGCTTCTCCTATTACTAGATTCCATCTACTAATAAGTTTCCCCTACTATTAGGGTCCCTCTACTAATGAGGTTCCCCTACTATTAGGTTACCTCTACTAATGAGCTTCCCCTACTATTATATTCCCTCTACTAATGAGTTCCCCTACTACTACACTCCCTCTACTAATGAGTTTCCCCTACTATTAAATTCCCTCTACTAGTAAGTATCCCCTACTACTAGACTCCCTCTACAACTGAGCTTCCCTTACTCCTAGATTAGCTCAACTAATGACATTCCCCTACTATTAGGTTCCCTCTACTAATGAGTTTCCCCTACTACTAGAATCCCTCTACAAATGAGTTTCCCCTACTGTAAGATTCCCCCTACTAAGGAGTTTCCCCTACTACTAGATTCCCTCTACTAATGAGTTTCCCCTACTACTAGATTCCATCTACTAATGAGTTTCCTCTACCATTAGATTCCCCCTACTTTTGAGTTTCCCCTACTACTAGATTCCCCCTACTAATGAGTTCCCCTACTACTAGATTCCCTCTACTAATAAGTTTTCTCCACTATTAGATTCCTCCTACTAATGAGTTTCACCTACTATTAGATTCCCCCTACTAATGAGTTTCCCCTACTATTTGATTCCCCTTATGAGTGAGTTTCCCCTGCCTATAGATTCCCTCTACTACTAAGCTTCCCCTACTATTAGATTCCCCTTATCAGTGAGTTTCCCCTACTACTTGATTCCCTCAACTAATAAGTTTCCTCGACTATTAGTTTCCCTCTACTAATGAGTTTCCCCTACTATTAGATTCCCTCTACTAATGAGTTTCCCTACTACTAGATTCCATCTACTAATGAGTTCCCCTACTATTAGACTCCCCCTACTATTGAGTTTCACTTACTAATAGATTCCCTCTACAATTGAGTTACCTCTACTACTAGATTCCATCTACTAATGAGTTTCCCCTACTACTTGATTCCCCCTACTAATGAGTTTCACCTACTATTAGATTCCCCCTACTAATGAGTTTTACCTACTATTTGATTCCCCTTGGGAGTGAGTTTCCTCTACTACTAGATTCTCTCTACTAATACGTTGTCCCTAGTATAAGATTCCCTGTATTAATGAGTTTCCCCTACTACTAGATTCCCTCTACTATTGAGTTTCCCCTACTATTAGATTCCCTCCACTAATGAGTTTCCCCTACTATTAGATTCCCCCTACTATTGAGTTTCATGTACTATTAGATTCCCTCTACTAATGAGTTTCCCCTACTACTAGATTCCCTCTACTAATAAGTTTTCCCTACTATTAGGTTCCCTCTACTAATGAGTTTCCCCTACTACTAGATTCCCCTTTTGAATGAGTTTCCCCTACTACTTGATTCCCTCTACTAGTAAGTTTCCTCTACTATTAATTTCCCTCTACTAATGAGTTTCCCCTACTACTATTTTATATTTATTTTTCATATTTCAAATAGCTAAAGGGAGGGTAGCCCTTCAACTCAGATGCTGATTTTCAAGGAGTCCTTCCATAAAATAAAATAAAGACATCTAACAAGATAAACTAAACTACTACATTAGAAAAGAAGAGAAAGAAGAGAAAGAAGTTGATTAACGCATGAAATAAACCCGACTTCAGTTTTGTTAACTTACAGCTGCTAACGTTAATCGTCCTGTTTTACGCTGAGATTGATTCTTTCCTGATTTCAAATTACTTCCAATGTACCCCTAGGGGCATGATTTTGATTCTGTGACTGGGACTTACTAGCAGATGTATTTAATGCAACAAGCCAGCTGCATTGTAAAATTTGTCGAGTAAAATGTTGTTATTAGAAAATAACGACCGAATTCGCACTAGATATTTACGACGCAGAGACGTGCTGATAGGGGTCATGAGGGTGTCATTCTCTCCTTTTGTTGTTGTTGTTTACTTTACTTTGAGTAGGCTGTTATACCTAGCTTTTCAGCTAATTTAGGCCTACTGTGCATGCCGCATCCAGGCATGGGACCCCTAATTTAATGTCCCTTCCAAAGGACGGCGGAGTGAGCTGTTTTGGTCGTTCATCTGGAGGCCGCCCATCCACTTTCTGACCGTACACAGCCATGCTTAACTTCAGTTAAGCTAATGGAACTGTCTTTGTGCATGACTTACAAGTAACATAAGAAGTAACAAACTGAATAAATTACTGAATGAGTAAATGAATCATTTATCATGAAAGAAGAAATGTCGCATTTTGCCTCACATTACTCTGCGCATATACATGGAACCTACTTTAGTGTCTTTAATAGAAGGGGAAAGGCAGTAGAAGGGGATGATCATACCCGCCAATTTTTTAATAAAAAGGGGGTGCGAATAGAAGGGGATGTTCGTGTCGGCTAGCTTTCAATAAAAAGAGGGTGCTAAAAGAAGAGGGTATGCATGTTGGCAGCTTTTCAACAGAAAAGGAGTGCCTAGAGAAGGTGGTTTATGCTGGTAAATTGTTTTATTAAAAGGTACCTTACTTTTCTGCTTGTTCTGTTCATGATCGATTTGTAAAATTTAATAGACGGGCTGCTAATAAGCAATAGGGGAGGAAGGAAAATTCTCTTGAAATTGATAGAGGAGGGGGCGTCTATTAGAAACATTAGAGTACAATCTTGGACAAAAGTTATGATTCTTCTGAGAAAAGCATCAGTTTTCACACAAAATGCATTGCTTTCACATGCACCCCTTCCCCCGTACACTCAATGTTGATCCTCCTCCTCTCATTCAATGTTGACCCGATGGCATGGAGTTGTTTACCTATCGCTCAAAATTGATGTAAGAGGGGAGAGGGAGGCTGCATCATTCCTTTGTTTAGATAAAGTTGAGCATTCGTTAGTTCTACCTATATTTTTGTCGTTGTCTCAATATGCTTTGTCCAAGACTATTAGATTCCCCCTACTATTTAGTTTCACCTACTACTAGATTCCCCCTACTAATGAGTTGCACCTATTATTAGATTCCCCCTACTAATGAGTTTCCCATACCTATCGATTCCCTCTTCTAATAAGTTTCCCCTACTATTAGATTCCCTCTACAAATGAGTTTCCCCTACTACTAGATTCCCTCTACTAATGAGTTTCCCCTACTACTAGATTCCCTCTACTAATGAGTTTCCCCTACTACTAGATTCCTTCTACTAATGAGTTTCACCTACTATTGGATTCCCCCTACTAATGAGTTTCACCTACTACTAGATTCCCCCTACTAATGAGTTTCACCTACTTATAGATTCCCCCTACTAATGAGTTTCACCTACTTATAGATTCCTCCTACTAATGAGTTTCCCCTACCTATGGATTCCCTCTACTAATATGTTTCCCCTACTATTAGATTCCACTTACGAGTGAGTTTCCCCTACTACTAGATTCTCTCTACTAAACGTTTTCACTAGTATTAGGTTCCCTCTACTAATGACTTTCTGGTACTACTAGAGTCCCTCTACAAGTGAGTTTCCCCTACTAATAGATTCCCTCTACTAATAAGTTTCCCCTACTACTAGATTCCCTCTACTAATACGTTTTCCCTACTATTAGTTTCCCTCTACTAATGAGTTTCCCCTACTCCTGCATTCCTCCTACTAATGAGTGTCACCTATTATTAGATTCCCCCTACTAATGAGTTCCCCTACTATTAGATTCCCCCCTACTAATGAGTTTCCTCTACTATTAGATTCCCCCTACTAATGAGTTTCCCCTACTATTTGATTCCCCTTATGAGTGAGTTTCCCCTGTCTATAGATTCCCTCTACTAATAAGCTTCCCCTACTATTAGATTCCCCTTATCAGTGAGTTTCCCCTACTACTTGATTCCCTCTACTAATAAGTTTCCTCTACCATTAGTTTCCCTCTGCTAATGAGTGTCCCCTACTATTAGAGTCCCTCTACCAATGAGCTTCCCCTTCTATTTTATTCCCCTTATGAGTGAGCTTCCCCTACTATTAGATTCCCCTTGCTAATGAGTGTCCCTTGCTACTAGATCCCCTCTACTAATGACTTTCTGGTACTACTAGATCCCCCCTACTAAAAGTAATAATGATAATAATAATACTAGTATTTCAACAGGATAAAAGCTTCAACAAAAATATTGCTGGTTTCAATGCCTGTCCTGCCTAAAAGAAAAGAAAAGAAATGTAAAAAGCCTAATTTACAAATTTTTATAACTATGGATAAATACTACGTTGAAAGTCCATGATGATTATTAAAATGCCTAGTTGATCAAAAATTACTCCATTTTTAAAAACAAATCCAATTTTTCCTTAAAATCCTTTTTATTTTCGACAGTTCTTATGTCTATAGGCAAATTGTTGTATAACTTTGCCCCCATGTAATGAAATCCTTTTCGCGCATATTCAGTTTTGATGCGTGGCAAAGTGGCTAAGCATTTATTATTTCTAGTGGTCTTGGTGTGTTCATGTGTTGTGATGTGACTCTGCAAGGCATCACATATATCATTATTCAGGATGTTATGCACCAAGATACAAGCTCTTTTTATATTCGATCTTTCCGGTGACAGGACACTGCAATCCTTTGATCTCATGCCAATTATTCGCCTAGCACGCTCATGAAGAGCAGCTAACTTTCTTGACTGACCAGTAGTTGGTTTCAGGTTTAAAATCCCACAATATGTAACAGCAGGTACAAACATAGAGCGATAAAGTTTACAAGCTGTTGTGCTGTCCAAGAAACATCTTAGCTTCGACAGTAGACGTAATCTGCCAGAAGCTCTTTTATAACATAGTTCAAAGTTGGTGTTTAGATTTAAAGTTGAATCAATTTCAACTCCCAAATATCTATACGAAGTAGTAGTATTGATTTTTGTCCCTTTGTATTGAACACACATTTCTCCACTCTGTCGCTTTAGACGCTGGGCAGTCCCAAAAACCAACACCTCTGTTTTTCCTTTTTTCGCATTTAGAATGAGTTCATTCTCATCCATCCATTTTTCAAGCTTGGCCATTTCATTAGTAAGGATTTTGCTCAAATTTGTAACATCTTTATCCGCCCAATAAATAACCGTATCATCAGCGTATTTGACAATGTTTGTGTCAATTATATCTGTTATGTCGTTAAAGAATAAAACAAAGAGAAGAGGTCCAAGGATTGAGCCCTGAGGTACTCCAGATTTTAACTGCTGAGCTTCCGATAGGTCATTGTAGCTCACTTGTGCTGACCGATTAAACAAGTAGTCCTCGAACCAGGTACGTTCTTTGCCGTCAATGCCATATGATGGAAGCTTGGTCAACAGTTTGGAATGGCTGATGGTGTCAAAGGCCTTACTAAGATCAACAAACACAGCACCAACTATTTGCCCTTTGTCCACGTTTTTCCTGATATCATCTAGCAGCAGTGTTGCTGCTAATTCTGTTGACATTTTTGCTCTGAAGCCAAACTGCCTTGTAGACAGTAGTTTGTTTTCATCTAAAAAAATTCATCAACTGTTTGTGTACAATCTTCTCTATTACCTTTGACACTATAGGAAGTACGGATATTGGTCTATAGTTATCAAAGATTGTTTTCGATCCTGACTTGTGCAAAGGAATGATTTTAGCCGCTTTCCATTCCTGTGGGAATTGGCCAGTGTCAAGAGACAAATTTATTACATGAGAAAGTGGCACTGAAAGCACGTCAGCAGCATCTTTTATGAGACCTGGGGGGAGATCATCAATTCCAGTGGCTTTTGATCGCTTTATGGATTTGATAATCTTTTCTACGTCGATATTTGTTACAAATTGAAATTTAAACACATTATCTGTTCTCCTTGTGATGGAAGTAGGAAACTGCCATGCAAAATCCTTCAAGAAAATTGATTTTTGCTTCAAAGATGCAACAATGTTCATGAAAAACGAACAGAAAACATTTGAAATGACGGTGTGGTCGGTTGATTCTTTTCCATCGATTTCAAATACTTGGCTTTTGCTTGAGCTTTTTGCTTTTCCAGGATAAATCGATTTTACAGTCTTCCAGAATTTGCTTGGGTCGCCGGTTGAGTTTTCCCGCAATAGATCTTTGTAGTAAGATGCCTTTGCTCGTCTTATAGCAATATTAACCGCATTTCGCGTCTTTTTATACTCCGTTTTATAAAACTCCGTATGTGACGATTTCCGAGACTTGCGGAGGAGTTTGTCTCTTTCGTTCATAAGTTTCTTTACGTCATCAGTTAGCCAGGGCGCTAATTTCCCCCTCACCTTCTTCATTATTCTAGGGGCATGCTTGTCAAAAACCCCCAAGACAATATTTTTCATGTTATTCCAAGCCTCGTTTACATTACTGGAATTGAGAACAGGGTACCAGTTTTGCTTTCTCAGATCCTCAGTCATTTCTTTTGGGTTGTACTTTCTGTAGTCTCGACACTTGATCAATCTTAGTTTGAATTTTGCCGAATATATTTTTCTGACGCATCCTACCATGTCATGATCCCCGATACCTGTTGGGATTACGTCATGGTGTACGATTGTGGCAGTGCTATTTGTCGCAATAATGTCAATGAGAGTTTTCGTGGTGTCGCAGATTCTGGTTGCCTTTCGAATTATTTGCTTTAAACCATTTGAGCTGACAATAGATTTGAAATCTTTCCCGTCCCCAGGGACCAGATAATTCACATTTGCATCTCCCATTAGTATCGTTTCCAATGACAACTCGCAAGCCTTTCTTAACATTTCATCAAAAGAGTTGTTAAAATTTTTTGGCAGGTGTTTCGATGAATCTGGCGGTCGATAAATAACGCCAATTAGATACGAGCTTGATTTTATTGGTTTCATTTCCAGCCAAATACATTCCATTTCGTCATTTTCGAGATTGAGGCGCCTATTGTAGGTAAATTTGTCCGAGATGTAAGCTGCTACTCCTCCCCCTTTCCCTGACTTTCTCGGTTTGTTTACAAACGAATATCCAGGTATGGAATACAGAGCCTCAGGGTCCTCATCCGTTTTTCCTTGCTGAAGGTGTGTCTCACTCAGTGTTAATACATCCATATTCGGGAAACTTCTCAACAGCTCAACAATATGGTCAAAGTTTGACGACAGGCCACGCACGTTTTGGTGAAGTATCTTGACTCCTTTTTTGGAAGTAAGCCTTTCCATCTCCGGGTTAAATCTAGTATTTTGACTTGGTCCCGGGCAAGGTTCGACGTCTCCACAAAACAACAGCAATAGGCCTAAAAAGGTTGAGTTTGAGCATCTCACAGCAAAGTTGAATCTGCCACCTCTTGACTGCCATAAACTGGAGAAAATGTAAGTCTCCCCAAGCTGGCTTGAGTCTTTGTCATAATGATTTGAATATCCCCTACTATTTGATTCCCCCTACTAATGAGTTTCCCCTACTCCTAGATTCCCTCTACTAATGAGTTTCCCCTACTATTAGATTCCCTCTACTAATGAGTTTCCCCTACTACTAGATTCCCTCTTCTAATAAGTTTTCCCTACTACTAGATTCCCTCTACTAATGAGTTTCCCCTACTACTAGATTCCCTCTTCTGATAAGTTTTCCCTACTATTGGGTTCCCTCTATTAATGAGTTTCCCCTACTACTAGATTCCCTCTACTAATGAGTTTCCCCTACTACTAGATTCCAGCTACTAATGAGCTTCCCCTACTATTAGATTCCCCCTACTAATGAGTTTCACCTACTATTAGATTCCCCCTACTAATGAGTTTCACCTACTATTTGATTCCCCTTACAAGTGAGTTTTCCCTACTGTTAGGTTCCCTCTACCAATGAGTTTCCCCTACTGTTTGATTCCCCTTATGAGTGAGTTTCCCCTACTATTAGATTCGCCTTGCTAATGAGTGTCCCTTGCTACTAGATCCCCTCTACTAATGACTTTCTGGTACTACTAGATCCCCTCTACTTATGAGCTTCACCTACAATTAGACTTCCTCTACTAATGAGTTTCCCCTACTATTTGATTCCCTCTACTAATGAGTTTCCCCTACTCCTAGATTCCCTCTACTAATGAGTTTCCCCTACTATCAGATTCCTTCTACTAATGAGTTTCCCCTACTCCTAGATTCCCTCTACTAATGAGTTTCCCCTATTATTAGATTCCCTTTACTAATGAGTTTCCTATACATATGTGTACTTTATATATGTATATAAAAGTATATATATATACATACACACAGACACAGACACACACACACAC
>OLMO02000231.1:4236540-4251718 GCA_900291935.2 Cassiopea xamachana | reverse complement strand
GCCTAACGTGGCTACTCGCTGGCTTTTCTAAGAACGTGTTTCATAAGAAATAGGGCTGTCCAACGGAGGCTGAATATCCGGTATTCAGTTATCTGTGTTAGTATTCGGTTAGCGGATTCTCTGACCGAATACTCGGGAGGAGTCATACTAGTCAATTAATCGGGTGGAGTTGAAGTCTTCGATTATCCGGACGTAATCAAATTCTTCGATTATTCGATTTACTATTACTCATTCAATATATCACATGGCCCTTTTTATTGCCCAAACAGACAGCTTTCTCGCAATTTTCTTAAAAGGAGCGTGGTTATAAGGAAGTTTGTACTTGAAACACCGTACTTCTGACAACGCCTATAGTACAATCAACCAAAGTTATCACCACCGAATAATCGATATCACCGAATAATCTATTATTCGATAAATGTCAGACCACATAACCGAATAGTGAAATCAAAGAGTATGTACAGCCCTAAAAAAAAGCAGCGTTCCACATCTCAAATACTATAGACATTTTAATACTGCTTCTCCTCAGACCTAAGAAAGTCGACAACTTTGTACGCATTTAGATTCTATCTTTCTGTGTATACATAGTTGAATAACATGTTATGTGTTAAATTTCACCATGGATTTCATGGTCTACCCTTCCATTGTTTTGGTCTATTGATTTAGCCTTTAGTTGGTTCTCCCTAGGATTCCCCATGTTTATTTTGTTTACCATTTACTGTCCTATAAATTTTGATTCCGTGCTAGCCTATTACACTGATGATGGATCCCTGGAATTAGGGGCCAAAACGTCTAAACTTCTCGCATATCATGGTAATATCTTAATAATTCTGGAAATGTCCTAATTTGAAAAGTCAATAATGCAACCATGTCTCTTATCCTCGCCGTCTTCATTCTGCGATGTTATGTGTTTCGCTTGCGTTACCCCACGGTTTATCTTGCCTTGTTTACAAATATTTATCAGCATTCCGGGTATATGTGCAATTTCCTACAACAATCTTTTGATGTGCTTTGGCAAAACATCGTAATTCAAAGATTTGTGCTAAGAAAATCCTGAGAAGACCTTGGTGCTGAATCGTGGAAAGTCAGGGATGCTTTAAACTGGACATAAACTACTTTCTCATAAAAACAGTTATCATAACGGCTGCAACAAAGCAAGCCTGAGAAAGGGGGTATTTTGCTTTTCTCCATTTGCATGTTCCAGAATCATAGAAATTGGGAGCTGGGGTATTGCCCCCCAATAATTCAACGAGACGAAGTTTTTATACGCTGATAGTTTTATTCAATATATAATTGACTTCCACATTCATGCCCCCAAATCCAAGTCAAGCAAGCCCACTTTATCCCCAATCTACAAGCTGCCGGAGCAGGGGAACTGTGGGGACTTCAGCCCCCTACTTTTTTCCTAGTGTATGATGTCATACACTAGGTACCACTTCCTATCCAAGATCAGATGTGTTTGATATCTGAATGTGGGGTTTTCATGGAATCTACGGGGGTATCTATAAAATTTGAAGGGACTCCACACTTATCTCATTTTCAAGCCCACTAGGAGCATACCAGTCGTCACCAGTCCCCTCACTCAAAAATACGCTCCGACTTCCCTGATCCAGCTCACCTGTCTATGGATGGTCTTGTGCTGCACACATCTACAGTCTTTTGAAACTTTCATGGAATGCTGTCTGGCAAAACAAATAACGCATGATCAAGACCGCCGATGCCCTGGGGCAAAAGAGAAACATGAAACCCAATGTGAGCGAAGCGAGCAGAGAAGTACATAGGGATTAGGTACTAAGCTAGTAAACATGCTTCTGGTCTTACTTTCTGAGGCTCCCTAGAGACTTTGACTCCCAGAAGTTTATGAGGCCCTTATACCTTGATGCCATGGGGTTTATGAGTGAAGATAAGAGAGTCTAACGCCAATTTCGATGCAATTTCACCCCCAAATCCCCCAAAACCACATGCACGAATCTATTGGCTTATTAGCAGCAAGACTCGCCCTAAACTTTTGTGCATGGATCACTGCACAACCACACATTACCATGTAAATTTCAAAATTTGAGTGCAGCTTCCCTACATGATTAGGAGTTTCACAAGGATTTCCCCAAGGAGGGGAATACCTTCCTTGGCACCGGTGCCGCATTTCATGACCTTGTGAATGTATTTTTCTATACAACTATACGTCTTTGACGGAAGGGGTGTAGCGCTTCTGGCCCTAACTAGTAATACCTCTTTCAAACGATACTCCAAAGGGGCTGTCCCTAAGGCCCTGTAATAAAAACATTTGTTTATCACCTTTTTCGAAATTTTTTAGACGCGCGCGGGCGCTTTTTGTTCTTTTTTCTTTACTCTCTGCAAAAGAGGCTACAGTCTACTATGCTTCAAGTGATGCAATTACTCCTCGTCATAGCAACTAAACGCTATGTTTCGACTATAAATACTGTTGTGTGGATGTCATGCTTTAAAACGCAATGAACAAAGAGTCTACCTTAATCCCTTAATTCTATCGGTGAATCTGGAGTGGAACTGTGATCAATTCCTTGGGGGATAGGACTTTAACTGATACAAAAACAACGTCGAATCACAAATGGAATAGTAGTAAGTCTAAAAGATGCAATATTTATCAAGGAAATATGAAAAAATAGAATTTAAAAAATAAACAACTTTTGACGCGAGAGGAAAAAATGACGCGCGGGGGATGATAAACTAAAATTTTTTTTAAAGAAGCCTATTGGACGCTTGTATCTTAGGGAGGGAGGAAAGCTGGCAACAGCGCGGATAAAAGCGGGTAGGAGGAGAACGTTTTCAGCTGTAAGTGAACATCCTTTTCAGCTAAGTTTATTCAAGAGCAGAGAGGGCATTTTACAAGACATTTTACAATCAATTTCTTTGGTAATACAGAGACAAAAAGAAATAAATACACTATACTTTTTTCGAAAGTCGTCTTCCAACTCAAAGTTATGCAGTGAATATGTTCTACGAAGCTATCGTTTCCAATAAACCGCACGGAGGGGGAAGATGGTTGTTAGGCCTAAGCAACATGCAGACAGGCAACTCCAGGGTGAGCGAGAGAGTTAAAAACTGGCAGAAATGTGTGGATGTCTTTTATAACTACACGCTCTTTTTAATAAGAAAGCAATTTTTGGCCCAGTACTGCAACGTTCTTAAATTTTTCACAATTCTAGTATCAAACCTTTCTTATGAGTTAATTAACAAAAATTCATGACTTTATATGTTTTGCATAATGGAAAATGAAAAAGCTCCATGTACGCTTGAAATGATGAGAAATCTTAGTAAATAACACAAGGTTAACTGTTAGAGAGTGGCCAAAATCACACACATGACATTTTGCACACCGGTAAATCAAACACTATATAGATAGACACTTAAATACTTTCTTAAGTGTCAAAAATCCAGTACTGAACTTTCTTAACTTTTTGAGCAGCTGAGTACTGCTTTGGAGTAAACCACTTTCTCACAAAATAAAACATATAACTCTTAATCAAAGGAGGCCATGAATTCGATAGCAACTTTTCATATCTACAAGCTAGGAGCAAATTGAACACTGAGTAATCCTTGTATAGTCAGTGGAATGTCAAAACGGTACTTATGGAATCCTATACGAAGGCCGGACTGTCCGAAGAACTGGCACGTCGGTTGGCAGTTATGGTAAACAAGATCGACTACTTCTTAGGCCTATACGTACAAGAAACTTCACATGTACCATTTGCTACGCATATCTGTATCTCTTCACAACAATGAAAAATGCATTTGACGTACAGAACGAAAGCTGATATGGCCAATTCTCTTGGCGTATCAATTCGTAGTGCGAGCCTTTTACTACGCCTGTACTGCCCAGAAACCGTTTGAGGAGGGGGGATTAGCTCACCTTCGCATACCCCTTACGTTTCCTCTCTGATAATGCAACACACAAACAAACAATTTCAGCCATCGTGCCTGTTTTTGAATGCTGGCATTCTGTCACAAATATCGCTCGCCTGTCAGTTTCAGTGACATTTAAAGGAAACCTACACAATAGTACTCAAAATGGAGTCCTCAATACCTAAACATCATGCCGAAAACGGATGCGAGAAAGTGCGTACTTCCTTTGACACACAAGCAAAACATTGGTGTGTAGTAAATTCATTTTCGATGAGGATAAAGACCCAAGTTAGTGAACTCAGAAAGCCAACACCTAAATATTCAGTGGTAGGCCGGAGCAGAAAGTGGCATCTAGGGGGGAGGATATGATAAGATTCGAGGCGTAAACAAGTGTTATGATCTTTCCGTTTAGCATAATTTAAACGGTATTTGCATCTGTCCCCAGTTTCAAAGGATTCTACCACAAAACAACATGATACCGTCTTCTCGCGAATGACAAATCAATGAACAAGAGGCATGTAACTTCACAGTTAAAAAAACAACTACTTCCTGCTTCACCCTACATCACCCGCACTTGTCAGTCAGTTTTATTAGCCAAACACGACACCTAACTACAATTTTGTTCGTAAAAAAAACAGCAATCGAGACACAAGTAAGATCCCAATAACCTATTCAGGTTATTCAACCTTATGATATGAATAACAAAAGCTTGGAATGCAAGTAGCATGAGTTTGTAAAGATGTAAAACTAAACGAAGCTATAGAAACTGGCGTGAAACAAACATACCGTTTACTGCACCAGAAAAGTTGACACTCATAAATACAAGCATAAAGAGGAAGTGCTAAAAGCGTAGCATCGTAGGCCCAACAGACATACAAACTGGCTCAGCACAGCCGTTACTATTTGGCAATCAGGCATACGTCAGACAGTTGCGGCTGTTCGTACGTGTAGAATTGCAATATGTCTCCAAGTAATCGGTAGGACCACTAACGGCGAGTTCTGTCCGTTCGTATCCTAACCGTTTACGTTGACAGCTCAGTCCGCAGCCACTAATCGCAGCGAAACCGCACCGTGTTGGTTATATATCTAACGTGGAGGAATCCCCCAGCAGGATTGTGTGAAATCATTTAGGAAGCAACATTCATGAAACTATAAGTTATTATTCCAATTGAAGCACGTAGAAAACGAAACTGACTGCAAATGTTAAAGAATCCGATACGCTTTTGAAATTGACGTAACTCCAGCAATTTTTTGGGGAGTGTAAGAGGTTGCCCTGCGAAAAATTTGCCTGCGACCTTTTCTCTATTTAGTAACACTAGTTAACTAATGGTCCTGTGTCTAGTAAGTTGCCTTGCAGAAATACATAGCAATACCCTTATTGCCCCTTGGAATGGCATGTCTCCAAGGCCGGGGGTGACTCATCCCCATACCCCGTCTTACGTTTCGTTCCTGGCTACTGATAAAATATACGATAGAAAAGGGTTGTTAGGTGAAGCAGGGAATATTATACGCAACCCTTTTCGTCACTTAACAAAACATGGGGAGGTTGGAGAACGCCACCTTTGATCAGAGTATTATTTTCAGTGCCAATCATATAAGCAGATCTTCCCTTATGCATCAAATAGATATTAAAGAAACCTAGTAAGATTTTCCATCAGGGATATTTTCCTTGCATCCTCATGTTTTACGATTGCAGTGGTGATCACACCTATTTATAAGTGTAGAAATTACAAGAATATTCAGGCTCATCACAACTAAAAGGTGAGAATAATTTAAGAATAATGCAAGGCTCAAACTTCATATAAACTTGCAGATTTTGTGTATTTGAGTTTTAGCTCTGTTTACCAGGTTACTGCGCCATTGACACTATATTTGTCATCATGTTCCACTTATTTTTTGCTCCATGAAGAAGTGAGGCATTTAACAATGATTTCAATATATAACTTTGTTTTTCAGACGAAGTTACACTTTGGACACGTCAGATTACTTTAAGAATAATCGCATACTCTGAGCCAGGAAATTTAAGAAGTATTGAGGCTCAGCGAAAAATTAGGTACGCTCCTAAAAAGAGTAGCTATCCTAGCATGACGATGTTACATAACACGTATCTGCCGGGGACATGCCCCCCACTTCTTTATATTTTAAGTGTACAGCAGAGGTGATCAATAAACGGAGCAGGAGCCCGGGTAGGATCCGGAATTTAGCTATCTTGACCGGAGTCGGAGAAGGAGCCGGAGTTGGAAGTACAGTAAAAAATCGGACAAGAAACCGCAGCCGGAAATATGTTATGGTAGTTGTAGTTATGAACTTTGCTTAAGCTAAAAAGAATTACGCAAAAGTGAGCTTAAAGTGAAGCACTAGGTACTTAAAGACAAACGAAATAACTTGGAGTTTAAATATAGGGTTTTTAATATTCAGTTCCATTTTACCTGTATATATTTTAGCTTTGAAATTGTAAATTAGGACTTTTATTCCTTTCTTTTTTATGCAGTAGAGGCAGTGAAAATAGCAATTCTTTTGTTGAAGGTTTTATCTTGTTTAAATATTCTTATTATCATATCATTTTATCATATCATTTCATTATCAGGAGCCAGAGTCGGACCCAGAATTCAGCTATCTTGACAGGAATTGGAACTAAATAAAAATACCGGACAAGAAACCGGAGCCGGAAATATTTTATGGTAGTTTCAGTTTCACATTTTGCTTACGTTCGGAAAAATAACGCAAAAGTGAATTTGAAGTGAAATACTGGCTACGTAAAAATATTATTATCAATTCATAGCAACAGTGTCATCTTTTTAGCCAATGTCCGGTAGCACGAGCCGACATCAAAATATTTCAGAAAGTTTTTTGCGCACTCAGCAGGTATCACAACTTAGACACGTTTTATTGCCTATTTAAAGCTGTGATCGTTTGCGTAGATGTTGAGCATTAACAATTCAAAGCAAATTTATTTGAAATTTCACTTTTGACTAAACCACCTTTTGGCTTTTCTTATTGGCTTGTGACGCTTCACTTGTAAAGGACTCAAGTATGATAAATTTGACTTTCGTCACAATTCATGATGAAATTGATCTAAAACAAATTAATTTGGGACGGCAGTGAAAATAGAATACAACTTATTTACAAAAGTTGTTGTTATAAACTTCTATTTATTGAGTTATCACAACTAAAAGTGTCCCAGAAGAAGTTAGAAAGCTGGATAGCCTCACATTATGAAAAAAAATTTTTGTGTCTAAAGCATCTAAACTGAAAGCTACAATTAAATATGAGTTTAAAAGGAGTAGAAGTTTAAAATTTGCACCAGAACAAGAGCAGGAGCAGAGGTCAATCTTTCGGAGCGAGATTGGATTCGGAGTCAGCAATTATCCAATCTGATCACCTTTGGCGTACAGTACAGCACTCCTTGGCAGCTTATCACAAGAACCAGCCTCTCCGTCTTAAAATTCCGGACACTGTCCTTGCATTACACCGCTGGTTTGTTCTTCATAGTTAATTTCTAAACACTGTTGTGGTTGCTAAACACTTTGATCTTTGCCTGATCGTTGGAGGAGGTTCTCATTCATTTCATTCATTCGCGGTCAGCTAGTAAAGTATTCCACTCTGGTTTACAAAACTTGGTTTGCAGTCGGTGTACCAACATGCATGCCTTTCCTGTTTTCCACATAACGGTGCTAAAACGAAGCCAAGCCATTGCAAATAAATAAACCTCAAGGGAAAAGGAGTGATCAACGCCGTGGTGCCTCAAGAGAAAAAGGAACCATTTCATATTCCCAATCAAACAGTGGGGGCACATGCATTAATAAGCACCCGTACAAGCAAAACAGGGATTCTCTGTAATCTACAAAGGGGCACTTTGTAGATAAATAAAAATTTTTAAAAAAGGAGTCATGTGTTTCTTTTTCGCTAAGGCTCAATGTTCTGAAGTCTCTTCGTTTTGAGCTTTAGATTATACTAAATTATTTTTAAATATGGAAGATGTAATAGCTACATCTAAAAATCAATCGATTATATTCAATTCTTGATTTTTGCCCTACTTTATCATAAAGCAAAATAAAAATGGAGGAGAATAAGAAATAGTGTATCTAATGTGAATAAATTAATCTACAAGCACTACTATAGCCCAAACAAACGAACCTTGCTTTATTCTTAAATTATTCTTAAATTTCTGCGAATCTGAACCTAAATATTCTGGTAAACATTATTCTTTGCTTCTTTATCAAGGATATATCTTTTCAAAAATATCATGGAAAATTCGACGGTGACAAATATCTCTAAGGCGTGGGTCTGTGAGAATCTTGAGATTATGGTTTCGAAATATATACGCCAATGACTTCAGCTTCATGCAAGTGCAACTCTCAGTAATGTCTTTCTTTCCAAAGCAAAGTTCTATGTAGATATACAACTTCCTTCAAAAAAGTTCGCACAGTGCCAAGTAGTTTTAAGGAATACTCTCAAATCTTCAACAAATCAAGTCCTGGAAGGTACACTAGCTCCAGCATGAATGTAGAATACGACACATGCCAAAGTTCTAAAGGAGTTTTGAAAGCTTTCCAAGCTACCCATGAAGAAAGACTTCAACATAATCTTGTTGCACAGGGCTCTTTCTTTTCATTTGTCAAGGATTAATCTCTTTTAACTTAAACTCTGTATGGTCAAATGTGCAGAGTAGAATGCTTAAAAACATATTAAATTTTACTATTCGATACATAAATTACTCCCTTCCCACTCGAAGTAATCTTTCTAAATGGGGTATAAGCTCAACATCGGAATGCTCTTTCTTTTTGAACTTTGAAAATCTTGATCAATGCCACTTTACATGACGTCATGACTGTGTTCTTCAATTCATGGCCTAGTCCTTCAAAGCTGTACAAAGTATAAATCTCTTTTCTTATCTTCCTGGCTACTTTAGTCCATCTATAATTTCTGGAAACACCTTCAAACTTGATCTTTTCCTAATTTTGTCTTCACATTATCTCTATGTTCTCCAACTGACTGTCGGCGCAGCTAACTCGATGAGAAAAGAGAAAAAATATCAGCAGTTGATTTGGAGCTGAGGTCTCACGTTCGTTCTGTTAATCTATCGATGGGAGCACTTGGTGTCATGAGCAATTCTTCAAAATATTTTTTTGATATGACGAAAGATCTTGATTTTGATGAAAATACGAGAAAGTTTATTGTACGAAGGCTAATGAACATCACAATTCGAGCGACATACTATATATTTTCTGTCGTAGAAATAAAGACCGGTTGAATTCAGAACTGTTGACTATGTTATCAGCATTAACTATATTACTCAGGCAAGCCAATCGTAAACTGCCAAGAGGTTTACATTTGTATGTTACAGTTTATCAAGAATGAGAAGTGTCAAAAATAATGTGTGTACAATCTGGAGCTTACTACAGTAGAAACCCAGATAACAGAACCTACGCTTTTCTTGGTCATTCTGGATAGGTTCTTAAGTAATGGGTTTGTATTGCTAATTCCAGCCTGTAAAGTTCTTAACAAGGCTTTTATGAACCAATCTTTCTTAAATATTGGGCGCAGCAAAAAATAATTGAGAGCCACTGTCCCATACAGTATATGCCTTGGACACATTAACACTGTTTTCAACACAAGAATTCTTAACTCTTCTTGAAAATCTCTTTTGGCCAAAATTCTTGTTTAACCATCTGATAATCTGTTGTGTGACTGAACAATTCTTGAAAAAGGATTTTTGTAGCATTTGAATAGCAATTGTGTGTGGCTTTATATTTTTGTAGAAAGTTGACCAGTACAAAAATAGCCTACGAAAGTCTCTACTCTTGAAATTTTAAACACAATATTATAAACCCACTATACGAGAACCGATCCCAGTTTCAGCCAGTTTGGGGTTCTTATTTAGGGGGCTCAAGAGATGAAATTTGCAGCCTCAAGGTTCTTATAAAAGCAGGTTGTTTATGTCGGTTTCCATTGTATTGTTTATGGCTCTAATCCCACTAGTATCATAGCTCGCAAAGACAGGAAATATCAGGACCCGACAAGGACACTACAGCATCATTACAACAACGTTAAATTCATTAACCTTTCTATTAGCATACTAGGGGTATTTTCTTCACATTCTGTTGACTTTGCTGCTATGCTCCAAGAGCTTTCCATAGATGACCGACATATGACCTACATTCAAAGAAAGATATCCATCATCACTATCAGGTCTACTTATATCTTTTGCCGAAGAGGAAAAGATTTGTCAAGTCCAGACTTATTAGCAGTCTAGCTTTTTGTTACAATTGTTTTTTCTTTGTTTGTGTTCTGTAAACCGCAAGTAGCCATTGAAAACTACCTGAATGTAGTGAGGCTTACATTTGTGTGCAGAAAGTGAATGTAATATGAAGTTTAAAAATAGAAAGTGTGTAAACTGAATGGTGTAAAGAAATTATTCAACCAATTTTTGAGACACGTTCCTTTTATACCCGTTGCGTCCTTCGGATCTGATGTCCTTGCAATCAATCTGTAACATTACAAATTACTTTCATTGTGCATATTTCATAAGAATGTGGTCTGTAGGAAGACGGGGATCGATTACATGAAAAGTTGACAAAGGTCAGTTCTGAATGCTTGCCAATAAAAGTGAATGCGAACTTAAAATTTGAATGCAAGTAATGGTAAGGCTGTAGTTCTTGAACAGCATACCAAAAATGTAAGTTTTGGTATTGTTCTGTAACATGAATGCGCGTAACATCAGACCTCAAAAGGCTTTTGCGAAGGAGGTCGTAGTAAAGATCTGATAGTGATATAATGAAAAAGCTGAAAGGACACCCAATGCTAAGTCAAAATCATTTTATCAAAAAAAGCGTATTTATTCCAAGTTATTTGATGCTTTGTTTTTAGATTGACTTTTGCACAATCAGTGCAAAGCTAATATTCCTTTCGACTATTGGTATGATGAAACAAGGCATTTTGTTTTTGTTTTTTTAGTAAGTAATGTCGGGGAAAGGCCATAGGGCCTATAACAAAACCCCGACAAAGGAAAAACTTAGAAAATGGGGGAAGTTTAAGTAGACTGGGAGATTTCAATATTTGAATGTTACCTTTAATTTTCAAGCAAAGTTACACCTTTGGAGTTTATAAATTGTCTTAGAATGATCGAAAGCACAAAATAGAACATATTTCAGAATATCTAAGTTCAGCAACAAATTTATATTTTAATACTACACAATTTTTTATAAGAAAACAGTTTGTAAGAAAATTAGGCTCAAATGGTCAAAGTCTTAAGAAAATCAAAAGGCTCATATTCCAAAATTAAATGTTTTAATTGGTCAAAATCAACGATATGTCATTATTACATTCAAAATGTTAAAGATAGAATTCAAATTGGAGTATACAAGATAAGTCAGGAAATTGAAGCCTATTTTACCAAGCTTATTTCATTAAAAGTTAAGAAAATCTTAAGAAAATCACGAGACTCAATTTCCAAAATATAGTGTTTTCATTGCCCAAAAATCGAAATTTCGTCGTTATTGCTTTCAAAATGTTAAAGATGGAATTCAAATTCAAGTATACAATATTAATAACGAAAATTGTAAACCATTTTAGCCAGCTTATTTCAGTAAAAGTTAAGAAAAGTTTAAGAAAATCTCAGGCTCAATTTCGGGAAGAGTTAAGAAAATTGAGACTCAGGCAAAATGATGGTTTTCTTTTACAAAGAAAAACGTGTGTATTCTAGAGTGTAACCTAGTTTGAGAGCTCCATCATTTTAAAGATAATGCTTCCCAACCACCCAACTACGTCAGTCCCAAAATGGGCACTCATTCATCTTGTGGTACAGTACGGATATTCGAAGGTTTCAATGGGCTACAATACCTCTTAGCTGTGCTCTAGTCGGCAAATCCCATACAAAAATAGGTTAGTTTAGACAAAATACACGTTTATTTTAGCAATAAAACCACGTTTTTGCTCGAGCCTCAATATTCGTATACCTTCTTTCCGTTTGAAAACGTATACTCGGTAGATACTTGACTACGTCGAAATAGGCGCTTAATTCAGCACTGTTGCCACCTGATTTTGTTATCAACATTCGTTATCAATATTGTTTACTTGAATTTGAGTTCCATCTTTAACATTTTGAATGCAATAATGACGAACTATTGATTTTTGGCTAATGAAAATACTTAATTTTGAAAATTGAGCTTCGTGATTTTCTTAAGATTTTCTAAAGATTTTGGCAATTGAAGCCTCATTTTCTCATAAACTTTTTCTTATAAAAAAGCGCGTATGTAAGATCAAAGCATGTAAGAAAGTTTCAGTAAAAATAGTACTCATAGGTCAGTAAAGACAGGCGAAGCACAACAAAAATGGAATTACGAGAGATAATAAAATCTATCTACACCTTTTCAGCAAAAGCAGACTGTTTAATCCTATATGCAACCAGCATTTAAATTTTCAACTCTGCATTGCTGGACATTGTGTGCACTTTTAAATTTTTCTTTAAANTTTCTATTAGCATACTAGGGGTATTTTCTTCACATTCTGTTGACTTTGCTGCTATGCTCCAAGAGCTTTCCATAGATGACCGACATCTGACCTACATGCAAAGAAAGATATCCATCATCACTATCAGGTCTACTTATATCTTTTGCCGAAGAGGAAAAGATTTGTCAAGTCCAGACTTATTAGCAGTCTAGCTTTTTGTTACAATTATTTTTTCTTTGTTTGTGTTCTGTAAACCACAAGTAGTCATTGAAAACTACCTGAATGTAGTGAGGCTTACATTTGTATTCAGAAAGTGAATGTAATATGAAGTTTAAAAATAGAATGTGTGTAAACTGAATGGTGTAAAGAAATTATTCAATCAATTTTTGAGACACGTTCCTTTATACCCCCTTGCGTCTCTCGGATTTGATGTCCTTGCAATCAATCTGTAACATTACAAATTACTTTCATTGTACATGTTTCATAAGAATGTGGTCTGTAGGAAGACGGGGATCGATTACATGAAAAGTTGACAAAGTTCAATTCTGGATGCTTGCCAATAAAAGTGAATGCGAACTTAAAATTTGAATGCAATTAATGGTAAGTAACAATTAATGTAGTTCTCTAACAGCATACCAAAAATGCAAAATTTGGTATTGCTCTGTAACATGAATGCGCGTAACATCAGACCTCAAAAGGCTTTTGCGAAGGAGGTCTTAAGAAAGATTAGATACTGAAAAGATGAAAGAGGTAAAAGGAAACTCGATACTAGGCCAAAAAGATCTTATCAAAAAAGCGTATATAATCCGAGTTATTTGTTGTTTTGTTTTTAGATTGACTTTTGCACAATCAGTGCAAAGCTACTATTCCTTTCGACTATTGGTTTGATGAAACAAGGCATTTTGTTTTTGTTTTTTTTAGTAAGTAATGTCGGGGAAAGGCCATAGGGCCTATAACAAAGTCCAGACAAAGGAAATACCTAGAAAATGGGGGAAGTTTAAGTAGACAGGGAGATTTCAATATTTGAATGTTACCTTTAATTTTCAGGCAAAGTTACACCCTTGGAGTTTATAAATAGTCTTAGAATGATCGAAAGCACAAAATAGAGCATATTTCAGAATATCTAAGCTCAGGAACAACTTTATATTGTAATACTACACAATTTTTTATAAGAAAACAGTTTGTAAGAAAATTAGGCTCAAATGGTCAAAGTCTTAAGAAAATCAAAAGGCTCATTTTCCAAAATCAAATGTTTTAATTGGTCAAAATCAACGATATGTCATTATTACATTCAAAATGTTAAAGGTAGAATTCAAATTGGAGTATACAAGATAAGTCAAGAAATTGAAGCCTATCTTACCAAGCTTATTTCATTAAAAGTTAAGAAAATCTAAAGAAAGTCACGAGACTCAATTTCCAACATTTAGTGTTTTCATTGGCCAAAAATCGAAATTTCGTCGTTATTGCTTTCAAAATGTTAAAGATGGAATTCAAATTCAAGTATACAATATTAATAACGAAAAGTGTAAACCATTTTAGCCAGCTTATTTCAGTAAAAGTTAAGAAAAGTTTAAGAAAATCTCAGGCTCAATTTCGGGAAGAGTTAAGAAAATTGAGGCTCAGGCAAAATGATGGTTTTCTT
This sequence comes from Cassiopea xamachana, assembly GCA_900291935.2. Classification (NCBI taxonomy): domain Eukaryota; kingdom Metazoa; phylum Cnidaria; class Scyphozoa; order Rhizostomeae; family Cassiopeidae; genus Cassiopea; species Cassiopea xamachana. The sequence goes on along the minus strand of OLMO02000231.1, from coordinate 4,237,743 downwards.
TTACAAAGAAAAACGTGTGTATTCTAGAGTGTAACCTAGTTTGAGAGCTCCATCATTTTAAATATAATGCTTCCCAACCACCCAACTACGTCAGTCCCAAAATGGGCACTCATTCATCTTGTGGTACAGTACGGATATTCGAAGGTTTCAATGGGGTACAATACCTCTTAGCTGTGCTCTAGTCGGCAAATCCCAAACAAAAATAGGTTAGTTTAGACAAAATACACGTTTATTTTAGCGATAAAACCACGTTTTTGCTCGAGCCTCGATATTCGTATACCTTCTTTCCGTTTGAAAACGTATACTCGGTAGATACTTTACTACGTCGAAATAGGCGCTGAATTCAGCACTGTTGCCACCTGATTTTGTTATCAATATTGTTTACTTGAATTTGAGTTCCATCTTTAACATTTTGAATGCAATAATGACGAACTATTGATTTTTGGCTAATACTTAATTTTGAAAATTGAGCTTCGTGATTTTCTTAAGATTTTCTAAAGATTTTGGCAATTGAAGCCTCATTTTCTCATAACCTTTTCCTTATAAAAAAGCGCGTATGTAAGATCAAAGCATGTAAGAAAGTTTCAGTAAAAATAGTACTCATAGGTCAGTAAAGACAGGCGAAGCACAACAAAAATGGAATTACGAGAGATAATAAAATCTATCTACACCTTTTCAGCAAAAGCACACTGTTTAATCCTATATGCAACCAGCATTTAAATTTTCAACTCTGCATTGCTGGACATTGTGTGCACTTTTAAATTTTTCTTTAAANAAGTGCCCTGATGAGTCATTACCTCAAGTCACCTAACCTATTCTTCTTCACTTTAGCTGCATCTTGAAAGTAGATGTTGAACATTAAAGGAGTTTTGCTTCCTTCAAGCTTCGTCTCTAAACTCATGCCTTTTTAACAAAATGTCACCCCTTCCTTATTATATTACCTTCCGATTGGGCGCCCGATGTAAAGTTCAACTTTAGATTCTAGACATAATGAGATTTTCTCTGTCATGTGCTATCGGAAACCACTGAATGCTATGACAATGAGGAGAAAAGGAGCTTGCCTAATGAGATTAAAAAGCAACAATAAGCTGAAACAAAAACATTTGAAATCTCTGAATATTGAACTGACCAAACGAAACAGATAGTGAAAATGATTAAGTAACTTTACGGCTGTATAAAAGAATTTAGTAGTGATAACGTCAT
>OLMO02000231.1:4225298-4236531 GCA_900291935.2 Cassiopea xamachana | reverse complement strand
TGAAAATACTTTTAGAATTATATCATATGAATTGAAGGATACTTCAAAATAAATTTGTAGGGAAATTCCCAGTAGAGTTAAATATAACAATTTGGTGATAAAAGATTTGGCACAATAATCACGGAGATATAGAAGTTACCGCCAGTATTACTGAGAGTTTCCACCTACACTCGTTTTTTATAAAAATACCTAGCTTTTTCCTGAGCCCAGGGAAGCAGGACCCAGTACAAAAGTGGGGGCACATGGAATGAGGGGTACCTTGGCTAGATTTCTTTGAGGGAGATTGAACACTTTGTCTTGGGAGTAAAACATTTAATGAATTGGAAAAGCATTTTGAACGATGAACAAGGGTGAACATTGAGCCAGACTCTAAATCCAAATCAGCTACAAAGTCGCTGTTCCATGCTCCCCGAGAAATTTTGAGCCTTACATCTTCTGAAATCGCCGAGAATGTATACTTTATATATGTGTATAGTATATATATATATAAATATATATACATATATATATTTATATACATATATATATATATATAAATACATACATATATATATATATATATATATATATATATATATATATATATATAATATATAACAATACATATAAATATATATATATATATATATATATTTGCTGAATTCCTCCTCAAGAACATCAAAGTATTCCCACAGGACCCAACCAAGGATAAATACCACTGCTTCGAAAACAACTTCCAGCACATCTGACAATCGCAACAAGCGTGAAACCCAGAGTTATGTGATTTTAATTGCAGTCAAACAACATATTTATCTTGGTTTTTAAGGTTTTCTTCTGAAGTATATATATATATATATATATATATATATATATATATATATATATATATATATATATATATCCAGATTAAAAATATACTAAGTTTCCCAGGACTTTTGGCGAGTATTGTAGGTTATACGACTAAAATCTCATTTGAAGGTGGATACTAGCAAGATATTTCTCATGTTAACGACAAATAAGTTATGAATGGCATCTAAGAAATAATAATAGCAGTAGTGACAGTACATGAGGTCATTGCCGCATTTAGAGCATTTCTAGGGGATTACTTATGCCAATATATTATCAACTTCTATTGCAGTATACTACGGTTGTCCATTAAATTTTCTTCAGACAATGAAAGCTACTCCCTGGAACCACTTGAAGCAACTACACTGGCAGAGAGACAGAATATAGGATAATAAAGTTAAATGACGTCACAGAGATAACCTATAAAATTTTAAGCATCACCATCATCTGTGTGTGTGTCTGTGTGTGTGTGTGTGTGTGTGTGTGTATATATATACTTTTATATACATATATAACAAACACATATATATAGGAAACTCATTAGTAAAGGGAATCTAATAGTAGGGAAAACTCATTAGTAGAGGGAATCTAGGAGTAGGGGAAACTCATTAGTAGAGGGAATCTAATAGTAGGGGAAACTCATTAGTAGAGGGAATCTAGTAGTAGGGGAAACTCATTAGTAGAGGGAATCTAGTAGCAGGAGAAACTCCTTAGAGGGGGGAACCAAGTAGTAGGGGAAACTCTTTAGTAGGGGGAGTCTAATAATAGGAGACCTCACTAGTAGAGGGAATGTAGTACTAGGGGAAACTCTTTAGTAGAGGGAATCTAATAGTAGGGGAAATTCATTAGTAGAGGGAATCTAATAGTAGGGGAAGCTCATTAGTAGAGGGAATCTAATAGTAAGGGAAACTCTTTAGTAGAGGGAATCTAGTAGTAGGGGAAACTCCTTAGTGGGGGGAACCAAGTAGTAGGGGAAACTCTTTAGTAGGGGGAGTCTAGTAATAAGGGAAACTCACTAGTAGAGGGAATCTAGTAGTAGGGGAAATTCATTAGTAGATGGAATCTAGTAGTAGGGAAACTCATTAGTAGAGGGAATCTAGAGGTAGGGGAAACTCATTAGTAGAGGGAATCTAGGGGTAGGGGAAACTCATTAGTAGATGGAATCTAGTAGTAGGGAAACTCATTAGTAGAGGGACCCCACTAATAGGGAAAACTAATTAGTAGAGGGAATCTAGTAGTAGGGGAAATTCATTAGTAGAGGGAACCTAATAGTAGGGAAAACTTATTAGTAGAGGGAATCTAGTAGTAGGGGAGACTCATTAGTAGAGGGAATCTAGAGGTAGGGGAAACTCATTAGTAGAGGAAATCTAGAGATAGGGGAAACTCATTAGTAGAAGGAATCTAGGGGTAGGAGAAGCTCATTAGTAGAGGGAACCTAGTAGTGGGGAAGCTCATTAGTAGAGGGAACCCAATAATAGGGAAAACTTATTAGTAGAGGTAATCTAGTAGTAGGGGAAACTAATCAGTAGAGGGAATCTAATAGTAGGGGAAACTAATTAGTAGAGGGAACCTAGTAGTAGGGGAAACTCTTTGGTAGGGGGAGTCTAATAATAGGGGAAGCTCATTAGTACAGGGGTTCCAGTAGTACCAGAAAGTCATTAGTAGAGGGGATCTAGTAGCAAGGGACACTCATTAGTAGGGGGAATATAGTAGTAGCGGAAGCTCACTCATAAGGTGAATCAAATAGTAGGTGAAGCTCATTAGTTGGGGGAATATAATAGTAGGGAGAGCTCATTAGTAGATGGAATCTAGTAGTAGGAGAACCTCAATAGTAGAGGGAATCTAGTAGTAGGGAGTAGGGAAAACTTATTAGTAGAGGGAAGCTAGTAGAGGGAATGTAGTAGTAGGGGAAACTTATTAGTAGATGGAATGTACTAGTTGGGGGAATATAATAGTAGGGAGCTTTCCCTAATATTATATTCCCCCAACTAATGAGTTTCACCTACTATTTGATTCCCCTTATGAGTGAGTTTCCGCTACTATTAGATTCCCCCTACTAGTGAGTGTCCCTTGCTACTAGATCCCCTCTATTAATGACTTTCTGGTACTACTGGATCACCTCTACTAATGAGCTTCCGCTACTATTAGACTTCCTCTACTATTGAGTGTCCCCTACTACTAGATTCCATCTACTAATGAGTTTCCCCTACTATTAGATTCCCCCTATTAATGAGTTTCACCTACTATGTGATTCCCCTTATGAGGGAGTTTCCCCTACTATTAGATTCCCTCTACTAATGAGTTTCCCCTACTGCTAGATTCCCTCTACTAATAAGTTTTCCCTACTATTAGATTCCCTCTACTAGTAAGTTTTCCCTACTACTGGATTCCTTCTACTAATGAGTTTCCCTACTACTAGATTCCATCTAATAATCAGTTTCCCCTACTATTAGGTTACCTCTACTAATTACTATCCCCCACCCCTAGATTCCGTCTACTAATGAGTTTCCCCTACAACTAGATTCCCTCTACTAGTGAGTTCCCCTTGGGGGAATCTAGTAGTAGGGAAAAGTTATTAGTAGAGGGAGTCTATTAGTAGGGGAAGCTCATTAGTAGAGGGAGTCTAGGAGTAAGGGAAGCTAATTAGTAGGGGGAATCTAGTAGTAGGGGAAGCTCATTGGTATAGGGAATCTAGTAGTAGGGGAAACTCATTAGTAGAGTGATACTCGTTAGTAGAGGGAATATAATAGTAGGGGAACCTCATTAGTAGAGGGAAGCTAATAGTAGGGAACCTCATTAGTAGAGGGAAGCTAATAGTAGGGAACCTCATTAGTAGAGGGACCCTAATAGTACGGGAAACTTAGTAGTAGATGGAATCTAGTAGTATGAGAAGCTCATTAGTAGAGGGAATCTAATAGTAGGGGAAACTCATTAGTAGATGGAATGTAATAGTAGGGGAAACTCAGTAGTAGAGGGAATCTAATAGTAGGGGAAGCTCATTTGTAGAGGGAGTCTAGTAGTAGGGGAAGCTCATTAGTAGAGGGAATCTGGTAGTAGCTATTACATACTCAAGTTTTCAAGGAGGGCAACCAAGTTGCATGAGTGGGGGCATGTTGAATATTGCGCTAGATGGGCCACATGATTATTGTAACAACACTATAAAAAAATAAAATATCCATTTGTATGGCTTCCATGAACTCCAATAATGCGAAATAAGCAGTAGGTATAACTACTTTAGCGTTCTTCTTTGATACTTTCGGCGAATTAATAGCGTTCTTGCGATTTACTCCTTCCTACTGTCCTATGCGAATTGGCGAATCATTTGACCTCTTAGAACTATCTCTATGCGACTTATTACTCACAACTCTCCCCACACTCTCGACTCCTCTCCTTGAAGCTCTTGAACACAGGGATACAAACTAGGCGGGACGGGTGTATGAAATCCAACATTCCCCTGTCCCGATGCCTATGTAGACGTTTAAGGTAGCAGTCTACTATTAGCATGAAACTTTTAGCAAATTTTTAGCAAATTTTTTTTTCTATGGAACTTGCGAGTATAGCTATCTTTGTAGTACGTAGTACTTGTCTTTGTTTGCCGTAATTCTTTACCATTGATAGATAATTTTACCTTTTACTTTGGTCAGTGTAACTTTTTGTCCTTAGCAACGCCGTAACAACGCCTTAGCAACGTTTTTGTTGAAAGGTTTGGGGGTTTAGTGATCCCCAAAAAGCCCTTCTTTCTCAGGGTGTCTTCTGCCTCGTTATTTAGCATATCGTACAGGAGGTTATCTGTTTCCATAGTTACAAAGGGCCTAGTTTATATGCATGGTTATCCTGTAAAGGCAAAACTCGTCCGAAGGCCAAGTTGTAATCGTATTTATTATATTCTTAATCGTTTTGGTAACTTGAAATCGTTGAACCATGGGAAGAAGCATTGAGAGGAAAAGGAAAAGATCATTTCATGCTAACAAATACGGAAAGGCCACAAAGGGTGGTAGTAGGCCCAATGGACGCGATCGTAGTAATGATAAAGATGAAACCTGTGCAAGTGCTAAAAAGTTGAAGTTAGACAGTGAAAAGCAGCAATATTGTACAGAAAATGTTGGAAATTATTTGCTTATCAGCTCGACGGTGCTTGAGCAAATTATTAGTATAATTGCCAAGTGTCCTCTTTGTTGTTCTAAAGTGAATTTTGAAAATAAACTTGATAGACGACAAGGATTTTGCTATATGCTGTCCTTCAATTGTATTTATTGCGATTGGAGTGAAGAGGTATTCTCCTCGCCTTTTACTGAAAAGGCAGAAGTTTCTCCTGGCAAGAACCAATTTGATGTTAATGTAAGGATGGTTTTTGCATTTCGAGAACTTGGTAAGGGATATAAAGCCATGTCAAAATTTTCTTTATTTATGAATATGCCGCCACAAATGGCAAAGGCTTGCTTTACAAAAATTAATACCAAACTTTTTAAGGCATATTCAACAGTGGCAGAGCAAAATATTCAAGAAGCTGGGAGAGAACTGCATACTTCCCTGAATGCAGAAAATTCAACATCAGATGAAATAGTGAACTGCCAAGTGTCCCTTGATGGTACTTGGCAAAAGCGGGGCTATTCTTCATTAAATGGAGTTGTGTCACTGCTATCTAGTAAGACAGGAAAGTGCCTTGACTTTCATGTTCTATCAAAGAAGTGTAAGAGTTGTGAAATGTTCTATCAAAGAAGTGTAAGAGTTGTGAAATATGGTCAAAAAGAAAAGACCACCCAAAGTATGCAGAGTGGGAAGCAATGCACAACTGCCAAGTAAACCATTGTGGATCATCAGGTTCTATGGAAAGTGTAGGGGCTATTCAGATGTTCCATAGATCAATTGAAAAGCACAAGCTAAAATACACAAAGTACCTAGGGGATGGTGACTCTTCTTCATTTCAAGAGGTTGTGAAGTCAACACCTTATGGCAAAGATGTTGTTATTGAAAAATATGAATGCATTGGTCACATCCAGAAAAGAGTTGGGTCAAGATGTCATGCATTGCGTAAGTCACTGAGTGGGAAAAAATTATCAGATGGCAAAGGAATTTCTGGAAAGGGTCGTCTGACAGACAAGGCAATAAATACCCTACAAAATTATTATGGAATGGCCATAAGGCACAACACTGGTAATTTGCCTGCAATGAGGAAAGCAATAGGGGCAGTTCTATACCATTGCTCTGATATCAAGGATGAGACAGTTCACCATCAGTATTGCCCAAAAAGTGACAATAGTTGGTGTAAATGGCAATCTGACAAAATCAAAGGAAAAGCTCAATACAAAAATAAGATAAATCTGCCAACTGCAGTAAAGAATGAGCTTTTCCCCATTTTTCAAGATCTTTCATCAGAAGGCTTGTTATCTAAGTGTTTGCATGGACAGACTCAAAATGTAAATGAAGCCCTGAATCATATAATCTGGAAGAAGTGCCCAAAATCAGATTTTGTGAAAAGAGATACCCTACATATGTCAGTGTGCTCAGCAGTAATAGATTTCAATAATGGAAAGCTTGGAATTTGTAAGGTTGCAGAAGAACTTGGCTTAGAGGTTGGATCACTTATGATGAACCGTGCTTTGGATGCAGATAGAGAAAGGATTTTGAATATCAAAAGAAAATCCACTTGTAAAGTTAAAAAAGCAAGAAAAAAATTAAGGGCAATTAAGAAGGGCTATGAGGACAAAGAAAAGGAAGAAGAAGGAAAAGATTCCTATGCCTCAGGATCATTTTAATGCAGTTAACTCATGGTTATCTCTTAGGTAAACTTTAAATGCGATTTCTGGAAGAAAGATTTTTATAGGGTTTCCAAGATTTTAAAACATGATTTCTCAGCAATGAAATGGCATAGCATACCCAAATTTTCACTAGAGGTGTGGCAATAGTTAACTTAGGTTTTAAACTACAATCTTTGAGATTGATCAATCTTTCACTGAAAAGGGCATGGTTAAAATTCACACTGATTTTGCCCGGTAAGGGCTAAAATGGTAAAACTGGCATAAAGGAAACATTTCTCTTACTATCCAATTGATTTTACTTTACAACCTTAGTTGTTTCAATAGTAATGCCTATATAAAAATCAATCTTTTATCTAATAACAGTTCAGAGATATCACGTTTTAAACATTTTTGGGCATAACACCCTAGGGGCATGATTTTGATTCTGTGACTGGGACTTACTAGCAGATGTATTTAATTCAACAAGCCAGCTGCATTTTAAAATTTGTCGAGTAAAATGCTGTTATTGGAAAATAACGACCGAATTCGCACTAGATATTTACGACGCAGAGACGTGCTGATAGGGGTCATGAGGGTGTCATTCTCTCCTTTTGTTGTTGTTGTTTACTTTATTTTGAGTAGGCTGTTATACCAAGCTTTTCAGCTAATTTAGGCCTACTGTGCATGCCGCATCCAGGCATGGGACCTCTAGTTTAACTTCCCTTTAGAAGGACGGCGGAGTGAGCTGTTTTGGTCGTTCATCTGGAGGTCGCCCATCCAGTTTCTGACCGTACACAGCCATGCTTAACTTCAGTTAAGCTAATGGAACTGTCTTTGTGCATGACCTACAAGTAACATAAGAAGTAACAAACTGAATAAATGACTGAATGAATAAATGAATCATTTATCATGAAACAAGAAATGTCGCATTTTGCCTCACATTACTCTGCGCATATACATGGAACCTACTTTAGTGTCTTTAATAGAAGGGGAAAGGCAGTAGAAGGGGATGATCATACCCGCCAATCTTTAATAAAAGGGGGGTGCGAATAAAAGGGGATGTTCATGTCGGCTAGCTTTCAATAAAAAGAGGGTGCTAAAAGAAGAGAGTATGCATGTTGGCAGCTTTTCGACAGAAAAAGACTGCCTAGAGAAGGTGTTTTATGCTGGTAAATTGTTTTATTAAAAGGTATCTTAGTTTTCTGCTTGTTCTGTTCATGATCGATTTGGAAATTTAATAGACGGGCTGTTAATAAGCAATAGGGGAGGAAGGAAAATTCTCCTGAAATTGATAGAGGGGGGGCGTCTATTAGAGACATTAGAGTACAATCTTGGACAAAAGTTATAATTCTTCTGAGAAAAGCATCAGTTTTCACAAAAAATGCATTGCTTTCACATGCACCCATTCCCCCCGTACACTCAATGTTGATCCTCCTCCTCTCATTCAATGTTGACCCGATGGCATGGAGTTGTTTACCTATCGCTCAAAATTGATGTAAGGGGGGGGGGGAGAGGGGGCTGGATCACTTCTTTGCTAAGTTAAAGTTGAGCATTCGTTAGTTCTACCTATATTTTTGTCGTTGTCTCAATATGCTTTGTCCAAGATTGTAGCACACATTTGCAAGTTTGATCAAACTTTTATAAAAAGATTTTCTTCGGTCCCAATTCTGAAACTTTCTTAGCTTTTCAAAATTCCAGTATCAAAACGTTCTTAACAATGTCTTATCAAAAATTTGAGTTCTGATGCATTGCGCATGCACGCTGTTTGAAAGTGAAGGCAATTAATGCTTTTCAATAATCGAAGACAGACTGTCGAATGGCAACTAAAATAATATGCTATACACACGAGGCGTGCCATGAAAGGGGGCTCAGCCCATTTCTAAAATTATGAGGACTTTTGGGGGGCTAAGCCTCCCTTTATCAAGCATTTCTTGGGTTGGAAAAGTACTTAAGCACTTGCGAAAGGAGGATAGAGGAAAGCTACGCTTCTACCAACAAAATAATGCTGCAACTCCATGCTGGATTTCTCCTACGCCTAACTTTTACTGAAATAAACTGGCTTGCACTTTCGTTATCAATATTGCGTAATTGAATTTGAATTCGATCTTTAACATTTTGAATTTAATAACGACGAAATATCGATTTTTGGCCAATACACAAACTAAATTTTGGAAATTGATCCTCGTGATTTTCTTAAGAGTTTCTTAAGATTTTGGGCATCTGAGTCTCAATTTCTTATAAACTTGTTTCTTATAAAAATCTGTGTAATTGGGGTTTGAGAATTACAGCTTATGAAAAATTCGATATTTAGGGCTTGAGAATTGAAACGAAGTCGCAAAAGAATACCAACTGCTAAAGTTTTAATACAATAAAAATACACTTGTGATATTTAACAAAATTTCATGACAGTGATAGTCCAAAATTTGTGACAATACTTAGGGTCTGAAAATTTTGAGACTCAAATATTGGGGCTCGTCAAAACTGTGACTCTGAGCAAACCACCTGGGATATGAAATCAAATGCTACACGTGCATAGACTAGAAAATGAACATTTCTCAATGAACTTCATAAAAATAAACGTGAATGAGCAAGATTGGTTCTCGTTTCACGACACTTTATTGAAATAAGGAAATTCGACACTTCAAAACGTAAGGTCAAAGAATTAAAAAACGTTCTCCATTCAGTATACATTTGCTTTGAAATATAATAAACTACCATTTTAACCTAATTGTTTTAAAAATCTATCCAACTATTTGCCTGCACAATTTCTAGCCTACTTTACTGCAAGCTAAGGAACACTGTTGAAGATTCGGCAAGTAGCTAAATTTGTTTACGGTTTTTATATTGCTTCTATAAAAAGCTAGGGCTTAACTAGAAACTGTTCATACAAATATCAAATTTCACTCGAGTCTACGGCTGCGCTTACACGGGAACTTTGGAACGATTCTGAATGGCACCGTTCCGCGTAGGTACGGATAGGCTTCTCGTTTACATGATATCTTAGAACCACTCTGTACAGAAGCGTTCCTTTAACGCATGAGCAGTTCCAAATGACAGCCTCTCTCTCTCCACTCATCAGGAACAAGAAAAATTCATGAAAAAGTTTTCCCACCATACACTTGTTCTTCGAAGCCTTCGCCAAACTTTTCTTCGCGAAAAAACTTTTAAGTTATCGTCAGTTATCGTCAGTCTAATTTCCCCTTGCATCGTTTCTAAGCGTACCAAACGAGAACGGTTCTAGGTGTCTACACGAAAACTTTTTGGTTCGGTTCCATGCGGGCCTACTTTCTAAGTGGACCCGTTCTGGTACGACTAGCGGTTCTGTCTGGAACGGTTCCATCAGTTCCCGTGTAAACGCGAGGCATATCCTTCCCGTACTGGTACGGTTACACTTGGAACTGTTCCCATGGAAATGAGGCCTACAAATGGCTCCTAGTTTGCGCGGCACCAGTGTGTTACATCAACTTCAAGAAACAGTTGTCACACCGAATGTGTGACAATCGCCAAAACATTTGTTCCAACTACACATTTTCTCTTATAACAAATATGACGATAAGAAACATGAGGCTTAGAATAGGCATAAATTACGGAACGCGGGCATAAATTAAGAAACACGGGTATAAGTTAAGAAACACAGGCATCAATTAAGAAACACGGGCAGGCTGAGTTTCGAAAAATAACTTCCAAAAACTGCTTCTCCAAGAAAATTTGCTATTTAACTAGAAATGAAATAGAGAAAACATCAATTATATGCCTTGAAAGCCTGAACATCCTATTTCCAAATTCACAGTTGCCAAGTCCAAGTTGTTATTATAAGTCAAAGGGATTTAAGAATCAGCAAAGAAACATTAAAAGCTAGATCTGGCTAAATACTAAGAAATATCCAGGCAAAAAGTTTGCCTTTTTTTCAAAAAAAACATGTAATGTCACATACAAAGTTTGTTTTTTACTATAAAAAAACGTGCAATGTCACACAAATTGAACTTTGATATGTAGTAGAGCTTCCTAGTTACCCTAGCTTTACGGATGAGTATGAAACGATCTCTGTTGGTAGTACTAAATCCTGATAAAGTTTCAACGCAAACATTAAGGGATGCCATTCGCTCTCTTGCAACACATGGATGGCTTTACATTCCAATCGTAATCAAAGGATAATCTCTTTGCATTTTCCTCCTTACACAAGCGATTATGCTTCTTTAATTGCTCATATTTACTAAACATATCTTCAACTTTTTGTTTATGAGATATGATATGCTTGTTGTTGCAACCACGTGATTTGTACTCGGTGTCGAATCTGACGTCATGAACCCGATTCAGTCGAACTGGAGCTAGCCATGTGCCTGAAAGAAAAGATTGCTTGTAAGATAAAAAATTAACCTGGATAGTATACGACATCTCATGCTACTAACTTGGCTAGCTTTTCAATAGAAAATGAGGTAAAGTAGCTGCTTTTCATATAAATTGTGTTAAAATGTTGTTGTGAAAATGATCACTTAAAAACTTCAAAATGAATTTTATGGAAATCAAAATGAATTTATATACATATATATATATATATATATATATATATATATATATATATATATATATATATATATATATATATATATATATATATATATATATATATATATATATATATATATATATATATATATATATATATATAT
>OLMO02000231.1:4187614-4198830 GCA_900291935.2 Cassiopea xamachana | reverse complement strand
TATATATATATATATATATATATATGTATATATATATGTATATATATATATATGTAATATATATATATATATATATATATATATTTATATTCATTTGGATAGGAGTATTGGAGCCTACATCGTTGATTTAAAGTGATAGACAACCTTTGGAGCTTGGAGTGGGGTTTACCCGAGTACCCTGCCCTATGAAGACTCTTGTGAAATATATAAAACACCAGTGAACTACCGTGATTCTTTTCATTAAATTACTCCAGGAGCCTCTGACGTAACTAGTAAGCAATACAACCACGACAAACTATTACATTTTAAATAAAGATATGAGCACTTTTTCAAGCTACTTAACACGTGACCTAATCGTCGGAAAATAGTTAATCTAATAGCGATGGCGAATTCCATATACATACGCCTTACCATCAAAATAGCAGTATTATAGCTTACTTTTGGTATTAGCATATTGAATAGTATTGCCTTAAGGTGTGTCATAATCTGACCGTCAGGGCTAGGCCCATCAGAGTCAAGTGCCCCTCAATTTTCCAAAGGACAATTCCCCTTTTCCTTCATAAACGACATTTTTCTTTGCAAGATTCTCTTTAATTTTAGTTTATAGCACTTTTTATTTATGCCTCAAAGTTTGCTTAATGTCGATGATCATAATTCTCTATGAAATAATTCTTGAGCAGTTAGATGACCATTTTGTTCAATTAAAACGGTCATATTTCGTTTGTTACCAAGTGGATCATTCTTTGGCACTGGCTAGAGGGGGAGGGGTATGATTAAGAGGGGGTTGGCATTTTTGCATAAGAGCATAAATTGGGGGGTTGTTTAGAGATGGGGGGCCGATGCTCAATAGACAGAATGCGGACCCAAACATTTTAAATTCATGGCAATTAGTTGTTAGCATTGTAAAAGTTTGTTTCGATTTCTTTGTTTGTTAATATTACTTTGCCTTCAGAACGCCAATTTATTTTACTTACACGTTTTTTATCAGAAAAAAGTTTATAAGAAAATGAGGCTCAAATCGTCACAATCTTAAGAAAATCGTAAGAAAATCATGAGGCTCAATTTCCAAAATTTAGAGTTTTTTGGCCAAAAATTGATATGTCATCATTATTGTATTCAAAATGTTAAAGATGGAATTCAAGTTCAAGTATTCAATCTTATTAACGATAGTGTAATCCATTGTAGACAGTTTATTTCAATAAAAGTTAAGAAAAATTTAAGAAAATCTCAGGCTGGATTTCGGGAAAAGTTAAGAAAATTGAGGCTCAGGCAAAAAATATTAGTTTTCTTATTAAAAAAATGCGTGTCATTTTTAAAACTTTGAAATCTTAAACGTTAGTAAAGGGGGAGTATGGATTATTTTTCAAAATTGCTTTGTTGCGGGGTGTTAGTAAATGAAAGTAGGTGGTGAAAGTTTCAAAAATGTGCAATCGGACCCCCATAATATTCGTTGCCAGAGTATATTTTAAGAACTATGTCTCAATTTCTGCTTGACACCCGTATGTCTGATACACTTCCGATTGCCTGATCGGAATCACCTGCTTTTAGTGAGCATTCACCCGTAACGAAACGCTTCTATGGGTCAGGGTGCATTTCGTGTAAAACTCACGCCGGAGTTACACCAGTAGCTCCTCAGGTGTACGCCAAGGTTAAATGTTGGCGTACACCTTAGGTGCAAAGATGAAATGAACCTTTACGTAGAGATTTGCATATTATTACACCAGTGCGCCAAAGAGTGTAGTTTAGGCTACGTCGACGCCGCCACATCGATGGGAAAGCTAACTCCACGCCGCAGATCTTTGGGCCGAAGTACATGGAATGCGCCTTGGTCGAATGGGAAGGTAGGGGTTTTCAAAAACGTTAAATCTGGCGTTTCGTAACGGGAAAATGACCCATTACAGCTTATACCAATATCAATTTTTATTTCTAAAGGGAAAACATAACAGACATTTATTATTTAGGCCTTTGGTACACGCGTGAAGATTCCTAAATTCAGTTGAGAAATGCTTTCTTGTTCGTGTGGATTTTGTATTGATGTCCATTGATTTGAGGCTTTTTAATTCTAGATTCACATCACCATACGACATCAGGGGAATCCTCTCCTGTCATGAACAGTTCTTACTCCGTTCACAATATGCCCAACTTGCAGCCCTCTTCGTTCCAGTCGAATAACAGTTCCTCACCACGTCCTGGTCCGGGGATTTTGCGAAAACGCACAGCTGACGGGTAAGCGTAACTTTTCTTTCCTTCACCTCCTTTTGTTGCCATAGTTTTACCTTATGTAAGACACAGGGAAGCATTAAGTAAAGCATTTTTGCTGTGAGCTCGTTATCCTAAACCTCAACACTCTCACCATCATCATCATCATCATCATCATCATCATCATCATCATCATCATCATCATCATCATCATCATCATCATCATCATCATCATCATCATCATCATCATCATCATAAAAATCCATTTTTGTAATTCGATTAATTTGAAGAACCACGAACTGGCTAAATTTCAGCAAATTTAAGCTTAGTCTACGAGTTATACAATGGAATGAGAGAATTACTGTACTTGTTTTTTTTATTAGAAAATGGTTAGAGCAACTAAGTTAAGAACAAAGTTTTGGATTCTTGAGACCTACAAATGTTGATGGCTTTATATGCATTAAAACTCTATTTGTCCTTGTGTATTGTCACTATATGTTATCGTTCCTTTTCTTCCACAGTATGTCCTATGTTTTTGAAAAATAGTTGCCTTTCTAAATTGTGTACATGCAGTTTCTTGCATTGTCCTTTTACGTGCATTGACAAAGCCCCGAAACTGATAAATCTTTGCTATGAAGTTCTTGAGAAAGTTTTGATGCTGAATTTGTGAAAGAGCGTAGACAGTTTCCATATTTCATCAAAAAACATCCTCGTGAAAATGTCTTACATAATATAGTGAACGGCAAGACAACTGTAATTAGGTAATAAAAGATTAAGTTTGAAAGATGAATTCAATCAACCCTTTCACTGCTTATTCAACCTTAAAAAAGCTCTCAAAAAGTTCATTCAAAACTTATCTAAATTTGAATTATATAGAATTAGGTACTTTTGAAATTTACATTCCTTACTGATGCACAAAATTGTAGCACTACAGGGGATGCTCTCCTCACACTAGTTTTCAAGCTAGTTGGGAGTTCCCCCATTAAAAATTCCAAAATGTGCAATTTCGACAACTTTAAAGTCTCATCATGTATTTTTATGTTATAATTTGTTGTGTTTCGGATTTTAAGATTATAATGAAATGAAATTCTATTCAATAAGAAGCCCAGAGTTGGCAATGCGTATTTTGCATAGCCTAAAGTTGCATTCAAAAACAACCGGAGTGATGGTCTAGTGGTAGAGGGTCTGCCTCACAAACGGTAGGTCGTGGGTTCGAGCCCCGGCCGAGTCATACCAAAGACTTAAAATGGTACTCACTGCCTTCTCGTCTGGCGCTCGACATATGAAAATGGAGTTGGAAAGCTAAACTTGCGGAGCTACCAGTGGACCAGCCCCCCGCTGTAGCCTTCACTGCATTCGTAGACACGTGGTCTAGGGCTATAGAAACGGAGATAGGCGCCGCCCTATGCGCCATTGGTCGCGGGAAAGGACTTTGACTTTGACTTTTTGATAGTTGCATTTATCAAAAGTCTAAGATCTAATTCGCTTCTCAAAGTTTTGGATTGTAGTTGGTAGCTTGATTTCATATGAAAGAAATTGCCACAGTGTCTTTCAAAGCTAGGCAATGGCTTCAACCACAAAGCTTATTGAGATGCATAAAGACATTTGTTAGAGCACGTCTTTATTTGTCTATTTCAGATACCCGGCTCACGGTCTAGATAGAATCGCCAGTCCATCAAAGCAAGATATTCGTGCTGAGGTCAGGCAAGATTCAAAACCTGATGTGCGTCCCAGTTCTGGACAAAGTTTGCCATCTTCAAGGCAAGAGTCTCCGAGATTATTGTGGTATGTAAATTTCAGTGTACTTCCTGCTTGATTTGTTCAGTAATTCCTAGATTTGCTTCTGGTTCAAGTGCGAGCCCTTCTTGGTTTGGAACTCAGCCCATTTTGGCCAAATGTCCTTAGAACTAATTTGATACTTATATCAAGCCATCAGCTCGTTGGCCACTGAGAACGACCATGTGATTTTATCGATCTCGTGGTAGAGCTTTTGCTATTGGCTGCCGCCTATGTCATGTGATCAGTTCATCAGGCTTTGTCATAGTGAGAACCATTCTTTAGGCATCGTATTGTTAAAATCATTGAATTTCACGACGTATTTAATTTGTTTGGACAAACCCAGTTGAGCCTTTGTGTGTGTTATTTGCATTTTCTGCCTACACATAAATTTTCGATTGACAACACGATCTTCTCCCGTCAAAAGTACAATTCTAGGAATTCAAGTTTGAGTGCCAGCAGTACTAAGCTTATAAGCAACATAGCTTTGAATGTAATTAAAGAGGAGAAATTTTTGTTGCACCATCCTAGAGTAATGGTTAGACCTTGTTAACCCTTAGAAAGGCTTTCCTTTTTAAGAAGGTTTTACTGCACGCGTGACATTTCTCACCCCTTGGCATCAGGAGGCTTGCGATGGAGTGAAATTTATAAGCATTTGCCTCTCAATCCTTTTGTTAAAATTCCGTTTGGATTAGAATTTGCTTTCTGGTGCTTCATCATTAGGTTAGCATGGCTCTAGAATTTTTTTACTCAAATAGAATTATTACAAAAATGAATTACTTACAACGCTACTTACAAAACACTTGACTACATTAAAAAGACGATACCTCGGGGAGCGATACTACATACGAAATAATAACTAAGAAAAAAACTTGTCTCGCAGAAGGTGTAGAGCGAGCAAGCACGAAAATGCAAATGGCAGCTTCTGTCCTCCCTCATAGTTACTCCGGTGCTGAGCCGGTATAGGTCTAGAATTCAATATCTATAAGAAACTTGTATTTTTCCAGTGACGAGAAGGGTACATACAATGACATCATCGTGGCTGATTCGTCATTGTTACCAAGTAACAATGTCCCACTTCCATCAAATACAGAGATCAAACGAGAACCAAACACTTCACCACTGTCTGCTAACGCTTACCAAAAGCCATTTGCGAACCAGAGCCTGTCCATCACGTCACACTCTTCAAGCTCCACCCCAGAGGCGTCCCCTCGCAAGAAACCTCGCAAGCAGAATGTGTAAGTTGGTATTTACCTTTGTTTTGTTTGATCCGCTTTAGCTGCGGAGACTCGTTTTGAGATTGACCTTATAGTGGCCTCCTTCTAGGCTGTTATTATGACGATCATTTGAAAAATTCACCTTGACGCATGCATGGTATGAAAATTGGATCGTCAAACTCTGTTCTGTAAACGCTGAATATGGTCAAGCTTTGTGCTAGACAAATTTCAGCTGCATGGACCATGTACACTATAGACCAATGACGACATAGAGACAATGTACAGATCAGACCACGTCCATCATAAACCAATTGCAGCGTTGACTAAGTATATAGCACAACATGGACTGGATTGACTGCATGGACCATGTACGCTATAGACCATTGACGACATGGACCATGTATAGTACAGACCACGTACAGCATAGACCAGGGTTCACCAACCTTTTTGGGCTTCGAGGCCAAAATCACTTTTCACTACCTATACCTGAGCCAGATACTAGCAATTCAGAGCCCAATGCTCGATATTATTGTTGAGTTTGGGGGCTGTTGTGGGAAAAATGAAATTGACAGGCTGCAAAGACTGCAACATGTAAAAGAAAACATCAGCATCGAGTCAAAACATTGTATTTCTTTAAGTACACAATTTTTTCTATGAGAATACCTAATTTTTGCTGAGCCTCAATAGAATACCAAAGTGTGGCGTCACGAAAATTCTATTTTTAGAATCTTTTTATTTTGGCTCTAGATTCTGAAAGAGCACTTTAAGGTAGCCATAACTGACAAATTTCAGTTCGATATGACGAATAATGACCAAGATTTAGGGAATTGAATACGAACTTAGTTCTCATCAAACCACTGTATTTTGTAAAAGTTATGAACCATTTCGAAAAACAGTCTTGTGTCAGCCAACTGATGGTAGAGCAAGATTAACTGAGGTTTGTATGGCAAGGCTTCTCATCAAATGACCATATTTCATCCAATTTTGATACCATTCACCTTAAACCTTCAACGCATGCCTATTTTACGGTGCTCTTTCACTCCACATGGTCAAAATATAAAAATTTTAAAAAAGATGTTTATGACGTCATCACTTCGGTACTATATAATCCCAAATTTTTTCAGTTTTAAGCCATAGATTATTCTTAAATTATGCTTAAATATCAAAGGTGTAACTACGCCTGAAAATCAATGAATTAAATTCAAATCTTTATTAGTGTTTTGATTCATCATAAAGTAAAATAAAAGTGGAACAGAATAAGTCATAGTGCAATATAGATAGTGCAAAAGTCAATACTGTAACTCAAATACACAAAAATTCATAGTCTTGATGAAGCTTGAGCCTTGCATTATTCTTAAATTATTCTTAAATTTCAGCGATTTTGACCTTAATATTCTTATAAACTTTATTCTTATAGTGGCGTTTGGACGCCTTTCTGTGCATGTCTTCGTTATTTTGTTATAGTACTATATTTACTTGTGTGGTTACAAATATATTAACGTTTATTGTATGCAAGAAACATCTACAACTTCTTTGAATCATGCTCAGTGTTGGTTTGCAAGTTATTTCGATAGTTTTTGCTATCTGTTCGTTTTGCGGAAAAGACTTCGTTCTATAGATGACCAGCATCTGACCAACATTCAATGAAAGATATCCATCATGATGTCCCTTTAATACCCTGTTTAAATAAGTAAAAATGAAATGAACTATTTATTCATTTTGGCGCATTCTGGATTTGCAATAAGGTGTTGTCCTATGGCCGCAAGAGAGCAGCCACCTCTTATATGTAAAAACAACAAGTCTAAAATTAATTGTGAGTCAGCCATAGGACAACACCTTATTTATTCATTATTTATTCATGATGTATTAAATGGTTGGCATTATTTAACCTCAAGCTATTAGGTACCCCAACCCTAAGTAAAGAAACAATCATTATTATTATTGTTATTATTATCGCCATCACCGTCATGTCCGCTTATTATATCTTTTGCCGGAGAGGACAAGATTGGTCAAATCCAGACTTATTAGCAGTCTAGCTTTTTGTTACAATTATCTTTTTCTTTTTTTATTTTGCTTTTTAAACCACAAGTAGCCATTTGTAAGCTACCTGAATATAGTGAGGCTTAGATTTGTATGTAGAAGTTTGAATGTATTATTAAGTTTCAAAAAATAGAAATAAAGTGTGTATGTATTCTTTCCGCAGTCGCTGGAGCCGGATTTGGTGGTAGCCGAGTCCGGATCTGTCCGCAAAACCGGAGGCCTAAAACACCTTTTTGGATACTAAAAAAGAGTGTTAATATGTGCTAGTAAGTTATTTGCAATTTTTCTCTTAGCATAACGACAGAAGATAAATTTAGCAGTAAAGTATCAATGGAGGAGGAAGAAACAGAAATTGATAACAAGATAAAGGACAAAAGGAAGGATAGCAAAGTTGATAGTCACATTATCCGGATTCAAAAACCCGCAGCAAAAGTCAGATCAGAGGAAAATAGCGAGGAAGTAAAAGAACCAGAGATACCGGAGCCCGGTAAGTAAAGAGATAGTTTTGTCCCTGATGTAGTAAAATATAATAGTGATACAGTTTAAGCCCGGTTTCCATATAACTTTCTAGTGCTGGCGACCTACCGCAGACACCGAAGAAGAGTTGAAACTTTTTCAATTTTTTCTCTATTGCAGTGCCGGCGACCTTGAGAAATTTACATGGAAACATGACTGCGATAGGTCGCCGGTGGGTCGCCCGCACTAGAAAGTTATATGCAAACCAGGCTTTAGCTTAATACTGCGTATTGGTAGATGGACAGGTACGGACCATTCTGCGTTTTCACCGTTCCCACTCCTCCTGAAAATCCTGAAATATTCTAGAGAAGGAGAACTACCCTATAAAGTCTTCGAAAGCCCTAAAATTTCAGGAATATGTTGCTGTTCTCCTAAATTGTTCTTAAGTTGAATTTCTGTTCAGCTGTTATGTTGCTCAATAAATTATTTTGTGATAGTTTATCAAAATAAAAATGATCAAATCATCAATTCTCTCAAATTCTACCATGAGTGTATTATGCTTTGGATAGGCATAATGACTTTTTCTGCTATAACAAACGTATGATGGCCATTTACCCCCATTTATATCATGTCATCTGAATGATCTTTTTTCCAGTATTTTCCCCAAAATGCCGCAACGCTTACCGAATTTCTCTGGAATCTGCAAAACCCCTAAGAAATGGGCGAAGAAATCTTCTAATTTCTCCAAAATAACTTAAAAACATCGATGAAAAACGATTGGGAACCATAGTTTTGCTTTCACAGCTCGCCGATTACCTTTGCCTTTCGGCGGCTGTATTTTACGCTCAATTGCTCACGGTTTACCCATGAGTTAGAAGATAACAATTGCTCTCTCTCTTTATTGCCAGACGAATATATGAAGTATTACATGTTCATAAACAAACGAAAAAGTAGTGCACTTGGCGATTATAGAATTAATTCAAAAGCAGCTCACCATCATTTTTACAGATATTCAGATGTTAGATCAAAAGGTTTGTACCCAAATCGTAAACAAATTTTCTCACTTGTAGTTACTCTCAGGTGCCACATGTGGGAAATGTGGGCTCTCCCGTCTCGCTAGTTCTTTTATTTTGCTGCACGACAGAAAAGACTGAAGAAAAACACAAGGGTTCTCAATTCAATCACATCTGATCACATCTAACTCTCTCGCTATCTCCGATCTAACTAACTCTACGATGATCAATTCTAGCATATACATACAACTTATTAAATTATCACACTGCCGCGGTATCATGCAACGCCTACTGGGAACCCCCTCGGTGGCGCTAAGTCCTCAGGGGTCACCAGAAGCTATGACGCTGCTAGACTGCGCTGCAAGGCGTGCCGCAATTAACAAATTATAAACAATAAATCAAATTCATAACAAAAATCATACATAATAATAATAATAATTATATGCGCGCTGCACGGTTTCCCAATACCACATAACCTTCCACCCGCTTGTTAATTTTTCGATTTTTTTCCAGTCCCCGGACCTTAGGACCCCCCGTTTATTAATTTTAAGGAAATTGACTTGTTGCAAGCCCTTCATTTCTTTCCTTTCTTTGTTAGCACTATTTACGCCCAATTTTCATGACAAAATAGCGTACTGCTGTATTTAGTTTTATGCTCTATGACAACCTGTTTTTGTTCTTTCCGTCCTTGTATAATCATTTAAAGCCTTTTCTCAAATTCCAACTCCCATTAATTTGACCCCTCGTTTATTAAAGTTTGGAATTTTTCCCAACCCCCCTGTCTGTTAGGACCCCCCGTTTATTCGGCACTTGAGAGTAATGTATGACTATTCTCGTGTCTGCTTAAAATTGGTGGAGAAAACTTGGTGCGGATGATATTATGTTATGTTTATATGCCATATCACTCAATGAGATCAGTAATGTGTTGTATCATGCAATGTTCCCTGCTATTTTTATTTATAGTTTGAATATAATTTACGTAAGAATATGGTTTCGTATTATCCTTATCATTAATAATATGGAAAGCACTAGCAAGGATTTCATATAAAAAAAGAAAGATACCACATTTCACTAATCTGACTAAGCAGTATGGCATTTAGACATAGCTGAATCTGAGCCAAACTACACATTTTGTATGAGTTGGTGTTTTGCAAGAAAGTGGTATTCAACTGTTCAAAAAGTTAACGATGTTTAGAAATGAACTTTCGAAATCTGATAAAAACTTATAAGTGCACAGGTATTTAGATTTCGAATTATATATGTATACAATTTTATGTATGTCATATTTGCTTCTCAATGTAGGTTTTAATTTGTTAAGATTTCCATTTCAAGTGTGCATGGAGCTTTTTCACTTTTCCTTTAATTTTTATACGCACATTATAGCTCAAAAAATATTTTTGAGAAAGTCTTAAGAAAGTTTGATGTTGAAGTCTTGAAAGGTTGATGAAGTTTCGGTAAAAAGCTTTCTTATTAAAAATGCAAATGTATTGTTTATCAACTGCCTGCATTTTCATTTTCACTTTAGAATCCAAGTCTGTCTGGTTTATTTTAAGTGGAACCAAGTAGCGTCCAAGACCATACCAGCATTTCATGTTATCTTGATAATATTTTGTATTCAGAGGTGGCTATTTGGGAGGGTAACAAGGGACCAAAGGCCCCCCCCAGGAGCCACCGAGTCTGCATATGGGAAATTTAGAGCTAGTTCATACGATGAGCCATGAATGACCCGAACTTATTATAGCATTGGTTCAAGAATGGCACGGCCGCTGGGGATGAGCCAGTGTTGAACCAATGAATAGCGTGACTGTGGCTCGAGCCGATGCGTTTCTGTGATTTCATACGCTGAACCGAAGACGAACTTAACTACTCAACTTGCTAAATGCATAGGTTCGGCTCATCTACGGCTCATCGTATGAACTAGCTCTTATTTGACAACAGGCCATATACTTAGTAAATATTTAGTTTCTCCAAGAATTCTCGGCAAATTTAGCTCCAATGCTCCTGATTTTTCTTGAAAAACCGCCATTGCCTGTAGTTCATGTTTGTTTGTGTCTTAGTTTATTAAATTGAAATCGATCTACCTTTCAGACGAGAAGAAACCCCTGGATTTAACAAACTTTAAGCGAATAAGCCAGAATATTTCAGGGTGGAGAATATTTCACATGTCATCGCAGATGGATGACTTGGTACGTAATTCAAATTTGTCTTAGCTGCGAAGAAGTAGGGAAGTTTGTAGTTGAAATTTAGCCATAAACTCTAATTTTATTTGCTGTCTAAGGTTATATTTTCGCGTTTTATTAGAATCATTGTAAGTGATTGACCTATGTAGTGCTCTAATTAGTCAGGGATTTAGTGTTTAGAACGTTCTTTTTCTGTTCAAAAGATCCATGACTAGGAGCTCATAACATAGGTACTGAGGAGTTAATGTTTTAGAGGAAAGGAAATGACCACCTTTATTTTATCTGTCCGTGACCCAAAACAGGTATCTTCTCGAAAAGCCTGTTTCCACTTACGC
>OLMO02000231.1:4135694-4149469 GCA_900291935.2 Cassiopea xamachana | reverse complement strand
GACATTTTGTAGACGGTCGGCCTACGTTGGAAAACCCCGATCCAGTCCTGAACCTCGGGTATGACACGCCTCCTAATAAATCAAGACAAATTCTTAAAAGAATTATACCTGAAGAAATGCCTGAAATAGCAAATCAAAATATTCCAAATGGCGAAGATTACTCTATGTTGGATCATGATTATCGTTTGAAATCTGGTGACCATTGCCTGGCGTGTTTAGATAAGAAGGAGGTGATATACTCTCTTGCCAATAAAGTGACCGAACTATCTCGTATAAATGGAAAGCTGCAGCAGAGAGTTAATGAACTAACTATGGAAGTCAGAACATTGAAGCACCATAACAATAAACTTCTTTTTGTAGCGCCAACCAGAGCCTGTGCAAAGATGTAGTGTTGTACTGGAAAAGTCACAAAGTTCATTGCTTCATTTAAACTCATAAAACAGCCTTCATTAAAAGTGCTTTATTTTTGGATGAAAAAGGAGCCTTTTGTCATCAGAGGTGAGCATAGGCTACAAAGTAACCTCAGAGATTGAGAGCTTATGTACCAGAGAGAATTTTACTTGTTGTTATCATAGTAAAATCTTTTGCTCAGTCATACTTAGCTATCAGTTTTCAACTATTAGGAATCAATGCTTCTAGTATTTTTTGTAAAATCAATAAAATGCCCAGGGTAGGTTTTTTGTCCCTTTGTGACATAGTCACTCTAATGCCGAATTTGCCCTACATTGTTCAAGAGACAGAAAAAATTTGAAACTGCATTATAGACTTCTCAGAAGTAGAAAAGTTAAAGTACTTAGGTTATTGTATGCTCAGACATACACAGAGTTTGAATAGAAAAAGTAAAATATCAAATATTTTAGAAACATTGCCCTCTCTGGCTGTACCCTGTCTCTATCTGAATGTTATGGTGGGAGACCTATTAGCCTATTCACCAGCCATGTTAGTTAGTTATCCAGGGCATTGGATTGTCTACAGACAATCCAATGCCCTGGATAACTAACTAACATGGCTGGTGAATAGGCTAATAGGTCTCCCACCATAACATTCAGATAGAGACAGGGTACAGCCAGAGAGGGCAATGTTTCTAAAATATTTGATATTTTACTTTTTCTATTAGACCTTATATGAATTTGTTAATTTTGGCTGACTAGGCTTGTAAATCAAGGAAGAATTTTATAGTAAAATTTGTTATTAGATCTCCCTCTAGGGGCAAAAGTGAAATCTGAAATGATACCAGATTACTCGCAATTTCCAAATAATTGGGGGGAGGACTAATAGACAGGGGGGTCGGAAAAAATTCTGAAATGTAATAAATAGAGGGAGATTCAAAATAGATGGGGGTTGGAATTTGAGAAAAGACTTTAAATGATTATACAAGGATGGAAAGAACAAAAACAGGTTGTCATAGAGCATCATGCTAAAATATATACAGCAATATGCTATTTTGCCATGAAATGTGGGTGTAGATAGTACTTATAAAGAAAGGAAAAGAAATTATGTGTTTGTAAATAGAGTCAATTTCCTTAAAATTAATAAGTGGGGGGTTCTTATAAGGTGTGGGGGGTTGGAAAAAAATCAAAAAATTAATAAGTGGGGGATGTTTATTTGGCACCTGAGAGTAGTGCATATTTAGAGCTTGCCCACCTTCGTATTTATGTAGTATGTGAAATTAGCAGAGTAAGAACACTTATGCTTGGTGCACACTGCGGATTTTGTCTATAGATTCGGATGCTGATCAAAAAAACAAAGAATGTTAGCATTTGCCAACAAAGGAGCTGCATGTGAGCAAAGTTGATGACTTGCATGTCATTGAAATAGAACATGTTCTATTTCTTGTGGACTTTTGTCAATAGATTGGTGTAGTGTCATTTTCTTGAAACATCAAAATATGCTTAGTTATTGTCTAAGTACATTTTGATGTTTCAAGTGTGCCTTTCCCCGTGTTTCATCCAGCAAGTACAGTGCGCAAATAACTATCCCACCCTGGTTTCTGTCGACAGATGTCTATCTGACTTTTCCATGTTGTCAATGACTTTCTGAATCTATAGAAAAATGTCTGCAGTGTGAATCCAGCCTAAGATTGTTTAGGATCACAATAAGTAGTTATTTTATCACATGCAGCTGGTGTTGCTATAGCATGGGCTGCCATAAGCAATATCTAAGCCCCCATTGTTTTAAAGTGGATGCCTGAAGGGAAGATCTTTATGTTTATTTATTGTACTTTCACAAATATTTTTTTATTTGTCTTACTACTGTGTGTATTTTGTTTGAATGGAATAGATATAGGAAAATATGTATAGAAGTATGTATATAATGCAACACATTTTCTGTTATTGTGTATTTCCAAGAAATTCTGTATAAAGCACATTTATCTTTCCATTTTCATGTGTATTTCTTTGCATTTCCAAGAAATTCTGCATAAAGTACTAGGCTCCCATAGTAGTCAGAAACTGAAGCTTTGGTGTCAATTTGAGAATGGGGGTCATGACAAGTAATATGGAGGTCAACTGGAAAGAATTGCCAGATTATAAATTACTTATCCCCAATGATGTGCTGAGACACTTACTGTTGGTAGGGGGGTATTTTGTCCAATTGAACAACTGCTACTACTAAAAAGAAAACAAATTGGTTTCAGAAAATATTGGGGGGTGTGACACCCTCACAGCCCCCCATTGGTACAACCTTGTTCATCCCATAATCAGGTGGTTTGCCAATGATAGTGTTGATTGTGGGATATTAATTACTTATAGCTTATGATATGGCAGTAAAAGCAAGATTAGAGTGTTTTTATTTGGAGGGGGTATTGACATAGTTGCTTGGCAAAATAGTGTGGACTATAATATTTAAATAAAGTTATGGCTTGACCCCAGGAGTAACATTTGGCACCAAATGAGATGCATTTAGCACTGAAGGTCCTCAGAATTGCCGAAAAAATATACAGACAGCAAATGTAAATTGCTAGACCATGGACTCACTTTTGTTTATTGGTGCTGCTGCACCCCTGTACCCCCTGAAGTTGCACCTGCATGACAGTTATAAAGACGTGATCTAGTATGCTTCTCGTTTTGGCCATGATTGTCAGGCAAACTATTCTCTGAGACTTAGACAAAGATGGAACAAACTGCTCAGCGTATACACGTTTTTTTTTTATAAGAAAATCATTATTTTGCCTGAGCCTCAATTTTCTTAACTTTTTCCGAAATTGAGCCTCAGATTTTCTTAAGTTTTTCTTAACTTTTGCTGACATAAACTGGCTAGAGTGGTTTACACTTTCGTTAATACTATTGTATACTTGAATTTGAATTTCATCTTTAACATTTTGAATGCAATAACGACGAAATTTCCGATTTTTGGCCTATAAAAACACTTAATTTTGGAATTTGAGCCTCGTGATTTTCTTAAGATTTTGACGATTCGAGCCTCATTTTCTTATAAACTTTTTTCTTATAAAAAAAAAACGTGTATCTGTGAAAAAACTTTGCCTGCTGGTGTTCACAGTGAGGCTTTACCACAAAGAGGTTAGCATGCCAGAACCAAAGTCAATATGGTGGCGATTTTGTAAGAATTTACGATGCGATTATCTTGTTAAGTTGGCGTGCATGCAAGCAGTGTTTAAGTTTTCAGATAACGGAAAAAGTCTATACGTATATACCACAGCCTTCTTTACTTAGTCCGACCATTTTATATTTATAAAGGCTGAATTCCACTGATATTTAGCTTTGTTTTCACCATGGGTAAGAAGAAGAAGCCATTTATTGATAAGAAGCATTCCGTTCGATTTCACTTGGTCCATCGCGATCAAAGGGATCCATTACAGGCCGATGCCGATGCTCCTGAAATGGTTTTACATGCAGCTAATGAGACAGACAGCAAGGAAGCTGAGCAAAAGAANAATTCGGCATTTTTTTCGATGACGACTACGATTATCTACAACATTTAAAACCACGTGGAGATGGTGTTCTTGTTATGGCCGAGAATCCCAATTCTTCAGAAAAGGCTTCTACATCGAAGGACTTCAGTGGTATTCAAATACCAACAGAAGCTCTTCCCTCTGAGTTTGAAGAGGAAGAAGGGATGCTTGGCAAGGGGGTTTTGCCCCGTGGCCCCCAACCTGATTGGGACCCAGATATCGTGGAAGCCTTGGATGATGGGCTAGATTTAGATGATCCTTGCAATATGTTAGAGGATGACTTTGTGATGCTTGCAAATGGAGAGGGTGGAATGTCAAAACAGTATAATGATTATGATGCACTCTCTGATAGAGATTTTGACTCAGATGACCTTGCCTCAGATGACCTTGCCTCAGATGATGGGTCTTATGATGAATTTGGACATGAAGAAACAAAATCTCGTTTCACCAATTACTCTATGACATCATCTGTAATGCGTAGAACGGAAGGCTTACAGTTGTTAGATGAGCAGTTTGAGAAAGTGATGGAAGAGTATGATGATGATGAAATTGGAGAAATGGGCTGTGATGATGAGGGTATGTTGAAAAAGCATGACCAGATTTTGATGGAGCAAGCTATAGATGAGTTGGCAGTGAAGCATGATTTATCCAACATTAAAACAGAACATGAAGATCAAATAGCTGATAAATTTGCTGATAATGATAGTGGTGATGAACATGAAGAGTTTGAGAAGCATACAGAGCCAGAAAAAGAGAAGTGGGATTGTGAGTCAATTATAAGTACATACTCAAATATATACAATCATCCAAAACTAATCAAAGAACCCAAGCCAATAAAGTTAACAAAACGATTGGGAATTCCTACTGATGTCCTGAAAAAGAGCAGTAGAGGAGAGAGAACGGAGACTAATTTGGCTAAAGAGGAAGACCACACTGGTGCTAGTCATACTCGTAATAAGAATGAAACAAAAGAAGAAAAGAAAGTCAGGAAAACTGCAGTAAAAGAAGAGAGGCGTAACAGAAGGTCTGAAAAGAAAGCAAATAAAATTGCATTTAAGGATGAGCAGAAGATCCAGGNGAGAGAATTCTTGCCAGTCAGCCGATAAAATCCACTTTTTCTATGTGACAGTATAATTTGGGTTGAATTGTGGATAAAGTTAACCTCCAGATTATAGAATATCTTTATCAACAGAGCCCCATGTCCAGCTCACATACAGTATAGCAATTTCTATATGTGTATATGCCTCAGCTGTATACTTTTATGCCAAATTTGGCACTCCATTGCTTAGGGATATTTACTTTCCAGTTTGGGAAGTAAACATCATAAATTCACTGTTGTTCATGGCTGCATCATTAATTTTCCCCAACATATTAGGTGGTGTTTGTAGGTCTGAGTCCATTTTAAGAAGACACTATTTTTCCCAAACATGAAGCTGCTCCCCCCCCAATTAGAAGCTAATCTCCCAGTACACTATTGTTATTATTGCTGGTCTTGTATTTCAATAGGATGAAAGAATGATTCCAATGAGATGAAGGATGCAGCTGTAGTAATTACGATGTTGTAGTGAGGGGTTTTTTAGGTGGCTAAAGACAAATTTTTCCTGCATCCCATGTTGAGTTATTGTAAACATCTCCAGAAAAGTTGCTTTCAAAACTGGCACTTTCTGTTTGAATGCAATTTAATGTAACCTCTTATATAGAGTGACTCATATGGTGGAAAGATATATTATCAGGTGTAGTCTTCTTTTCAACTGCTGCTCTTCTAAACATTCATGCACAATTTAATTTGTTGTGTAGTATTTGGATTGGATGTGGAAGTGAGAAATGATCAAACAAATTTTCAATTTTTGGTAATGCAATATCAATATTTATCTTGAGTTTATCCTACACTAGTTCAGCAATCAGTCTTTGGGGTTCTAGAAATTATGCTAGTAATGTGAAAAAAACATTTGTCATAATATACACTTACATGTTGGCCAGTGATTGAAGCTATTGACCATTAAAAGACCGTGAAGTGGCTATAGGCCATGTTTGTTTTTTTATGACTTGTTGAAATCTTATCTGAAGGTGACAGTTTTATAGCTGGACAACATTTTGCATAAAAGTAAACTGGAATAGAACTGCAGCTTCTTACTGTTTAAAATCTAGTAGGTTTTTTTATAAGGAAAGACAATCTTCTGCCTAAAGATTTTTGAGTTCATTTTATATTTGTAGTGAAAATCAGGTGAGGCACCTAACCTAGTTATTCATTTCTCATACATAACCACCCAGGGACCAACCTTGAAAATTGCCATTTCACAGGGCAAAAAAAGTAGTACAGTGTACTTCTGCAGAGCAACTTACTAGACCATTGGTTAACTACTTTTACTACAAAAAGGTCACAGACAAACAATTTTTGCAGGGCAGCCTCAGACACCCCCAAGAATTTATCGAAGTTATGTCCATGTAACCACCACACCCATTTCTTACTCTTTTTTGCCTGACACCCATTTTGAAACTGATTCCCAGTTATTACAGGGTTCAGGCCAACTTCTTAGACTTGGCTTACATTTTTACAGTACTTGAAGCTTAAATTTGTGCATTCCAAAAGAAAACTCCTTATTTTTACTCAATACTTGCAGGAGAGAATTTTTAGTGGATTTATTTAGGAAATTAAGTGCACAAAAACTACTCCTTAAAAATTATCTTTCAGCCTACAACCTGCTTAAATTTTGTCTACTCACCAGAGAATAAACCCTGTTGGTAACCCACAGGGTTGATATGCAATTTGATGCTCCCTGTGGCACTTATTTCTTGTGTCTGTAGTCAATGCTGTATTGTTTATGAGCATGTAAAAAAGTGCTTAATAACAACATAAATTCTGATTCAAAATGACAGATGAGAAGGGAAAACACCCAAACATTGAATTTGAAACAAAGAGTTGTGAAATGAATAGTTCCTCAAAATGGTACTGCAGCTCAATTCCAAATCAACAAGAGAATAAAACTGTCACATGATTTAACGGTGTATTTTATGGACTGAATAGTTGTAAAATGTTAGTCCCGTTTGCCAACTTAAAATAATGCTTCCTAAATAGCCTTCAACTTTCAATTTTCCTTCACGACTTTCAAATTAATCCTAATCTCTACAAACGCGAATGAACTAACTGTGCATAAACTCAAAACAACAGTCATGTGTGGGTGTGAAGAATGCCCGAGTTAAACAATAAATGCTGGAAAAAGAGCCAATCAAAAACAACAACAAACAATAGAAGTTTTTACTTGACTTCCATTACACTACTAGAGTAATATTTGAAATAGACTTTTAGAATTCTTCCAAAAGTTCCCAGCATCATTAAACTGCATGAGAACTTGATAGAAAACACTAATAATTTGCATCTATAGGGCACAATTGAGCTATTATAACGAAACGCTTTCAAATGCAAATTGATTATATAGAAAGCACTATTCACTTCTAAATAATATTGTAACAATATTAAACTATCATAATATTGAAATTTTTTATGCCAGTCCTCTTCCATTATTTCAGAGACGCACAAAAATATCAAAGAACTTAAAATATAATTAATATATAAGATAATACTTTTGTAAAAAATTAAAATTAAATGGGAAGGGGCTTTTGTGTATAATATGCTTTACTTAGTCTTCCAAATTGTAGCTAATTGTAGCTAGTTTAAATTTCTTCTTCAGAATTGTAGCTAGTTTAAATTTCTTCTTCAGAATGGTAGCTAATTTAAATTTCTTCAGAATGGTATTTAGTTGTTACAACATTCTGAAAATAGATATTTTGAGATGCAACATTTCTTTAGAAATTCATATTATAATTCAATATAATCTAAAATTCCAATATACCGAATCTTAGTCCAGCCTCAGTTGAAAAATAATATCACTTTCTAGAACATATTAATAAATTACAGAAAAAAGTAATATTTGATCAAAATACACCACATGAGGATACAGAAATACTTGCAAGTTTTATAGCATCATATTTGACTAGAGATGTTGGTAAAAGAAACATATTTGCTAGATAAAGTAAGTCATATCTTAGAAGCTGAATGGTATATGAAAAACAAGACATTACTCTTAATATGTGTGGCATGATGGTACAATTTTCATTTTAGCAGGAGTCTGTAGCAATATGACTTGAAAATGCACTCTTAACAAGCAATGTCCTTTGAATCATATTGAACATTGGTCATTTACTTCTTTCTTTTTGACTTATCCTTTGGATTTGGGGCATTTGGGTTCTCCCCCTGATAAAATTGCTTCAAAAGTGATACAGAATCATTTGCAAGCACACCACTTTTGCAGAAGATAACACTAGAGACACCTGAGGCACATCCAATTGATGAACTCTGCTTCATCTCAATACCCAATCCACTGCTACTAATTTCATTTGTTCCTAAATTGAGTGGCTCAAAATGTTTTTCTGTAGGACCAGTAGCATCTGTTTGTGTGAAAAACATTTCATTTGTAACCTCTTTCCATGGCTCTCCAAGTCCATGCAGATTCCTTTGAAATTCCCTTTGGTGCATATCCAACACTGAGCCACAACCTCCAAATCTAGGATTCGGACACCCAAAGACAACATTTTTCACTCCAACTATCTTGAGGGCAGCTGAACACATTATGCATGGCTCTGTTGTCACATAAAGTATTGAATTACTAAACACTTCATGCTCATTAAGCCCATGCTCTTGGCAGTATCTTCTGACTTCATCAATTGCTATGAACTCAGCATGTCTTGTGGCATTCTTTGTAATATTAACTTCATTGCTCCCTTGGCCAATATTGATGCCTTCATAGACAAAAATACAACCAACTGGCACCTCTCCTGTTTCTAATGCTTTGGCAGCCTACAGTGATGGAAATGTCACACCATGTCATAGTTATCACCTTGGGTGGTACTCCAGAGTTTTCTATACAGGGGGATCCATGTCACGGTCGTTTTGCTGACCCTCAAATATTGAGTCACAGTTTTAATGAACCCCAAATGTTGAGTTTTAAAACTTTGAGACCTTAAATATTGTCACATGTTTTGCACTGCCACTGTAATAAAATTTTGTTAAATGTTTACTGCAATTGAACTTTAGATTTTAGCTTTCTTTTGCAACTCCACTTCAACTTTCAAACTCCAAAGATCTAATTGTTTATAGGCTGTAATTCTCAGACCCTAAATATTGAATTTTTCTTAAGCTGCAATTAACAGACCCCAAATATGATATTCTTGTAGAATCTCAGTCTCCAAATATTGACACGGATTCCCCCAAATAGAAAAGTAGAGAGTACCCCCCTGGGGATATCATAAGAATTCATTCATGCAGCTTGAAGCTCTTATATCTATTACAATAATTAATGTACAGAAAGGAATCCTACTAGCATTGGATGTATGTATGCCTATGTAAAAAAGAAAAAATTAATGGAAATAAACAGAGCATGGCTACGATTTTGATTAAGCAACTTCAAGGATTTGTCAAGGACGATTGAATGACTACAAAATACTTTTCAAGGGACTTTAAATTAAGATTTTTCGACCTGCAAGCTCCATAAGGCAAAATCCAATATGGCGATTGGTTGGAAGCTGAAAATACCAAACATGAGATACTTCTTGGAGTTTATTCATACAACCATCTTCAAACTTCTTTGAGATATTTCATGTAATTATTTTTGCATTGCTTACTGCTGTGAACGAAGTAAATAGTAAACATTCAAAAATTTCCAGGAGCATGACCAAGTTGCAAGAAAAAATTCTAATTTTCAAGAGGCTTCACTTGCTTTCGACACGACATTTCAAATTCTAACACTTTTCACGGAGGTGGAGGACCGACATGAGTTCTGAATAGAGAATGAGTTCCAATGTCTAATGAAGAGATTGAATAAGAAGCTTGGTGTATTCAAACAAATAAAAACTCTTGTAGGCCATCTAAAATGAAATGGAAGTAAAAAAACAGTTCCAAGTATGCCTAACAATATCCAATCTAAGCTTTCTCTTCTCCACTTTTCTAGATTAAGAAACCTACTAACTGAAAGAAGACACTGAAGTGACGTCAGTATCTCAACTTGTTTTTGCATCGTTTCGACATGAAGTAGCGGGAAGCAGTTGAGGTTCCATGAACTCGTAGAATTAGACCGGCACTAATTCAATATCTAGAAAGAAGTAAAGATTCGTCTCACTCATAGCCTTTTCAACATATAGATGAGAAAAACATACGAGTTCAAGGCATCTTTTCATCCATACTTCGTCCGTACTATCTGCCATTTATGCACGTTGTCCGCTGCTGACTTTTTCTCAGAAAAATCTGCGGGAGATGGCAGATCAGAAACGAGGCGACTACATAAAGGTCTGTGTGAATATCCTTAATGTCCCTTTTCCAACATCTTCCTCTCTTCTGAGAAGCAAAAGCAGCAAGTCCTGGTTGTGGAAGTATTTTTGTTCCGTTAACCTAGCCTGAGGTATGTATGATACGCGCTTTATTAAAGGTACTAGGAAATTCTGTTAACTTCTCTCATATCAAACTCCTCACTTTGTTTGACCAAGTTACAGTGAAGAGAGCGATACAGAACTTTACAGCTGACTTGGAAATTCAAGTTTTTGCAGGAGGGACGCGTTTGTGAACTATTATAGTGAGTGTGGTAATAGTTTTGAGTACTTTTGCTAAATACAAAGAACCTGTCTGGGTTATTTAATTTACCCAAACTTTCCAAATCAACCAAATGTTCAAGCATAGATAATTCTTGGTTCAATGCCAAACCGGAAATGATATCTGCTGCCCTCGCATATCATGAATATGTGATCATTAAGAAATAATTGAACCACTAAGTATAATTAATGCCCATAGTTTAAGTTGATGTTTCCTTAGTGTATTGCATTTTCTTTAAGTTTTGAAAACTACCTTTAAATTTTTCACTAATACTGTGCTAGGGTTCATTCCGTATAAAACCCACACCAAAGGTGACGTTGGCGTACACCCGAGGTGCAAAGATCAGAAGAACCGAACGCCAAAATTTGCATTTCATTACGCCAGTATACCAAAAGATTGGCTGTTTCAACGCCGTCGTACCAACATGTAGGCCAACTCCACGCTGGAGATCTATGAACCTAGGTGCATCACATGCACCTTGGATACTGTGATGAGGAAAACAGTAGTTTGATGGTAAGGGGGGAAGGGAGAAAAAATATGAAACCAATGCATAAATGAGAAAATTCAATAAAGTTGTCAAACTGGCTTTGAAAACTCTGGCTATGTCTGTGCAGGGAGGACATTGGGGAGGATAAAAAGCACAGGCAGGCAACAACTATGCATGAAATGTGTTTACAAATTCTGGAAGCAAATAAATAAATTTGAGTTTTAAAAATCAGCATATGAGTTCAGTGATTAACAGTGTGGTTCATCTCTTGAGATCAAACTTGAAACTTTGTAACTTGAAGTTACAAAACCACATGTTTATTCCAGATGCTCCCCTTATGATCTATTCATCCTTTGTTTTGTAATCTTTGTTTCCAGATGGCACTATGTTCTCTTTTTTGTATCAACAAAATCAAACCTATTAGTTTTATGTTTGGATTTTGCAGAAAGGAAAAATGGCTGCTAATGATGGCGCAAAAAAACCTGAAGTAAGTTTTTGTGTTCCTTGTCACCTATGTGGTATTTGAGCTGCACTTGCATCAGTCATAAACCTTGCTTTGCTTAGCTGAGGTGGGAGGGCATGTTGGACGAATAATGTTCCCAAGAGAGTAGAATTGGTAGAAAATGACAAAGAACATCTTGTTCAAAGAGGTTTGGGGCTCAGTGGGCATGTGAAGTGGGTTTAGGAGGTCCAGTTTCCATTTGCCCCCTCAACTCCATGACTTGATTGTATTGAATGTACATTGGAAATGTTTTTGTACACTTTAATGGAGTCACCAAATTGATTGAAAATTTAAAATTAGTAGATGTTTAACTTGTGATTTCATTCATATCTTGGATATGTATATATCTGGGGAGTTATTGATGGCACAGCTATTCAATACTTTGCCTGGAATCAGGGATGTGTGGATGGGGGAATGGGGGTATTGCACCCCCCCCAATGTTTTCAAATTTGCAAGAAAGTTGGTCAAAAGTCAGCAATGCTGCTAGAGAGTTGTCCACAGTATTTTCTGTGACCTTTCATTTTTAGTAGCAATAGTTGGCCAATTGGTCAACCCCCCCCCACCACCAACAGAAGGTGTCTCAGCACATCACTGCCTGCAATATTGAGATAATTGTGATAGATATTTCAATTATCAACTATTCATGCTGAAGATGCTAGAATCTGCTGATCAAATTTCCATTTCATTTTATAGGAACAGAAAT
Organism: Cassiopea xamachana; assembly: GCA_900291935.2. NCBI lineage: Eukaryota > Metazoa > Cnidaria > Scyphozoa > Rhizostomeae > Cassiopeidae > Cassiopea > Cassiopea xamachana. Next base: position 4,137,227 of record OLMO02000231.1, on the reverse strand, counting down.
TGTGGGGAGGTAGATTTAGCAAAGGTGTAGACCCAATTATGGAGAAATTTAATGCCTCTTTGTCATATGACAAAAGGATGTGGAAAGAGGATATCCAAGCAAGTGTTAATTTTTTCATTGTATATTGTTATATATCCTTTGTTAATGAGCATAAAAACTTTATCTAAAATCTGCTTTCACCAGATTGACCTGAAAGGGCTAATTTACAATGCTGTGCAATACTGTCATTTTTCATTAACTTACGACTTTGATCTACTAATTTGTATCTTGTTAGGGATATTTTATAATTTCATCCTTATATCATTCTTAGATTTGAAAACCTTCATTTTTCTTAAATGTAGATCCTATGTCTCACTGTCCAGAGACAATAATTCCAGTGTAGAAATGAATGGATGAGATTGTGTTGCCATGAATTGTCTTTTGTGCTGTGGCACTGTATTAGAGAGTTTGTGTACAAATAACTTTGTCTCCTGGCTGGCTAACTTCCGCATATTTTCAGCTGTGCTTCTTATTTGCTTTTGCTGAACATTATGGTTTTATTTGTGTAGGGTAGCATTGCATATGTCAAAGGACTTGTTGGTGTTAAGATTGTCACAGAAGAAGAGTGCCAGTCAATTATTTCAGGACTTAAAAAGGCAAGTGAATACTTATCTTCAAGCTGAATTGATACATAGTGATGATAGCTATGATGATGAGGAAGAGGAAGTGGCCATCTTGCTATTTCATGTAACAACTTTCAAATATTGAAGCACATGAAGTCAAAAAAAACACTGTTAGATAAACTTCACCAAACTCAAAAGGGTCATGATATACTGATGGTGGGGGTGTACTTTAAAATATTCCCTGATATTATTTTTTGAAAATGTAATTTGACAAAAAGACATTCTTGTCCTTCATTGCCCCCATTCTACTAGGGCAGGAGGTTAATGCCCCTGTTCTGGCATCTCTGATTCCAGTTCATTCCATTTTCAGGTTGAGGAAGAATGGCAGGGTGGAAAATTTGAAATAAAAGATGGAGATGAGGATATTCACACAGCAAATGAAAGAAGGCTAAAAGTAATATACCATTTTTGATTTTTGCCCATTGGGCTCATTTCAATAATACAGGAGTTGCACCAGGGGGAGGGCCATAGCACCTGGTTGAGGTATGCTTGCTCCTCATCAGTAGTTTGTAAAGCCTTGGACCTATGTTGACAATTCTCGTGCTCTTCTACTATTAGCTCCCAAGAAAGTATCCCCCCTTTTACTTTTCTTAAAGCATTTTCTGACCCCCTACCCCCAGCTTATTCTGATCTACACTTAGTTCATCTGAGGGAGTTTTCCATCTCCCCTGCTTTTTAGGACCCCCACACTTATTTGGATACAAAACAAGAAATAGCCAGAATCTCCAGATCCCTAAGCATAGGACTGACCACTACAAGAAAGATTTAATTACTCAACTCTTAAGGTATGACCCCCTGGAAGAGCAGCTCCATGCTTAATAGGCTTCTGCTTTTTTGTTCTGTTTGAATGGCTACTTTGTGTGTGTGTGTG
>OLMO02000231.1:4110603-4132416 GCA_900291935.2 Cassiopea xamachana | reverse complement strand
TGTGTGTGTGTGTGTATGTATATATTTATATAACAATCCAAAAGAACTGTAAAGTCAGAGTGCTCGATGTGATAGGCAGAGCTATATACTTCAGAAGAAAACCTTAAAAACCAAAATAAAAGTGTTGTTTGAATCCAATTACAATCACATAACTCTGAGTTTCACGCTGGTTGCAATCATCAGATGTGCTGCAATTTATTGTTGAAGCAGTACTGTATATCCTTGGCTGGGTCTGGTGGGAATACTTTGATGTTTTTGAGGATTCCTACAGATTCCTCCTCCTGTATATAATGGGTTGGTACTCCTAATTCCAGCCTGCAAAGTCTTTGTATATCAGTGTTTGTTAGGGGGCAAGGGCATGCTTATGATCCCAGGGAGCAAGTACACTTATACAAATTTTATAGATTTTATTTATAGTTACTGAGACAAGTGTGGGGGGAGGTAAAAAATGTTCTCTTTCCTTAGTAAGGTGTTGCAAAAATGATTGAGAAGCATTGTTGTATTGTAGTCTGATGTGTGACTAAAGAATTCTGAAGAATTTTTAAGGATTCTTCTAGTATTTTAATAGTAACTGCACTACAGTACGAAAAAGCGGCAAAGTTGCTGTGGTAAAGTTCTGTAGTACCAACAGACTAAATAGTAGCTGTGGCTTTGTTTTTTTGAAAAAAGTGATTAGTACACAAAGAGCCAATGAAAATTTCTACTATTAAACTTTCAAAGTATACATCATGAAGCCCTCTTTGTAAGAATTACTCCCCATCTCAGCCTATTTGGGGTTTTGTTTAGGGGGTTTAAAAGATGAAGTTTCAGTCTCAAGGTTCTTATAATCACAGGTTCATTTATGCAAGTTTCTGCTTTACTTGCCACTTTGCAGGGAAAAAACAGCAGTGCAGTGTATTTTTGCAGGACAACTTACTGGACGTAGAATCATTTGGTCAACTAATGTTATCAAAAAAAGGTCGTAGAAAATTTCGCAGGGCAAAATCTCTGGCACTCCCCACCCAATATATGTATTTAGAAGCTACGTTGGATGGACCAGTTGCTGGATTGAAAGGATGAATGATGGGTAGGTGGATAGATGGACGAATAGGTTGGTGAATTAATTAAAGGATTGATGGTTAATTGAATGAATGAGTGGGTGCGTGGGTGGGTAGATGGAGAGATCAGCAGTTAAATAGAAGAGTGAATGGGCGAGCAGATCAATAAATTAGTAGATGAGGGGGTAGATGTATGAATATCTGTGTGGATGAGTGAATTTATGAGTTTCGGATGAATGGATGAATCAATGAATGGATGGATGGATTGATGAAAGGATAGACGCACGGATGGACGTACGGACGGACGGACGGACGGGTGGGTGAATGAATGAACTAACGGATGTACGAGTTTTTCAAAAATAATAATATAATTTATGATAATAATAATGTTACGTTGTCAACTAAGAACATAGCAATTAACCTAATTGAAGCCAACTATGCAAAACTAAGTAAAAGAACAGAGTTACACAAAAGACTGTACTATAAAGTGGCACAAACGAAACCTAAATGTACTTTAATGTGCCCTAACGCAACATAATGAATTAACCTAACATAAATGTAATCTGAATGTACTAAGTTTGTGATCCCTGCAGTTGCATTTATCTGTATTCCACCTTTTTATTTACCTCTTATACACTTGTAAGTTTTGAGTTTCCTCTATTTCTCTTAGTGATGATTGCCAAAGTCTACTTCCTATGTACCTTATCGTTTCAATCCCATGAGCTGTTGTATTTACCCTTGGGACCATAGAGCCATCATTATTTCTAAGATTGCATGTGCTCGTTTTTTAGATAAAAATATTTTCATTAAATGATACTGATGGTTTATTTTTAGGAGTTGATTGGTCCTGTGGGTGGAAAACTCCATACTGGACGTAGCAGAAATGACCAGGTAAGCGCCGATAATACCTCCATAAATGCTCGGCCTAAGCTTTTCCATGTGATTGATCACATGGTCTTCGTTGTTAAAGACAAAATGAAGCTTTGAAGACAACGCCTCCGAGCTACATAATGAAGTGTGTTTTCCACTAATGAGTCATTTTGTTGTCTTTAGAAGCGTTAATTAGCTTAGCTTGTGCCTGTTTCGTTTGACATCTTTACCCTTGGAAAAAGAATAGATCTACAGAAGTCGCTCGTTTATAATTAGAGGACCCAGCAGTCTTGTTTCTACAGCTAACATCTTTTCACTACATAGTTTTCAAATTACATTTCATTATAGCCCGAAGTTGCATAATCTCATTACTGTTGGCTAAATTAGTACCCTGAGCATGATGTTTCACATCGTTGTAGTAGGACTTAAAATTTGGAGGACTGTAAACTTTCTGTCTTAAAAAGGAAAGGTATTTCGGGAGCATTAAAAATACTTACTGCTGTTTTGCATTCCATGAAAAGAATACTTCTCAAATGGAATGGTCTCTCAAGGGGCGTTTTACCTCCGAAAACAGGGCCTGGAAAATCTGATGGATGGAAATCTAACGGGGCTCATTCATTGTAAATGCGACTGGGAATTTTCTAGATTTCCCGTATTTTTTTGTCTTTGTATTACTTGCTTTTTCTTTTCTTTTTTGCTTTTTCTTTTTAAATAGATGACCCTGGAATCAGCTATGTTGAATGGGCTGCCGTCTCTAAATAAATGAATTGAATGTAAATATGTGCAGTCCATACCCTGAGGCAAGTGCGATCGCACGTGTCCATGTCCATACACTTGAAGCAGCAAGATTCTAATCGCCAACGGGGAATCCGTTGTCGGAATAGCATTTTCAATAGAAGAGGATCTCAGAGGTGCTTGGGGGAACTCAAAGTAATAGATCCTAAAACAATAGTATGAGCTACCATAATTAAGCACAAACACACTATCGATACGATTAAGGGAATCCATGCTCGGAGACATTTGCGATCGTACCCAGGACAAGCGAAAAATCTCCCGTGCCAACATTGCTAATAACCCTGCCATCGCATATGCGAAATAGGAACTTCGTTGCCATAACTGCAAGGCTAGTTACTGTCACCTTTTACTTTCATAATTCTGCTTTATCATGTTTTGTCCTGAATGAGACATTTGACGCTTCAGCAACAAGAAACTCTGCATTTCAGATACACAAATCTTGGATGATGATGATGATGATAATGATGATGATAATGATGCTGATGGTGATGATGATGATGATGATGATGATGATGATGATGATGATGATGATGATGATGATGATGATGATGATGATGATGATGATGATGATGATTATGATGATGATGATGGTGATGGTGATGATGATGATGATGGTGATAGTGATGATGATGATGTATGTGTGTATGGCTTTATGAGACCTGGTTTCTGTCCATCCAAGGAACTGTAGCTTCTAGTCTGCGCCTCTCACTTTTATGCCAGTACTCGTTTCCTCTCTTTCTTTCAACTTTCAGATTACTATTTCTCTTTCTTTCTCTTTCATGGTTGATATTGTGTTTCAATGCTCTCTCTTCTAGTTTGTTTGCTCTACAATAGCGTACCGTCCATACTGTAATAAAGTTATCAAATTGGCGTGTCAGTGATTTTTAGATACCAATGTGTTCCACTATTCTCTGAACCGCTTTATAAGCAACCTGTAACTCTGTAACTAGATCACCTAAACGCGACTGCATTCTTGACCCGTTTCGCGCCAGATCTTGCGCGAGCAAGAACCATTACAGGCACTCGCCTATTGTAATTTGTCGAGTTTCGGTGAGTTTTATCAGCTATTATGCCAAGTTTGCCCAAGTTTTTCCAGCTCAAATGGTGAGCTATTTTTGCTACAAAGGATTTGGCTTGAATACATGGCGGGCAAAATCCGTAGAATCCATGTTTAGAAACTTTTAGAACAACAAGGAAAGAGCTAAGAAACTTTTACTAAATAGGGTATTGAAATTGTTACCTGGCTCAACTTAAAGCTGACCCAAAACAATGTGAACATGGCATTGCTTTAGATTTCAAATCAAAATGACGCATTTTGTTTGTTATAGTACCAATAGCCTGCTTTTTTACGTTTCACTGCAAGTTTCCTCATTAAATTCAGAAACTTTTAAGAAATGTCTAGAACTAGAACATGGCCTAAAATGAAGAAACTCTTACTACTAGACCTTGAGTTAGGTTTCCTGTAGAAAAAACTGTCTATGGAGCATTCATTTGAAAAATGCACGATTAAAGATTGGAGGTTTATTGGAGACAGGACTGGGCGTTCAGTAAAGGCTGGACGTTTAATAGAGCGTTTACGGTATTTAATCCTTCAATATATAGCCGGTTCTTTGTATTTTGCGACTTTTTTGCGTTCTGAGCCTTTAAAATTTTTAAAGCGAAGGCGAATGGAGCTAATGCTGAGAATATTCTTCCAAGATCATCGAGATTGTAAAACAATTCTGTCAAAAATACTTTGATCATAGACTTAGCGAAATAGATATCAACGTTTTGGAAGCTTTAGCAGTTGTGATTTTTTTCCATTATCGGATTACTTCAGCACCACCTGACTTCAAGAAGCTCAGCATTACGTGCATAATGAATATGCTAAATGATTATTTCTCAAGCACAGTGATATCTTGGCTATGAACATTCCGCCATTGCGTATATTCATTCGCAATTCACAATCAGCTTGTGTTGTTACATCATCAACTGACAGCAAAACTGCTTTCTTATACTTCTTGTTCCAACCCTTCAGGTAATGTTGGGGCAAAATGCGACACTTGTTGTTTCATAATAAATTCTTGGTTTCTTTTTTTGAGAAAAAGTCACCTCAGTCTCTGGCATGTAAAGTGACCTCTCTTTTAGCTTTAAAGCTGTAGTTCAATGATATAGTTAATTGCTGATGTGAAAAGGAGATTTTACACGGAATCATAAGTGATATAAACATTGATTTTGCCAAGCCTAAAGAAGCGTCCTTGAAATACTATTCTAATTTTTGCGCAAATGATGCTATCTTAAAATGAGATTCAACTTTCAATATTCCTTAATTGTGAATAACTTTCAATTACTCACAAAATAGCATGATCAAACACACAATTTTATGCTTTCTATCTTTCTTTCTTCTATCATTGCCATTAGACGAAATGCGACAGTGACCAAAATACACCCAATCCTACCATGAAAATCATTTTCTATGATCAAGTATTTGCTTTTCCAACATTATTTAGGTCTAACTGCGATTGAATATCTTGTATTTCAGATGGTCTGTAATTTTTAAGTTACCAAAAATTTCTTGGTTCATAAAAGATGGGCTTTTCCTTCAAAGCAAAGATGTACTTATTTTAACTTTAACCATCTCAATATGTAAAGCTCAGTTAGTAACATGTTTCTGAGAAGTAATGCTCGCTGGTCCCACCTTTGATGCCATTGCTAAATATAGCCAATTCATGTGTTTTTTAAGAGTTATGAACATAGAATATGAAGTGCCTCATTTTGCTCCACATGTAACTACCGAGTTACTCTTGGGAATTTAACAAGAGCATTAGAAAGAGGCGTAGTACCAACAGACAATTTACGTATCTTGGGGATTTCCAGAAATAATCAATTGTAATGTCCTTTAATTAATGTCCCCTTAATGACCTGATCCTATCGGGTATACTTTTTGAAATGTCCCTGGAGCTAGTAAATGTAAATTTTGAATTGAAACTGGTCGTAAGTCACATTAAATAGTCCATGATGAAGTTCATAATCACTTGTAAAAGTATTGGAATCGCTATGACATTGAGAGCAGCTGAAGAGATCAGCAGTTTACTGTTGTGTAGCAATCCTTAGAGCATGATTGCTATGAAAGGAAAGCATCAGAGTTATCACAGCAAGAATATCAGATAAATATTAGAAAAGAAACACAAATTAATAGTATTTTTGCTTCAGATCATAATTATATTAATTAATTAAATTGAAGTTAATCAATATATTTACAATATGCTGCAATTCTTACTGAACAGATTGTTTTAACTAGAAGGACTCTACAACCGAAAAAGGAGTTTTCACTGTTGATAAAGCCCATACACTCTTTGTTCTTGTGAGTTAAGTATGGGAATGGCCCTATTCAGCTATGGAGATATTGCTACTAATTTTCTTTAGGCTTCTATTGGCTAGGTTTTCCTGCTATTCTACTATTCAACTATTCTACTATTCTGCTATTCAACTATTCTGCTATTCTACTATTCTGCTATTCTGCTATTCTACTATATCTACCATTTTACTTTTCTACTATTCGGTTGCTTCTTCCTGCTTTTCTTCTATACACAAATTTGCTGTCGTAGTCACGTGCTATAACGAAGCAATCGTTCTTGATATTTTTGGGGAATTAAGACAAACGGGAGTACGTTTTGAAGTAGGTGCTGCCATTCTAAGCTAGATTATTGGATTTCAAAGTGTGCCTTATTCTCTAAACTTTTCTCAGAATAAGCAATTAAAAAGGAGTATTAGGATTTGGGTGTGATTTCTATTGAGGAACATATTGTATTCGGAGACAATACTAGGCTCTTCAAAAGGGCTCAGATCTGACCCCCGTAAATGTATTTGGCTTCATATAGAAAACGGGGATTATTTAATAGGAGTTTTGAGATTTGAGTATGATTTGCTTTCAAGATAACAGGGTCGTGATAGTCTAGTTCATGGACCTACACCTCTTTGATTGTACGAACATCATAGGTTTAAATCCCGTTAGCTTGTAAATTTCCTTGTTTTATGTGATTACGGGGCCATATTGACGAGATTTGAAGCAGTAAAAATAGAGATATGTAATACCTTACCCCGATTACACAGTTTGCCACATGTTACAGAGAGCTGAATAAAACTAGATACTTAGTCGATTTCCCATCTGTATCTATACAGGTTGAGTTCATTTACGTTTGTTCTACACATACAATCCTCTAGATCACATTATTAACAGCATTGCAGCTCGACAATAAAGGTTTCTCCCTACACCCTAACCCCTGAACCCTACAGTCATGCTTTTATTCTACAACTTTCCCCAGCCATGGACGTAAGTGTGGAGAATCTGTTGCTGGACTCTCCTCCGTTCAAGACGAAAAAAGTCTATATAGTCCTTCTCAGTAATTGCATTTCGTCTTCTGTCGAAGTGTTGTGAGCCTTTAAATCGATAAAATTTCCTGCATACCTCCATTCCTCGTTGCATATGCGTTGGGCAAGCAGAAACATGGAGTTCTGCGTTGCGCTTTTCGCTGTTGTAGTTGTGCTTTTCACTGTCCTTCTTCCTTTTCGACAAGTGTTTCTCCTCGTCATCTTTTTTATTGGTCTTGAATTTGAATAACTTTGCAAATCGTAGCTTCATCCTAAGCGTCTGTTGAAATGCCATTCTCTCTTCTTTGAACGTAGTTAGTCTGTTGAACTCTGGCTGTTCTTTTGAGATGTGGAGCTAGTGCTAGCTTTTTGTTTGCAACTGCAGGTAAATCGCAATACCGCCAGAACTATATCTAAGCACCGGAAAAAAGTCTTTTCGGATTCTTTGTTTATAAGTTTGAGAATTAGACGCACAGCAGATACCGGCTTCCACTGTAGTTGCCACCAAGAAGTGTAACTCTCGACGGTACAATCCAAGCTCTAGGAAGTTTAACGATCTCCTTCAGTTCTTCGCCTGTAAGATGTGAAGTTGTCAGTTGTTTGTTTGGTTTGCTTGCTTTCCCTCACCAAGAATAAGTGGTTTTTGAATTGAAAGAGTTTCGCAAATCATTATACAGACCAATTATCACGTGGCCATGAGCTCCCGCTGTTACTGTTATTTTCTGCAAAGCACGTGTTTTGATTCCCAGACGCTCTAGTGACCTTTCAGAGAGCAAAGCCATTGTTCAATCATGGTGAAAATGAGGCTCTCTCTCTCTCTCCCAATGCAATTCGTTAGATATTGATATAACATTTATTTTTATATTTAAAAAGTTTCAAAAATTCAACTAAAGTAATATAACAACTATAACAACAACAACAACTAGATATTGGATATATATCTATATATATTATATATATAATATATTGTAAATATATTTTTATATATAGTTTCTTTGGGAGGAGCCTCACTCAATAGGTAAACTAATCGAAGAGAGAGCCCTCTCCTCCTTCTTCCCCCAGTGCAGCAGCACATTTTAATAGCAATCAGTTAAAATATATCAGAGTAACATTTATGTTGACGACATGGTTATTTTTTGTAAATCGTTCTAAGCCGTTTGCTATTCCTTTTACTACTTGATCAGGATATTCCAGACATTGTTCTTTTACCTTTCTTACTTCAATTCTCCCTTCATTTTACGTCCGTTCCACACTTTTTTATACTTCTTTAACCTCTGTCTCCTGTGTTTTTGCATTGTTTGTGTTGTGCGTGTGTCGATGTTTTGGTCTGAATGTATTTCAGACCTCTCCGTAAAGATTATAGCCTGCGCGAAGTTTATTTTTCTCAGGTTCACTTCATAATCAGATTCATTTTTCTATAGTGCAAAGTTCAGGAACAAATTTGACAATGATTGCTACGTTTCACAATAACATTCAAGCAGGGACACAATCAAAAGGGATTGCTGGGGTGCCGCACCCTTTCAACGATTAGTTTGTCGGCAAATTTGCATTACAATAGTGCTAATGAGTGTTGTATTAATGATAGAGCTCGATGAAAGTTTTCTTTGTCGGCCATTTGAACTGTTGGAAAGTCTTTTGTCGGCAAACTGATGTTGTGGATTGAATTGAATTTACTTGTGCACCCCACTAACAATTTCCTTCAGCTTCGTCCCTGCATTAAAGCATATGTTCAAAACACAGAGAAGACTGGGACAATTTACTTGCTTGTTTATTTCAATGCAAATGAAGAACTTAGAAGTGCGGTGATCAAACTCTTTTTATGTGGGAAAATATTTTTAAAGCACAGCTGCAGAAGTGAAATACCGCATGCTTCTCATGAATACCGCCCTTTAAAGACCGCCGCACTTCTCACCAAAAATCGTAAAAGAATGCCGCCTTTTAATAGACGCCTCATTTTTTAAGAACGCCGCCTTCTAATAAAAGCCTCATTTTCAAGAACGTCGCCTCCTAATAAACGCCTCATTTTCTAAGAACGCCGCCTTCTAATAAACACCTCATTTTTGAAGAAGGACCAAACAAGAAGTAGTGTTACTCGTTTTTTTATAAGGAACTTATCCCAAGGCCTAGTTCCAATAGTTCCTTATTCTTAAACCTCTAATGATCACATTTCAGGAGCAAAAGTTCCTAAATGGAGCTGTCATTAAGTGTGACAGGTACCTTGATAGAATCAAATCAATTAAATTACCAAACTTTTCGTGCCCCATAAAAATATACCAAGAGATCTCATAACCCCACAATAATATGCGAAGATTTTTCATCCACCAAAACATAATAAGTTTTATTTCTCTGCAAAAGCACCCTCACTAACTAGAGCGGCCCGCGGGCCAAATTTGGCCCGGAATGTAATTATAATTGACCCGTGCGATTGTATAAAATGTGCATTAGAGCTGGCCCGCGGTTTATACTATATCTTTTATTTCAAATTCAATTTCTTTTGTGTTTGAAATTTTAAGATTTGGTTGTTTCAGATTCTGAGTTTAATCAAAGTTAAAGTTTGCTTCCACATGAACAGGTTAAAAATACATATCAGCTGCAGCTAGTTTTTCAATAAAAATTGAGTCTGGCCCGTGACATTACTTGACTGCATAATTTTGGTCCACTGTAAATTTGAGTTGGGACGAACTTAACAATTATGTATTGTCAGGGAAAACTAAAGGAATTAACATACGAAATAGAAAGGTACGAATGAAATGTCATAGGGTTAGCAGAAACAAGATGAACAGGTGCAGGAGACATTACAACAGAAGAAGGTCACAAACTAAGGTATTCCGGATAGGAGAATGAACATATGAAGGGAGTAGTTCTCTTGGTCCATAAAAAGAATGTGAAATCTATACTGGAATGTGCACTAATATCAAGTCGAATCATTAGTATTAGACTAGCTGCAAGACCACAAAATCTGTCAATAGTACAGGTCTATGCCCCAACGAAAGCGTCTAATGAGCAAACATTGGAGCAGTTTTACAGGGAGTAAGAAGAAAGTATTAAACTAGTACCTTGGAAACATATGTTGATAGTGCAAGGGGACTGGAATGCGAAAATAGGCAGAGGTGCATATGATCTATGGAAAGGAGCAATTGGCAAATATAGACTAGGACACGCAAATGATAAAGGACAACAACGTTTACTAGAGTTCACAAAGCAACACAAATTGGTGATTGCCAACACACTGTTCAAGCACAAGCTAACTAGGACAGCTATATGGCACTCACCTCGAGGCTTGCATCATAACCAAATAGATGTTATTTTAGTGAGCAAAAGATGCCAGTCTGGAATAAATGGAGCAAAGACACGAGTATTCCCTGGTGCTGATGTTGGTAGCGATCATGATCTTTTAGTGATGACAATGAAAGTTAAATTAGCAAGTAGGCGAAGTCAAGATTATTCAAGGCTACACTATGATATCGAGAAACTCAAATACACTAGGTGGGAAATTTGCACCATTACTTCTCTTAGACAATATTCCAGACATATTATTACAGATGGAGAACGCTATAAATGATACAGTAAAGGATGTTTTGGGTACATGAAAAAAGCAGGAGAGGCATCCTTGGGCAACAACAGAAGTACTGCAAGCCTGCAGTGAAAGAAGAGCGCAAAAGCTAAATAGATACTACTCTTCAGTGGATAGTAGAAAGTATAAAGACTGCAATAAAAGAGTGAGAAAGAAAAGCAAGGAAGCCAAGGAATTGTGGATAAATGACCAGTGCAAAGAAATTGAGCAGAACATAAGAGTTAACAACAGCCAAAAGGCATTTGACATGGTTAATACTTTAACGCGGAAATGGCAACCTAAGATAAAATCAATTAAAGACAAAGATGGGAAGCTACTAACAAGTATCGATGACATCTTGGCCCGATGGAAGGAATATTGTGAAGAACTTACGATCAAGAAGTCCAAATAGACCCTGAAACAATCATAATGCGTGCAAATGAAAAATCACAATATCATTATGATAAAGATCCACCAATTCTAAAAGATGAAGTAATTGCTGCCATTGAGAGACTTAATGATAACAAGTCACCACGAACAGATAACATTACTGCAGATCTTCTAAAAGCAGGAGGAGAACATGTAAGAAACATCCTATATAAAATTAATAACATGATACTTGAATCTGGAGAATGGACAGACAAATGGACTAAATCAATAATGATTCCATTACCAAAGAAGGGAAACAGTAAAAATGCAGCAATAACAGAACAATTAGTCTTATCAACCACTCAAGCGAAGTATTACTTAGTATTATGTTAGCCAGAATGAAATTTATGGCTAAGGAACTTATAAATGAGGCACAAGCGGGATTTACTGAAGGTCGTGGAACAGTGCAGCAAATCAGTAACATCAGAGTTATAAACGAAAAATACATAGAGTATAAAAAATACGTCTATCTCAATTTCATTGATTTCAAAAAGGCTTTCGACAGAGTTTGGCATTAAGCACTATGGAAAACAATGTTGAAACATAACATAAAGCCCGATATGGTATCAGTAATAAAATCACTATATGATCATGCAAAAAGTACTGTGTTAATAGGAGATAAATACAGTTCATGGTTAAAAGCAATTGTTGGTGTGAGACAAGGATGTGTGTTATCACCCACACTTTTCAATATACTTCTCGAACAAATTTTAGATGGACACCTTGGGTTCCTTCAGCAGTGGTGTGAAAATAGGGGGACAAGTAATAATAAATTTGCGTTTTGTGGATGACATTGGCCTGATATGCAGTAATAAAGGAGATCTTTGACGACTAACTTCATTATTGGGCATAAGCTCAAGGAAATATGGTATGGAAGTAAACGCAGAAAGAGCAAAATAATGATAGTTGGGAAATAAAAGAAGGTACTAGCTTAAACCATACAAGTAGTGAGTAAAGATCTGGAAACAGTAGATTCATTCAAGTATTTAGGCAGTAAGGTAACAGCAGATGGAAACTGTTCTGAGGAAGTACGCAATCGTTTAGCAATGGCAACATCATCTTTAATGAACCTCCTCAGTAATATTTGGCGAAACTCTAACATTTCAATCAAAGCTAAATATAGGCTCCTAGCAATGACACCACGAGCATTAGCGCTGTATTGATGTGAAGCATGGACACTTGATGCAGCAGTACAGAAAACGATTAATGCATTTGAAATGAAATGCTATAGAAAATTATTGCGAATCCCGTATAAAGCTCACAGAGCTAATGAGTCAGTTAAAGGGGAACTTACACAAAAGGTTGGAAAGGTAGAAATGCTGGTATCAGTAATTAAGAAACGACAGTGTTATGAACAGAGATACTAATGACATAAGCTTAATCCATATGTATATAGACTGAGTATTCTTGCGGGTCATTCCCCTGTATTCTATACGTAGTTACTGGAACTTTCGGAACTAATTTTGTATCGTCTGAATATGATATATGGCGTAATTAATGTTCTTTAGCTTTCTAGAAATCTCTATAGCATGTATATAAATACAGTAGCGTTCTCGAGGATTATTAATTGTTGAATGTGAGCATTACGGACATAGTAACTGTACCGAGCCTGTGGATATACTAAAATAGTTAATAAAACTATATGTTTGATATGTGTGTTTCACTTAAAGACGCAACAGACAGCTTAAGTGGTTTGGACATGTTACAAAGCACAATAACAGCCTTCCTCTTGCAAACAATATAATGTATGGCAGAGCTGGCAGGGCAGACCAAGAGTAACATGGATAAAAAACATTAGAGACTTCACTGGGGTATCGGCTGTTGGGGAACACCCTTAGTGTTGGGGAATATCCCTAGCATTGCGCCACATGCATACCATGCCACTTATCATACCATCTATCATACCAGTTATCGTACCATGTATCATCATGTGATTTTGCATTTTTTGATATGATAAGAGTATGCCACATGTAGGTAGAAGCAGTTGATTTTGGTGATTAATAGAGTACAGATTATTACATCCAGGTATTGAAGATGGAAGCCTCTTTCTTATTTGAGTAGTCTGTAATTTAAGCAATCCAACATCGGCAATTGAGGCAGTTACGGCAGCTCAAGACAGAACAGATTGGAAAAAAAAGTGTTGATGATTCGACAGTGCTCCTACGTAGTAGACTATGGACTAGAAGAAGAAGACATCAGGTGCGTCAGTCACAGGGGTCGCATAAGGCATAATGTGACGTCACGCGGGCCCAGTAGATTCACAGGGTCCTAGAGTACTAGATGATTGGCATTTTAAGTACACTTTTTGTGTACAGGAGACCTAGCTGAAGGCCTAGCAATAAAAGTTTATTAATTTTTGGCCACATTTTAGTACTTAAAGTTTCTTAACTTAGCGAACTAAATTGCTGTGAAAGCGTGCGCAGAACGTGAATATAGCAAATTATTTGTCCTATAAAAAGCAAATTGCGTTAGTACGTGTTAAATCTAAAGCAATGTCTTATTCACATTGCTATGGGACGGTTTTACGTTGAACCAGGTAACGTTTTCAATGTGCTATTTTGTCTAGATATCTTAGTTCTTTTTAGGCTGTTTAATACTAGGTTGCCTTTGAAGTGGCTTCAAATAAAAACATTGTGTATACACACTCATTGCATGTTTCCTATCTGGCACGCTAGACAATAGCAAAAGACCAGGGAATCACCACTGTAAGTCCCACTAGCACAAGTGAGAAAAACATCGCTAGGTTTCAGTTTTTCAAACTTGCTTCGAGGGCCAGATTGACTTGTTTAGTAGGCTTGATCCCGCCCGCGGGCCTTATATTTGACATCCCATGGTCTACACCAATGATTTTCAACCGGGCTTCTCTGGAACCTTAGTGTTCCGTCAGCGCAGAAGTTAAAAAAATGCTACGATCGCCTGTTTATTTTAACTCTTCTCGGGTTCCTCGAGTGAAAAATGGTTCCTGGAGTACATTCTTGTGGCTCTGTTCAACCAAGAACGTTGAAAACCACTGTCTACATAATGTTGATTCATCGTTGTATCAATTCATTAATCTCCGGAGTTGATTTTACGGTATTAGCTACTTTTATGCTCGTTTACAAGGAAAGTGGTGCATCTATTGTCTCATTTTGGAAAGGTGCAGAAACCAGTTTGTGAAAGGAAACTGTGTTTGTAGAGCTTATTTAGTGTTATGGCTTTCATGGTTAGCCATTAAAGAACTCTGAAATGAAGAATTATTGCAATTTTTATCAACTCTGTGACATGTGGTCTACATTTTTCAATAGTTGATGCTGCTAGCAGTAACCGACGTAAATGTTGATAAAATCGCTGTCTTATCCTCACAATTTCCCTGTCACATCTTAAATTCGTATAACTCTTAAATCAGCAATGTTATCATAATTTACATCGGTTATTCATCTTTTACGACCAAAGCTTATCTTTTGTTTAGACATTAGCTTATTACAAATGCATCGTTAATGATCTTGACGACAAATAATCTGAATACAGATGGTGTTAACATCTTGATCTTAATTTCATTGATTATGTGGAAATAAAATTGAATTTAACTGACTCACGCTATCTGACTTGATTAGCTGTTGGATATAGTACACCATATCATTGATTATTGTCTTCAGCATTTAGACTTTTGATTGTTGGTTATTACTCTCTAAACTGCTAGCGTTTGATGGAATGAACACTGTTATTCATTCTGCCGTTTCAGGTCTACAAAACCATGTCAGTCCTGTTTCTGTTAGTTAATGCTTGCTGTTAATCTTATTTCAGAAATAAAGTTTTTAATGTAATGTCAATAATTATTGAGCAAGGTAGCATAGTGGTCAGAGCGCATGCCTCCCATGCAGAAAGTCTACGGTTCGAGCCCGACTTGATTCCCTGACTGAACGCTCGCTCACTGTTCACCCAGCAGCAAATGGGTACCCAGTGGGAACACTGGGGAGATAAAGGCGGCGAGGAAAGGAACTGGCCACCCTACCTGACATGCCGATGGCTCAGCATGAGTGTCCTCTCTAACAGGCACTTCTCTACGTACGAAAGTATACGGGACCACCTTTACTTTTTTTAATAATAATAATATTTAACAAAAACAGTATTAATGAATTTCTATGTATTTCTTGTTGGTATTTTTGCGATGTGTAGTTTTTTCTAATTGGCGTTGCAGCACTTTAAACTCGTATTTTTGTCGGCCGTTTTCTCAATGCCGTGATGCCGTAGTATTCTGTTGCTAAATCTGTTGCCGTAGTATTCTGTTACCTTGAAATTACGAAAAATCTATGTATAAATCCTATATCTCGTTCTTTTGCAGGTTGCTACTGATGTCAGGTATAAAAGTTTTTGCAAAAGAGTAACTCCTTTATGCCTACTGTAACGAGAATAGTGTGAGATGTGCGTGGAATTGTGATGTAACTCTTAGTGTCAGTTGGGTGCGTCGCCACAGTGATAGTTGAATTTGTTCTGTGTGTACTGTCAGTTAGTCATCAAGCGTGCTATGTTAGTGTCATTGGTTATCAAAAGACTCAACGTATTATAATCAGGGAGTTCGTCGATTAAAGGAATAGATACTAGCCAGATCAGGTTGCTGTATTTCCTCAGAGGCTAGGCCCTAGGACCTTGCCCCACAAACGCCCTTAGATATCCATATGAAAGAACCCATAAACATTACACTACCACCATTTAGATCACGGTCCTTGAACTCTTTGAAAAGTGCTGGAATTTGAAGTGTCGTTTCAAGGGCACTTGAAACTCCTTGAAAATGAGAATTTTTCTTTGAAAATTGATCATACTCCTTGAAATTTGTGAATTTTTACTGCCTTCTCCGTTGACAGCAACACCAAGACAAAAATAATTTACGGAAATATCCGAAAGAAAATTTTACAAGAAAACTCTTGATATGCCAAGAAATGTCTCGTTTTTTGGCATTTTGAGCTTCCCGTGTATTCACGCATGCGCTGTGAATGTTCATTTGGAACTCTTTTAAAAATTTTCAATTTTAGTCGCTGGATAGTCCTTGAACAAAAATTTGCATATCAAAATCCTGCACGAACACTGTTTTTAGAGCTGCCAATAAAATGGCATTTACTAGGCTAATATTCACATATACACTAGATTCGCATAGTAATGCTGGGCTCACACTGCTCTGCGTACGAACTTGTCCGTTTTCTAGGTATCTGTCAACCGTTCACACTGCTCAGTTTCTGTGAAAAAGTCCAGGCAAAGATACCCGTTTTTGTGTGTTCACACTGCTCACAGCAACAGAGGAAACAATCCATCTCTGTGGGTTTTTAGCCTTTAACAATACTGTGGTCGAGACAAATATCCGTTTTTGTGTGTTCACACTATCTAATGAGTTTGATGAAAACCTCCTACTTCCGTTCCTGTAGATATCCACTTTGAAGGGCGTATTTGTAAGCCTACGTTTTTGTGCATTTTTGTGCAGAGTAATGTGAACGGTGTTACAAAAACGGAGGTTTAGATCTGCGTTTTTGTACAAAAAAGTAGCTGTGTGAACGGAGCATAAATTAATATTGGCAAATTACTAAAGATCGCATATTCACAAAGAAACAAGCATTGCGCTGTGGCCTTCACATCAGCTACTCCTCTCCTGTTAAACAACCAATGCGCACCTCTCTCTCAAGTTTTCTTCACAGACAAAATACGGTAAGGGGCGATTCACATATTACGTCACGCAAGGGGGGTGGGGAGGTCTTTTGATTTTTGTGACAGAGGGTGGGTGGGTTGCTTTTGGAATGTGATGTAACTTTTGTTAAGCAGCTTGATATTTTGCCTCAAAATAGCAGGTCTTGCCCATTTTTCTGAACAAATTTGGCTTCACGTCTAAAATTAATCTGGCAATCGTAGTTTGATCCCTAAAAAGACATAATAAACGAGTCATTAAGAACGCAAAATAGTATCCTATTGAAATTCATAATGTGACGTCACACATTAAGGGGTGGGTGTGTAGTTTTGAAATTGTGACAAAGTGTGACAAGGGGTTGGTGGGTGTCTAAAAAGGCCAAAATTAGTGTGATAAGAAAGAAAACAGAGTAATAGGCCTAATTACAAGTGAAGTGTCCTCTCAATATTTCTCGCAACCGTAGCACAAATTTCGCTATNGGGGCTCAGCCCCCCTAAAACTCTTACATTGGCTTGGCTGTTCAGAGTTTATTGGCCTTGCTTCCAAAGTTCTATGAACAACTGTGCACTGCTATATGGTTATTGAGGCATTTCTTATTGTTGACTATACTATATCAGTGTTGAACTAAATTATCATGTTTCCATCTTTGGAAATAAGGGCGTGGTTCTAGCTGGGCCACACCCAAACTATGGGCGTGGTTGTGCCTAGAGCCCCCCTTGTTAAAATTTTTAGAAATCGCCACTGGTGAACGGTGTTACAAAAACGGAGGTTTAGATCTGCGTTTTTGTACAAAAAAGTAGCAATGTGAACGGGGCATAAGTTAATATTGGCAAATTACTACAGATCGCATATTCACAAAGAAACAAGCATTGCACTGTGGCCTTCACATCAGCTACTCCTCTCCTGTTAAACAACCAATGCGCACCTCTCTCTCAAGTTTTCTTCACAGACAAAATACGGTAAGGGGCGATTCACATATTACGTTACGCAAGGGGGGTGGGGAGGTCTTTTGATTTTTGTGACAGAGGGTGGGTGGGTTGCTTTTGGAATGTGATGTAACTTTTGTTAAGCAGCTTGATATTTTGCCTCAAAATAGCAGGTCTTGCCCATTTTTCTGAACAAATTTGGCTTCACGTCTAAAATTAACCTGGCAATCGTAGTTTGATCCCTAAAAAGACATAATAAACGAGTTATTAAGAACGCAAAATAGTATCCTATTGAAATTCATAATGTGACGTCACACATTAAGAGGTGGGTGTGTAGTTTTGAAATTGTGACAAAGTGTGACAAGGGGTTGGTGGGTGTCTAAAAAGGCCAAAATTATTGTGACATAATATGTGAACGGCCCCTAAGGGTATAAGAAAGAAAACAGAGTAATAGGCCTAATTACAAGTGAAGTGTCCTCTCAATATTTCTCGCAACCGTAGCACAAATTTCGCTATNTAGGATTTTTATTTACATCTGTTTGAAGAATACTATACCAGTGAAAACAGCAGTAATGCTGCCAACCTACAGTTTTTATGTTCCTTTCAAAATCCGCTTTTAGATTCCTAGGTCGTCATTTTTTATTCTTACTCATTTCATTCAGGATTTTAAAATTTTCTGATCCCCCTGCTAATTACCTCATGACATTTACTCACATATTCATTTCATATATTTACGGGGGGCTGCCCTTCAGCATTGCTGATTGTCGAGGGGCCCTTCACTTGAGTACATGCAAAAGCAAATTGAATTAATATGAAAGAATAAAATATTACCAACTATAAACGTTATAATTAAAAGACCATACTACAATATAAAAAGTTAATAGTGAAAAGAAACAGAAGAGTTTATAAGTATGATTTATAATGGCGTGTTGCTATCGCTTGCTTGCATTTGGTAGGTAAGCTGTTCCATGTTTGACACCTAGTATTGAGAGTGTTTCAACTCCATGTTTTTTCACACATATTCAATGTGACTGGTTTTGCTTAGGACGTATTTTATATCCTTTATCTCTTTCTATGATAGGCTCTGGCTGCGAAATGAAATCCAAGAGTTGAAGCTTGCATTGCGAAGTTTAATTCAGGCATTCACCGTTCGAAGTGGAAGAGAAATAGACATTGTTATGCCTGGATACACACATTTGCAGGTAATTTTAAAGATTTTTAACTTCCTTATCAAACCACTCTGCGTTGGTCATTCAATGAACTGATAACTTGTGAATATTTTTTACGAAAATCATTCAAATTAAATCCAGCAAAGATTTGCATTACAATATGCCATCCATATGCAAAACAGACACAGGGTCACTGAACTCTGGCCATGAATGTTGATTAGATTATACAATATACAATATATAGAAGTTATTAGGAGAATAAAGACTATAAACAGCATCTAGAAAAAAAGTAAAAGTACTCAAGAGTGCTGCAAGTTAGATGCTAGAATTTCTCGCAGAAGGGAGAATTTAGCTCAGAATTTTAAATGATGAGGATGGTTTATTCTAAACAAACTGAACATGTGATTGATTTTCGAAGTTCGATTCAAAATACTGTCGCAGTATACATATTAGAAGCAAACATTCTCCCTTCAGCCAACATGTTTCTATGCTTTTTTTAAGAAATCCAGCCTCAGATGTTCCTAAACGGTTCTTTAGTTCTTGAAACTTCAAAAGAAGAACAATGTATCTTGGTCAACTTTTATACGAGAAAAAGAATCAGCGTGGCCAACAAACCCTGAAATCCCTGGAAGACCCTGAAAAACCCTGGATTTTGTTTGCCCCTGGAAAAATACTCTGGAAAACCCTGAAATTACAACCCACCCCTGAAAATTGTGTTCTGAAGCAGATTTTCCGTGCATCAATTTTTGGCCTTGCAGTGCTGTTGCATTTTTTATTCCAGTAATGCAAGGGAAGAGGATCTATGAGGTTATTGCTGGGTGAAAACAGCAAAACAGCATTTGTCGTGTGGTAAGCAGCCTCTTTCCAACAACGGACACAATATTTCAAGTAAAACCCAGAAGGAAAGGTGGATGGGTACAGGTGGAAGATCTATATGTGATAATTATATTTTTCGAAAGCATAGTCNCAAAAATCCCCTGGTAAAAACCTGAAATTTTGCAGAAAATCTCCTGAAAAACCCTGGAAAAGAATTTCATTTCACTGTAGGC
Source organism: Cassiopea xamachana (assembly GCA_900291935.2). Taxonomy (NCBI): domain Eukaryota; kingdom Metazoa; phylum Cnidaria; class Scyphozoa; order Rhizostomeae; family Cassiopeidae; genus Cassiopea; species Cassiopea xamachana. Next base: position 4,112,588 of record OLMO02000231.1, on the reverse strand, counting down.
CACCCTGAGAATGTTAAATTTTCCGGAGCATATAATGGATGTTCTTTCTGTTTAGTTGCTAGTGTTATCAAAAGTTGTCTTGAAGAAACAGTTTTTCCAATAAATATGCCTGCCTGTTTGATCTAAATGTATTCTAATTTTTGCCTCAATTCAGCTTCGTGTTTCCTATACATATTTTTCTTATAAAAAAGCTTATAACACGCTTATTCAGCATAGCATGCAAGGTGGTTGATGTTATGAAAAATTAGAGGTTGAAATAGCGCCTTGAGTACTTGTTTGTGTGGTCATTTTCTCCAGTGGGAAAATTGATGTCTATTGCCTGCACGAATCTTGCAGTAAAATATGTGTTAAAATTGTCTGTAGTTATCGTACCAATTTCAGACAAATGAAGTTCAGTCTATTTTGGCTAGCATTTCGTACCACAGCACGAAAAAGCGGCAACATTCTTTTCAAATACTGAAAGCTTTTTCCGTCCGATACTCATCAGAGTATGAAAATGTCGGATAGTGACCTTAAGGTTAACCGACATATATCCAGATGCGGTTACATGTTATAGGATGCGTCTAATTGGCCCCAAGAGTGGCCAATTAGGCCCTATAAACCATTCTTTACTTGAAGAGTCCCAATGAGAAAACAAACTCTTGTTGTCTACACAAGACTAGGTTTTGGGAGTTTTGATGTAAACAGATTCCAAAGCACTTAAATGAAAAGACGATCTTGCTTGCCCAATGATTCGAAAATTTTCGTCTGTATATGTTTTGGTGTATTCTGGATTTGCAATAAGGTGTTGTCCTATGGCCGACTCACAATTCATTTTAGACTTGTTGCTTTTACGTATACGAGGAGGCTGCTCTCTTGCGACATAACTTTTCTTCCTGATGCTCGTGGGGACATGTTGTTTTATTATGTCTGCTAGTCTCTGCGTAGAGCTTCCTACGTACCGAGCTTCACATCGGCACGAAAATTCATAAACTGCACGACTTTTTGAGTGGTAGGAACGCAATCTTTTTTAGCAGATGGTAGTGTATTGGAACAATGACTATTTGCATTAGTATTCTTTGTTATGTTAATTGCTTAAGTTGAGGGAGGAGCGGAAATGAGAGAGAGGAGAGAGGAAAGACGAGATCAGATATCAGATAGTTAGATGGCGATAGAGAAAAGAGAGACGGAGATAGTGAGGTAAACTGTATTTACTTCAAAGCTCGAAAGTTACGTTAGGGACGTTTTGTAGGTAGCAGTCAGAAGGCTTTGTTCGTTGTTTTGATTCACTTATTTTTTGGGTTTGTATGTAGATTTAGAGCTTTGTAGCGTAAAGGTTTGTTAGGTTTTGTTATGTTGTCTAGTCGGTAGGCCTAAGCAGGATAATTGGATAGATTGTCAAGAACTAGGTGGGGATTTGAGTGGCTATAAACAGGAGCTAGGATATAAACCCCAACAGGTAGCATAACTCTAGTGTTGTAAACCACACGGGGCTTCACAGCATAGAAACAGGATGTAATGACTATATTAATATGATTTTAAAACTTTGATGAAACAAAAAATAAAATCATCAAAGTTTGAATATCAAATTAGTAATGCCATTACATCTTGTGTCTATGTTGTGAAGCTCCGTGTGGTTTACAACACTAGAGTTATGCTACCATCTGCTAAAAAAGATTGCATTCCTACCACTCAAAAAAGTTGTGCTGTTTATGAATTTTCGTGCCGATGTGAAGCTCGGTACGTTGGAAGCTCTACGCAGAGACTAGCAGACAAAATAAAACAGCATGTCCCCGTGAGCATCAGGAATAAAAGTTATGCCGCAAGAGAGCAGCCTCCTCGTATATATAAAAACAAGTCTAAAATTAATTGTGAGTCAGACATTGGACAACACCTTATTGAAATCCAGAATGCGCCAAGACATATACAGACGAAAATTTTCTGATCATTGGGCAAGCAAGATCGTCTTTTCATTTAAGTGTTTTGGAATCTGTTTACATCAACAC
>OLMO02000231.1:4022643-4042044 GCA_900291935.2 Cassiopea xamachana | reverse complement strand
TATATATACATATATGTATATACATATATATATATATATATATATATATGTGTGTGTATATATATATGTGTATATATATATACATACATATATATTTATATCTTGTATTTATATCTGTAGACTACCTTTGTAAAGTGAGGTTTACAGTTGTATGTTTAGATGGAATATAACATTAAAGTTTTCATCATAATCATCATCATCATTATTATCATCATCATTATCATCATAATCATCATCATCATTATTATCATCATTATTATCATCATTATCATCATCATAATCATCATCATCATTATTATCATCATCATTATCATCATCATCATTATTATCATTATCATCAATCTTTTTTAAACGTGCCTCGTTGCAGCTTACTGAGTTGCTCTTTCTGCTTGTGAGGGTGCCCGGGAATGGCGCCACCGGGGGCTTGGAGGATGTTGCGATTTCCTGAGCCCCTCCCCTGTGGGCATCTATATCATTTTCATATCCAGGGCATTTTCCAGATTTTTTGGCCAATGCAATAGATGTTTTCCATAAAAATTCTCTGAAACCGCCCTTTGTCACCACTTTGGCAGCACTAACCCCCAGCCCTGCGTCCCTGCAGACTAGCTTTGACAATTTTCAGAGCACAATTCCATTCTTTACTGCTTGCAGAACGTTCTTTTGTGAGACAAAAATACAAGGTTTAGGAAATCTATGTAATTTTTTAGTAATCTATGGAAATTTTGATGCACATCTAAAGAACTCTACACGTCAACATAAACAGTTTATCCCAATAAACGATTTCTATATCCATTGCCTTTCATACAAAAATTTACTGAACATTTTGATCTAAAATGTTCACAATTATAGACAAGCAATTATCGTCACACTATCTACCGAAAAGCCAGCCATTTCCCGATGGCTTCTATACTAAGTGGGGGTGTTAAACCCACAACCCCTACTTTGACAAGCCACTTCCAAATCAATGAGTATCTGCACCAATATTTCCAAGTAAAAACCACATTATCACACACTCTTAAAACTGTTTGCTTCCCTTTAATGCGTAAAAGTAGCACATGTGACAATATTGGCACAGCTGATTGACTCAGTGACAAGTCAGTACTTCTTGCTTCTTGTTATGTAAACGGTAGTAAACAGCAACGCCCAAGTTTTCAATTTTCTAGTCTTTGAAAGCAGCGTATATTTAAGATGAGCGTTATCAAACTTCAACAATCTACTACAGCTGCTCATACAGCCACTCGCCAATGTCAACATATGAACTAAGGCCAAACCGCCATTGCAAACGAAGAAAGTCATGTTTCTCGGTGAAACTAGAGAATAGCAAGATCACAATACCCTAAAATTGACATGTTTTAATTCGCTTCTGATTTTTGTACACTTGCCATGCCTGTAAATGTTATTCATGTACAACGAAGACCAAGTAACACAATCAAAATCCGAAGGATACAAAGAAACTAGTCCTTCTTTTTCCTTTGAGTCAAATCCAGTATTTTTCAAACTAATTACACCAAGAGAAAACGAAAAAGACAACGAAATGCTCATAGTTCTGTAACATCCTTCCCCCCTTCGATTTCCCCTCTAAATCCCTTTCTTCCTCCTCTTCCTGGGGCCTCCGCAGAGGGCCTAACACAATCAGGCACGTCGGAACGATGTTAGAGCAAGGGGTAGGGGCGCAGGTAAGGGAAATTTTGGAGGAGTGGCAACTCCACTTTGTCGACAAAGAAGACTTCTCTCAAACCAAATTTGCCGATAAAGAAAGCTTTTCTCACGTTCCAACGTCTACTAGCACTAATGGTGCACTTCAAATTTGCCGACAAGCCAAATGTTTTGGGAGATGCGGCACCCCCTACGGCTACGCCTCTGGCAAAGTGGGCCAACACGAGCAAAAGGGCACCAACTTGCATGGGCACTTCTTTGGGACCCAAAGCACCTCTTTGAAATATGTTCGTTCCATCCTTCAGCATGGCCTATATTTCACAGAGTTATAGACATAGTTCTCTCTACCAATTATATTATGTATGTTTATATAGCTTATTCGATCTACTTGTATCATATCAATGCATAAAAAAAGGATGGTATTGCATTTCTTACACGGCACTTTTGCTCCCCCTGCTCCCCACATGACAGGCAGGGGGGCTAGTACTCCCTCTGCCCCCTTGTTCGGCGTCCCCTCCTGCAATACCCGTTGGCCTGAGACGAGCCGTTAACTCCTAGCCGCAATCACTTCTTTGTAGTGACAACACGCTTACATTCACAGGATAGCATTCTTTAATTCTCAGAGCTGCCACAATTGAATGCAGCTATCAATTTGAAATCCTTGTCAACTAGAAAAACATGTTGAAAAACTAGCATCTAGAAATAGGAGCAAACAAGTCATTTGATATACGAGAATCAACTGGGTTCATTCAATTTCAACCACGAATCCTCGTATGGCTGGAAGGTGTTTCCACATCAGATCTATATCCCCAAGAGATAATCCTTTTCAAAATAAAGTACCGTGATTGCCAAATTTGATACTGTGGCATCTCGACAAGGGACCAACATGTGGTTTGTAGAGTGTAACAGTTCCTTGCTGCAAACCCTGCTGGTCAGGAAACACACACAAAACTTCCGCGCTTGGAAGAAAACAGCAAACACAGGTACAATGACGGGTAAAAATTTCATATAGCTCAATTACGCAGGTAATCAATTAAAGCAACTCATTGGATATATTATCTCCTTACTTTTGCTATAGCAAAACATTACTATATAGATACATCCAGTGCATCAGAAATCAAGAATAATGTTAAAGGCATTATTTATTGGTAAAAGTGGTTATCCTAGTCAAATCCCTTTTAGGCCTAGCTTTTCATAATTTCAAAACTGCGAGTTCCATCACTGTAATTCAGCCTATCCTAGTTTCAACTTATCACATTTCAATAGTATGTTCTATTTTGAACCCAATTATCTTGTTTGTCGTACAAAACATGCATATATGCGTTTAATATCTCTTCTCTCGCTATTGCTCCAGGTCTCCCATACCCACTTATAAGAAATGTATAAACCTCACGAGTGTTTCTTTATGACTAGCATCTAACCACGGATATCTAATTTAACTACGATAATTGCAACTAAAAATAGCTCCTTGCAAAGCACAAAGAACATTATGTACAATCTAAGACCAGAGGCAGTGGCGTATCAGACATAGGTTTGGGGTTAAGACAACTCTTAATAGGCCTAAGAATTTAAGGCAATCTTTTGTTATCATTTGGGGATAAAAAATAAGAAGACGCCTCAATTTTAAGCCACTGAACAGAGGGGTGTACTTTGAGGGCTGCCCAATTTCCGCGCTAGGGCTTGGTTGGCCCTCAAAGACAAGCACCACAGCCCCCCAATGCAATCTAACAGCCTATACACTAAGGGAATCAAGTAGGTAGAATTATTACATTACATGATATCAAATGATGAACTCAACTGTCTCGTATGTCATGAATGCTAGAACGAAAAAAGTTGTTTTGAAGCTATCTATAAGAAGCCGCATCGCGGTAAGCTTCACTCTGCTAGTAAAGTTTGAATATGAATGCCAATGCTGCTGTGAAGCACACCAACAGACTAACTGTAAGCTGTGGAGCAGCAGATGGGTCTTTTGTTGTTGGCTTCTTTGTTGCTGGTTTCTTTGTTATTGGCGGGTTTGTTGGTGCTGGACTCGCCGACCATCCTATTGGGTACTTGTAAATTCCTCTTTGTTCTTTCATCCAATCATAAAGAACTTTAAAGTATCCTTTTATTGGCTCGGCTGTTAGGTTTGTATACCCTGTCAACTCTTTGAATGCCACCGTCCACTTTTTGCTTTTACCAAGTTGCAGCATATCACTATGAGTGAAATAAATACAAAGTCTGAAGTGAAAGCGAGACAATTTCCTCATCATGCACAATCAATCAAGCGCTTTGTAGGCCCTACAAATATTTCCTTATTAGACCATGCAAAGAGATTTCAAGAGCGATTCTGAAGATAGATCTTTCAAGCATTCGTCGTTGGGGTTTATATATCTGTAGACTCGTATGTCTGTAGCTACGCCTTTATATGCTTGCTGAACATAGGCATTAATGGCCATACGTAAAACTATAACCATCACTATTTATAACTTTATACGTACATCAACGTAAAAATGTGGTGTAGAACATACCATTCTAGATCACCATGAAGAAACAAATAATTTTGTCTCAAAGAAGAATACATTATTTTGGGAACAGCAGCTCGAGTAGTGTTGAAGACTGATACTACGTGCCAAATTTTTACATGTGGCAATAGCCAGTTTGTTCCAGCGACTAGTTTTCAAACAAAGAAACCAATGTTGTGCCAAACAATGTGGCTTGGTTTCAAAACGAAACTAAATTTCATCCCCAGTAAATAAGATGTTGGTGCGTTCATGTACACTAAAATTCTTTCCTGTTGCTTCACAATTGCTCGTTAATGAAACGTGACTTTCACAACAACAACACAGTTCTACTTTAGGCCATGGATTTNAATGCCAATGCTGCTGTGAAGCACACCAACAGACTAACTGTAAGCTGTGGAGCAGCAGATGGGTCTTTTGTTGTTGGCTTCTTTGTTGCTGGCTTCTTTGTTTTTGGCGGGTTTGTTGGTGCTGGACTCGCCGACCATCCTATTGGGTACTTGTAAATTCCTCTTTGCTCTTTCATCCAATCATAAAGAACTTTAAAGTATCCTTTTATTGGCTCGGCTGTTAGGTTTGTATACCCTGTCAACTCTTTGAATGCCACCGTCCACTTTTTGCTTTTACCAAGTTTCAGCATATCACTATGAGTGAAATAAATACAAAGTCAGAAGTGAAAGCGAGGCAATTTCCTCCTCATACGCAATCAAGCGCTTTGTAGGCCCTACAAATATTTTCTTATCAGACCATGCAAAGAGATTTCAAGAGCGATTCTGAAGATAGATCTTTCAAGCATTCGTCGTTGGGGTTTATATATCTGTAGACTCGTATGTCTGTAGCTACGCCTTTATATGCTTTCTGAATATAGGCATTAATGGCCATACGTAAAACTATAACCATCACTAGTTATAACTTTATACGTACATCAACGTAAAAATGTGGTGTAGAACATACCATTCTAGATCACCATGAAGAAACAAATAATTTTGTCTCAAAGAAGAATACATTATTTTGGGAACAGCAGCTAGAGTAGTGTTGAAGACTGATACTACGTTCCAAATTTTTACATGTGGCAATAGCCAGTTTGTTCCAGCGACTAGTTTTCAAACAAAGAAACCAATGTTGTGCCAAACAATGTGGCTTGGTTTCAAAACGAAACTAAATTTCATCCCCAGTAAATAAGATGTTGGTGCGTTCATGTACACTACAATTCTTTCCTGTTGCTTCACAATTGCTCGTTAATGAAACGTGACTTTCACAACAACAACACAGTTCTACTTTAGGCCATGGATTTNTCCTTATCGACCTTTTATCATGTACATGCATCAACAAAAGCCCCGGATGTACAGTACTGCAACGACAGCAACGAAAATGTTTTTTATCTACAAGAATCCTGGCTTAAGGCATAAGATCAAAGGTTTCTTAATTTTGGACCAGATTTTAGTTCTAAATAGCTGTTTATATGGGTGGATTTTAGTTCTAAAAGTTTTTTACTTAGTGTAACGAATCAAATTGCAGTGAAATCGTAAATAAAACGTGAATGTAGCGAACTATTTCCATTACAGCAAACAAAATGCGTCAATAGGAGCTACAATCTGAAGCAACGTCATGTTCACATTGTCTTGGCTCAACTTTAATTTGAACCAGGTAACAATTCTAATGTGCTAGTATCTAAGTTTCTAAGCCCTTTCCCTGTTCTTATAACAGTGTCTTAAGTTCTAGGGTGCCCAGTTCAAAGTTTCTTATAAAACCGGTCTCTTGTTTTTAACAAATGTGTAAAAAGCAGCCATGGCCTAGCGGTTATGGACTCGACTCAGACCAACATGGTCTTGGGTTCTAGGCCCAAAGCAGGCCATTGGTGACGTCAGGAAGGGCATCCCGTCCTAAGTGCTCGCGCCAGAACTAAAGTCCTCTCAGAGGCACCCTTCAAGCACCGAGGAATTGGGGGAAACGGAGCTAAATCGAGAAAAAATCGCAAGAGTGAGAAAATAACAATTTCTTTTACAACACCTGAATTTCTTGCCAGCTTCTTTCGATTGGTAGATTGAGCACGTGTCAAGAGTCCCTGTGTGTTTGGCTGCTATGCACGCGGCTTTGTGGAAGTGGAATTGGTAGACAAAACTCATGAAGTATCTGCAAGCGAATCGGTTTGTTATTTAAAAATTCAGCATTGCTTTAACTCTCAATTTCTTTGACTCCATTTAAAGCAAAGAGATATAACAGCTTTATGGTGAACTCAGCGGGGTGGCCATAGGGGTATGGGGGCAAATGCCCCCACTTTCTGCCAAGATGGTGATCAGGATTTCTCTAGAATCGATGAGAAACATAATTGGAGGGAGGGTAGTAGCAAATCATCAGAGAAGAAGAGGACGTGGCCAAACATTTTATTTATGCCCCCCTGGATGAACTGCTTGGAAAACGGCTCCATTGCTTTTACTGCTTCAGCTTTAGAATCAATCAACAGATTCATTGGCTAATTGGCTAACCAATCAAATCAACCAATTGGTCTGATTGGTTGAGTGGCTGACCTTAGGAATGAATCCAGTGATTTTATTGGTCAATTGGCTGACCTATCAAACTTGTATATCGATTTGGTTGGTTAATTGGTTGACCTATCAAATTAATCAACTGACGTGATTGGTCGATTACCTCCAGCCTATCGAATCAATCAGCAGATTTGATTGGCTAACACGCATTCCTATCGAAGCGATCATTTTCATTTGGTGGATTGATTAGAGAAAAAAGCTAATCACTCGGACAACAATGGGGTTGATTTGTTGATATTACTGATAATTACTGAATGGAATTCTGCAGACAAGTTTACACTAATGAATTTACGCTGCAATAAATAATCTCCGCATTTTCGTGCAATCATTTGGCTTGTGACATGTAATGAAACTACTTCCTGGTACGACATAAAAACGTCAGCTATCTACCTTATATATGGTGTATTTCCTGGAATGTGATATTTTGCGCCAGGGTCGAAATCAGCTTCGCTTCGATTAACAGGTGGGAAAATTCCTTGGAAATGAGTTCGCAGCTCCCACCATTTCTTATTATAGTCATCCATCTTTGTACTCCCGTCCCAGACCTTCCATCTCCATTTGTCCATGAGGTATCCAAACGGCAGGAATGCAATCTTACTCAAGGCTGATTTTAACAGGAAATTTATCGCACTTCCTAGTGAAAGAAAAATATGTCTCATAGTGGGGACAACTATTTAATCCGTATTTGGAACACTAAACGGTAGGGGTGTTGTAGAGGGGACTTAGCCCCCATGTTAAAAATATGAGAGATTTTGGGGGCTGAGCCCCCCTTCATCGTACATCTTCAAGATTGGTTAAATTCATCATTACGCATTTGCCAAAGAAGAAGAAAGGAAACGCACACTGCTATCAAAAGAAGAAAAATACTACAACCTTATACTTGCTTTCTCTTTTAATATAATCCGCACTACCTATTATATTTTCTGTATGCGAAATAAGCCATGGACTAATCCAGAACTTCTAACCTACTAACTACCACTATCTACTAATACCCTTTTACTTATCCTTTGTAGCATTGTAGCATTATATAATTATTGTATTACCCGGCAAGCCAAATACAAGTTACCTGATGCTAGCGAGATTTGTATTTGTATGATTAGATTATAAAGATTATATGAGCAAGTTTCAAAAAAAACTTTCACATACACTGTTAGCACATGATCGTCGTACATGCAAAAATGGGCGTGGTTTAAGGCGTGGTCGACATATTTCCTACAACACACCCCCCCTAGTTGCAGTATTAGGATACCAATGCTAAACGGTATCTTCCTTAGAGACCGTTTTCCTTTCCAAATACAATATCTTTCTTGCCTTATTTGTGTCTTCTGACAATTGCCATCTGGCAGCTATTTATGTAGCAAAGTTACGAATAACAATGTGTTTCCTGTTGCTGTACTATTTCCAAGGTACTAAATGCCCGAGTAAAATTAAGGAAATGTAATGAAACTTTACCAACACAATTTGTTCTTAAAGATTCAATAGAGCTGATGGAGCTCTGAATTAATATGGTTGGGAGTAAAAGTATAAGTAGTCCCGTATACTTTCGTACGTAGGGGAGTGCCTGTTAGAGAGGACACTTATCCTGAGCCATCGGCATGTGAGGTAGGGTAGCCAGTTCCTTTCCTCGCCGCCTTTACACAGTCTTATTACATGGTTGGGAGTGCATAGCCTTATTACCAGACGCTTTATGTACCCTTATTATCAGATCCTTTTATACAGCCCTGTTGCCAGACTATGTAAAATAGCATGGCTCAGGCTAGGCTCACACTGCTCCGCTTACGAATACATCCGTTTTTGTAGACGTTTTTCTACCGTTCACACGGCTCCGTCTTTGCACGAAAATCCAGATTAAACTATACGTTTTTGTGCGTTCACATTACTCACAGGAACGGAGGGAAAATATGTGTTTCTGTAGCTTTAATCCTCTCGCAATGCTGTGTTCGAGATAAATATTCACACTGATCTACTGCATTCGAAGACGAAGAAAACCTCCGTTTTTGTAAATATCCACTTTGAAGGGCGTTTTTGTAAACCTGCGTTTTTGTGCGGCGTAGTGTGAACGATTTTACAAAAATGGAGGTGCCGANATCTGCGTTTTTGTACAAAAACGGAGAAGTGTGAACGGGCATCAATCTTATTCTACATACGCGATGGGAAATGAATACTTTTTCTCTTGTCTCCATGTGTAATAGCATAACAGATATGTGCGGAATACAAAGATAGAATCAAGAATGTTTGGTCATGAAACTGGACACTTGAAAATCAATTATTATCTGGACAAAAGCATAACAAACATGGAATTTAAACTTAAAAATGAAGTTTTTATAAATAGAACAATCTTACTTAAAGCACGGCTCCTGTTTCGACACGCCTTCTAATCCATTATTCCATTTAACACTAGACACCAACTTAAATTTGATGATCTCTGCATCCACCTCCACCGTTTCAAATTTCTCTCAGTTCTCTTAGACGTTGAAAATGCAGTGGAAATATGCTGCACAAACCTACACCGTTGTTTTAGTCTCTAAAGTCTGGTTTTCGTATATCGTAATTCGTCGGCGATCATCGCCGATGAATACCGATATAGGAAGACCGGACTAAAGCAAACGAGTGTTAGGACCGAACTTCAATCTACATGGTTTTTATATAAGAAACTTTGATCTATCTAGTACTAAAAGTTTCTTAATTTAACGTAAAAATTTTGGCATTCTAATAGCTATTTAAAAGGTTCTTATTTTGAGACCGAAAATCACCTTACTGTTTTTAAGTCGAAGACTTCTGGGTGGATGCATAAGCGTAGGACAGGGGGTGGCAAGGGGAACTTTAGCCCCCCTAGCTGGAAAGAAATCTGCTTCATTCGGGCAATGTTCCTGAAAGAACAATAGAAAATTCGGGCAACTTTTCCGACTGCTCTCCAGACCTCTTTACTCATTCGGGCAGGAATATTACAGCCCCCTGAATTTGAAGTCCTCCTGCGCCTATGGGTGGGTGTAATCGCTTAACGTCATGAAAAATGCCGAAGTTGATCAAATTCACAAGTTTGAATATTTTCCAAACAAAAATCGTACAAATTAACGAGTAGAAGCAAGTCAATGTACTCTGTTTTAGACAAATTGAGATTGTACAGTTTCTTAATTTTTCTTGAACAAAGTACTGGAGTTTCTTAATTTTTTGACCGGCCTAATGCTCGTTTCTTATAAAGCAGTTTCTTATAAAAACACCGTGTACTCCTTTAAATAACATGATGGCCATAACTCTCCATCGAAAAAGCTTATCATTCATTGATCATTTGTCTTACACACAAAATCCTATCAGCTACTAAGGTAGCGTTTCCAAGGGACGTTTCCATTTAGAACCATAAGAATTTAGCACGGATAGGCCTTGCGCTTCAAAGGCTGGTCCTATTTGGAGCGCATGCTCGAAAACTGCGCAGGAGACATCTGCCTAGCAAGTGTGCAAGACAACAATAGAAGAGCAAAAGAAGCGCGCCAATCACTTTTATTCGAATTTCATACCCAGTCCCATTTGGAACCTTTCCACCCGTTTCCACGAGTACGGTACCAATCGGGGCCTTATGCGAAAACAGAACCAGTTGGAACTGATTAACACTCCCAAATGGAACCGTTCCAAGCAGTCCAGTGGAAACGCGAGGTCTATCCGTATGAGGATTGTCACGGTTCCCGCGGAAACGCTGCCGAAGCTTATATACAAAGAAAAGTAAAACATGAAACCGTTAATTTACAAATAACCATTACTGGTCTTGCTAGGGGTCGTGCTTCTGGAAAGGAAAGGATAATAACTGTGCAGGAATTTCCTTGATTACTTTTTGAACGTGGTAGTCGTAACAAGAGACTTGTACTCTCATTAACAAGGAAGAAAAAGTCAAGCCTGTTTGATGCGCCATTTCTCAAAGGAATCTTAAATATTTGCCATAAGTAATTTTTCCTTGTTCCGTGTCAACAATGGCAGCGCAAGACACTAATCAAACCAGGTGTTTCACGACTTTTGGCAAACATTGTTATTTAGCTATCTGGTAACAAATTGTCCAATCTAAAATGGGATTCAACCATACGTCACTACTCATCCATTGTGAAACCTTGATATCTACTGCGAAGGAGGGAGGCAAAAGCCTCTTTATTGTAATTCGAAAGCTCTCTAGGCCCCAGGCTTCCTTTGTTGTGTTTACCTTACAAAATCTTGTGGTACATGCGTTGAACAGCGTTGCATAAAAGTAACTCTCACCAAAAGTTCTTTTTAAGAAGAAAAACATGGACAAGACACGGTGCAAAATGGCGCATAAAACCGGCCTAACTTCTTTATGATACTTACTGTTATTTGATGGGAGAGAGTCCAATAGGCCCACTTTATGCAAATGCTGCGGTGTTTGTACTGATAACGCGAGAGTGTCACCAACGGCCTCGTGAAAACCGGGATTTGCTCCGGTTCTGTATTCGTATGCAAGATCCCAATACCACAGATAGTAATATATATGACCGAGCTCGTGATGAACCGTGATGAAATCAACCTGATTCGGGCTTGTGCACATTTTAACCCTGAAATGAAAAATGTACATCGTATTAACCAAAAAGAAAGAGGTTGAACCGCCCTTCAATATCCACATTAAGCACAGGAATAAATCTGTTCCTCCCGCTTACCCTATCCCGCTATTGCCCCTTACGCGTTCATTATATCTCAGGGGTCACGCGGGCCCGGTCCATCGGCAAATTTGGCCTTGGAAACTGTTGTAAAATACAAGCAAAGCGAACAAGCAAAACGGACAAGCAAAGCGAACAAGCAAAGTGGCATGCAAAGCGGACAAGCAAAGAATATTCGGCCGACAAAAACCCTTTCCTACCAACCCTTGAACTTCAGCATATTTTGGAAGCATTTCCAAATTACATGAAGGAGCTCATTGCCATGTATAGTCAGATGTACATACAATGCATAAAGACTTCCAAGTATCCACGTGGACCCTAAAAGGATGCTTGTTTACAACCTAGCTCTAGCTTTTATCGATGTGAAAGGCCTGCCAGCCAAAAATAAAGGAGCCTTTCAAGAAATTATGCCATTTTCATGTTATATTCCAAGCTATTTTATGACACGATCCTATGGTATTTATGCTACCTTCTCTTATTTGCATGCTACTGAGTGCTAACTAATTCGTGCATTATCCAGTAGTGGATCTAGAATACATCCTTGGGGAGGGCCATCTGGTTTCAAAGTCAACGTAACTTGTAGACAATGTCTTTAGACTACGCCCCCAAAACCATTATCCTTGCATTTCAGGAGCCAATTAAAAAGACCTGTTGATAACTGAACAATACAGCTGTGTGGGTAAGAACCTGCCATATAGAGGGAAAACGGGGGTCTGGGGGCTATGCCCCAGAAAATTTTGGAGACCACGTCCTACAATTTATCCTAGAATGCTTCCCCTAGTAAAAGACGCTTGCTACAAAAGACAAAGAGCTATTATATTTTTAGAAGTTTTCTACAAAACAGAATCCTTGGAGGAAAGCATATTGATCAGATATTCTTCAATTTTAACTTTCCTTCATCAGCATATTTGGCACTGGTAAGCTAAGGCCCTCTCTTCATATATAGATGCAAATTCTGACTATGCGACGAGAACATTTACAAAGCGACTGTCCTCTTCCATCTCGATGCAAAACAACAACTGCTATAAATGTAACATTGCTAATACGATATGTAGATAAATTTCTGCACTACACACTTTCCTATATAAGAACCAGTAAATCGAGGCTCAGACTGGCCGTTCCTAATTTTTCCAAACTATTCAGGTTGAATTATTCTTAATTTGTTCTTAAATTAGTAGCATGTAGGCCATTTAAATATCAGAATGAAGACGACGAGAAAAAGACACATGGTTACAATAGGTTTTAGTGTTAACAGCTCCTCCATAGCAACAAGATCGACCTTATCAATCTATCCCATAAAGTAAAATTTAAAACCAAATAACGTGGAATTTTCCTATACGAACTTTTTCAATGCACTTTCATGAAACTCTGCATACACCATGCTTCTTCACAAAAATACCACAATTGCTTCTAGAAATTATGTATCTTAGGCCCTGGCCAACCGACTCCATTTTTCACTCGATTTTTTTACTCGACAAAAAGTCGGGTGAAAAATTGATTCTTTTGGCCACGGCCTAACCGAGATTCAAGGAGATTTCGATTAATTTGATAATAATTAAGGATTTTTAAGGATATTTTCTTTCTATAAGAAGTTTTAAGGAGGTTAAGGAGGCGTGGGGAATCCTGTCTGAATTTACCCATGGCGTCACCGATTAGGGCCTCGTCTTTCTCTTCTGTCCGGAGCAAGTCTCCCTTTGCACCCCCGCGCAGCCTTGGTCCCTGTGAATCTAACCAAAACACGACGATTTTTTGGGTAGAAAATATCATATTTGAAGGTAACAGACTATGTAATGCTAGAACCTCGTTCAGCATCGAAATTTAGTGTTGCTATCGCCTACCTGACATCCTGGTCTGGATTTCTGACTGCAAAATCCCACGCAGACGCATGACATACAACACTCCTGCCATCCTTCGGTTTTTCCAGCATTGACTTAGTCCAAAATCCACCAGGTAATTTCATCCATCCAATGGAGGTAAAGAACTCTTCTGCTTTCCTAAACATGCCCGTGATATTCCCACCATATATCTGCTTGAGCTTGGGGGATATGTCCAGATTTGGCTCGGCTAGGAGCAAATGATATCACAAATAGAATTCAATAGAATTGTATACATCATGGTGCGCTATGGTAAAACAAGGCCCCAAGCAATATGACTTCAAAGCAGAAACGGCTATTAGGGGGGGAAAGATGGTGAAGCGCCCCCAATGTGCCTTCGAATCGGCAAATTGTCTGCAAAAGTAGTAAAGGCTAAATACATTTAATTATGTAAATAAACCTTTTTTGCCAGAACATTAATTAAAATGTAAATTTTTTGTTATAACAAAGATATTTACTGAGGAAATACTCCGCTATATCTAAAATACTCGGCAAACTCGATGCCTGTGCACCCTGATTTTTCATGAAAAACCTTGAACTACTGCTTCAAAGACCGGAGTGATGGCCCAGTGGTAGAGCGTCTGCCTCACAACCGATAGCTCGTGGGTTCGAGCCCTGGCCGAGTCATACCAAAGACTTTAAAAATGGTACTCACTGCTTTCTCGTCTGGCGCTCGACATATGAGATTGGAGTGGGAAAGTTAAACTCGCGGAGCTACCAGTGGACCAGCCCCCCGCTGTAGCTTTCATTGCATTCGCAGACACGTGGCCTAGGGCTATAGAAATGGAGATAGGCGCCACCTTATGCGCCATTGGGCGCGTGAAAAGACTTTGACGTGACTGCTTCAAAGGCAGATTTCTATGAGGTGAACTGAACAGTGAATTTGAAGCAAATTCACTAGAAAACGCATTAAAACTTGGATTTTCTTTATCCGCTTAAAAAGCTCTGTTAACTTCCAAAATAACCAGTTCCAGGCCCAGAGTCAATTAGAGGTAGATTCACCAAGGTTTTCCAAAACGTAGTATCAGGCGTATCATGGAATGGGGGCTCAGCCCCCTTCTAAAATTATGAGAATTTTTGGGGGGCTCAGTTCCTCTCTATCAAGCATTTGCTAGGGTGGAAAACTTCTTGATTATGCACTTGCCAAATGAGGATAAACGAAAGGTAAGGGGCTGTTCAAAAATTACGTCACGCTAAATTTGGGTTTCTAGGCAGAGACAACCCCCCCCCCTCTTAATAACATTCCAGTGCATATGCAACACATGAAAAATTAGAGTAATGCAAGTTTTCTTTCGAATATATAACAAATGAACAAACCGTAAATATCAAGTCAATCGAATGTTTTTAAATATTTTCAATAAAGCACTCTTTACATGACATAAAAACGGGAAAAAACTTCTTTATTGATAAATCCAAATAAAACTTTATTTCAAATTTTTTTTATACCGTGACGCCACGGACTTGACATATGTACTACCCACACCCTCATCTACCATCACGCTGCGTCACGAAAAACCTGAAGAACCACCCACCCCCCAAGCGTGACGTAATTATTGAACGGCCCCTAAGCTCCCATCAATGGAAGAAGAATGCTACAACTCTATCCTGGCTTTCTACTTCGTTTAATACTTTCACATATACAGCAGTAGTAAGAATATTATTGCCAGAATTTCAATAATATTAGGCCTGGTCAATGGCGTGGTCAATATATTTACTACAACACAGCCCCCCTTCTTACAGTTTTTGGGTGACACCACTGCGTAGTAGCGTAAATTTGTACAAACGCTAAACATGATCTCACTACTCTGAAAACTTGTATCTCTTTCGCTTACTTGACTGTATAACAACTTTCTATTAAAATTGACTAAGCACTGGTAAAGCTTCAATCGTTAAAAATCAAACTGTCGTTTTTGAGCAATTCTTGATGAAGTCGCTTAGAGATCTGTTTAATTTATTCACAAATGCACCAATTATGGCATCTGATGTTTTCAATCTAAATAGAGTGCATCTCTAATCAAAAAAGGTATTTTCTTCAGATTTATATGGCGTGATTCTAGAAATCCTTCAAGAGCTACGCGCCCCTTCCCTGCGATCTTGCCGCTCATCCCCAGCCTCCTCATTCAAAAATTCGTTCCAGCGTCCCCATGTCGTACCGCTTCCTATTAATAGATATCGCTAGAAATCTGCGGATCGATAGAAGGAGAAACAATAGAAAAAGAGAATGTAAAATGAGTACCCTTTCGTTTAAGACATCTGCATCTTGCTAGGGCCTAGACAGTGTTCTTGCTTGTCCCAAAATCCATCCTAATCCCGACGGTTCTTAGTGCGGGGCTTAAACAACAATTGCCAGTTGTCATGGGATGGAATGTGGGAACTATTTTTCTATGGCCTATGGGATAAAAGTCTCAGGAATATGTGTACTCAAGCTCCACTGTCTAAAGATCACATGCAGTAGAAAATTGTAGAGCTGTTTAACCAGCGGGTTCTCAAAGCTGAAAAGAGTCTTACCAAGCTGTTGTGTGCGCAAAGCGTTAAATAGGCTAAAGAAGGCAGTTAAACGCACGGAATTCTAGCATCATCGATGCAGTTATTAAGGTGGGGAACAAATGAAAGGTGTCATAGGTGAATAGTTATCATCGACAGGGGTTACACTGAACTGGGAGTGTAGAAAGTCGCTGGTGTGACTATCTGGCCATTTTATTTACGCAACCTGATTGCTAGAGTCTGTTTCTCAATTATTTCAAGCCCACATTTTCACCGTTCATTGAGCATGTGTCAAACATTTCACCTCAATAAGTGTTGCAAAGGAAGTCTGTAAGAACGTTATGATACTGGGAATCGTGAAAAAGCTATGAAAGTTTCAGTTCTAGAGCCGACAAAAATATGTATCAGGAAGCTATCGTAACTTTGCAAAAACGACGAAAAATGAGAAACAGCAGTTGACGACTTAAATTTGGTACATAGTGTGCTAGGCAGTCGCTTCAGTTGTCCCACGCAATGGTGTCACCAAGGAGGATATGGGGGAAATTGTACCTCGCCTTCTCGCCAACATTGTACTCGGGATGTCTTTAACTTCTTTAGCTTGGTCCTTAAAATACAAAAAGACCTGGTGTTCTGAGTGTTTGCTTAAACCACTGGAGTGTGGTCTACCCTTCCTCAATTAAAGGTACAATTTATAGGAGAGTATGGTCAAATTTCATAAGAGAGTGTGGCCAACTGTTAAAAGAGGGCGTAGGCAAAAAATTTCATTTATGCCCCCCACTTTTATAGCTTTGGCCACTCCGCTCGTCCCACGAGCTACTTCTGCATAATTATATCTATCCGAGAAAGTAATATCATAGAGAAACCAAAAGAGACAAATATTTGTCTTTTGGAGACAGATGGAATGACAAGTTCTCCCACTGCATTGTGTGACAGGACACCCTGTCTCCTAGCATCACCGCCCCTCCCCCAGCTCAGACGCCACTGGCTGTAGGCCTTTCCACACCAGGAGCTACGATTCCGAACACGACCTGCTAGTAATCAACACTTTATATCATCAATATCAATATCAACAATTTATTTATAGTAGGCAAAGGAAATTAAGATACCAAAACTACTGCTAATTAAGGCCTATTGGCTTAAAAAATTAAAATATATTACAAGTGTAAAATAAAAATTGATACATATCATGTTAGGTACTCAACCTGTGGTATATATATTTTGCGAAGTCTACTGTTGCAGTTCTCGCCCTTCCAACATTTAATATGGCTTTTGAAAATAAAAAGTGTGCTTGGTTGTTTGAATATATTTGGTAAAGTCGACCAAAGTCGATTTGCAAGGAAGGATAGTCTCAATTCCGTATGTTGTTGTATACACTTTTGGAAGCTGCGTGTCGTTACCGTGCCTTAAATTGTAACCAGTATTCCGCTCAGCGAAAATATCCTTCATGAAAGGAGGACTTAAGCCAGACCTTGTTTTATAAATTTCAGTCATAAGCAACTGAAGATTCTTTCTGTGGATAGATACCAAATTCCTTTGCTCCAGAAGAGACCAAAAATCTGTTTGATAATCTTTGTACGCAAAACGCAATGCTCTTTCATGGCTATGATTGAGTAACTCCCCCTCCCCCCACAACGCCCCCCACAACAATAACAGCCGACAAAATACTATCGTCTTCATATGCCTAACTAGATGGATAAATATATTCGGTAATAAAATGAGCTCAATTTTTGGTGAGCAATGCAAAAACAAGACTATAGCCATCCGGTTTTCATCATGCAAAACCGGAAGTAAGATGCAACTCTTGCAGGATAATCATGTCAGCACAATTACCTGCTTTTTCTGCTTACCTGGAAATGGGACTACAAGATCGTAAACATTCACCCAACTTTGTGCCCACATGTTTCCGAGAAGGTGTGCGGGAATCGGGCCATTCTCTTTTATTTCTGGATATTGCTTCCTCAATTTGAATCTCACATAAGCATGGAGTTCATCATAAAATGGCTTCAAATCCAACCATAGCTTTTCTGCAATTGACTCCAACTCATCCCCAACTTCATACCATGAGCGCACGTATTCGCCATAGTCTTTCCAACCATTTTCTCTTGCACCTATATTCAAAGCATCCACAAATTCTTTATAGACTGGCTTCATTTTCGGACCGGTAGCATCTCTCCATCCTTTCCATGCGAATTCAAGCTCTGTATAATTTCGCGATTTTCCAAGGATCTTGTACAAATCGGGATCCAACGGAAGGCATTTTGTTCCACTCCATGTGCCATTCAACGTTNGACGCCACTGGCTGTAGGCCTTTCCACACCAGGAGCTACGATTCCGAACACGACCTGCTAGTAATCACCACTTCAATATCATCAATATCAATATCAACAATTTATTTATAGTAGGCAAAGGAAATTAAGATAGCAAAATTACTGCTAATTACGGCCTACTGGCTTAAAAAATTAAAATATATTACAAGTGTAAAATAAAAATTGATACATATCATGTTAGGTACCCAACCTGTGGTATATATGTTTTTCGCAAAGTCTACAGTTGCAGTTCTCGCCCTTCCAACATTTAATATGGCTTTCGAAAATAGAAATAGTGCTTGCTTTTTTGAATATATTTGGTAAAGTCGACCAAAGTCTATTTGCAAGGAAGGATATAGTCGCAATTCCGTATGTTGTTGTATACACTTTTGGAAGCTGCGTGTCGTTACCGTGCCTTAAATTGCAACAAGTATTCCACTCGGCGAAAATATCCTTCTTGAAAGGAGGACTTAAGCAAGACCATGTTTTATAAATTTCAGTCATAAGCAACTGAAGATTCTTTCTGTGGATAGATACCAAATTCCTTTGCTCCAGACGAGACCCAAAATCTGTTTGTTAATCTTTGTACGCAAAACGCAATGCTCTTTCATGGATATGATTGAGTAACTCCCCCTCCCCCACAACGCCCCCCACAACAATAGCAGCCGACAAAACACCATCGTCTTCATATGCCTAACTAGATGGATAAATATATTCGGTAATAAAATGAGCTCAATTTTTGGTGAGCAATGCAAAAACACGACTATAGCCATCCGGTTTTCATCATGCAAAACCGGAAGTAAGATGCAACTCTTGCAGGATAATCATGTCAGCACAATTACCTGCATTTTCTGCTTACCTGGAAATGGGACTACAAGATCGTAAACATTCACCCAACTTTGTGCCCACATGTTTCCGAGAAGGTGTGCGGGAATCGGGCCATTCTCTTTTATTTCTGGGTATTGCTTCCTCAATTTGAATCTCACATAAGCATGGAGTTCATCATAAAATGGCTTCAAATCCAACCATAGCTTTTCTGCAATTGACTCCAACTCATCCCCAACTTCATACCATGAACGCACGTATTCGCCATAGTCTTTCCAACCATTTTCTCTTGCACCTACATTCAAAGCATCCACAAACTCTTTATAGACTGGCTTCATTTTCGGACCGGTAGCATCTCTCCATCCTTTCCATGCGAATTCAAGCTCTGTATAATTTCGCGATTTCCCAAGGATCTTGTACAAATCGGGATCCAGCGGGAGGCATTTTGTCCCATTCCATGTGCCATTTAACGTTGGAACTTGGCTCGCTCTTGCAGGCACACATCCCTTGCTGTACATCTCTTCCAGCTTTGCTCCCAACGATGCAGCATTTTT